>VXAZ01010417.1:1528947-1872376 GCA_013399875.1 Gymnorhina tibicen | reverse complement strand
AAAAAAAAAAAAAAGGTAAAATTTAAAGAAAAACAAATCGACTTTTTAGTTTCATGAGGATCAAACAAACAGTGTCCCTTTTGTCTTTTTTTTTTTTTTACATATGCTTTTCCATTGATTCACCTCACCTAACTATTCCTCATTAACTTTCTCATGTTCTGTGGCTGTAAGGAAGTTGCTAATTTATTCCTTGTGTTCTTTATGAATTTCGTAGCTTGCCAAAAATTGCCCTCAAATGAGGGTAGTCAAATGAGAGTTTTCACATCTCTCTTAAGCACCCTGCATGTGTTCTGCTTAAAAAAAAAAAAAAAAAAAAATTATTTTATGAGGGTTTTTTCTAAACCCAGGGAGCTGTGAAGCTTACCATAATTTGCAGAAAGCTTTATGACTGGGGGTGGGTGGGAGGAGAAAGGGAAAAAAATAAGCCAAGGGAAGGTGAGGAGGTCTTTGAATGAAATAAATAAAATGAGGCTATGCCAACTCTTCCCCGATAATGCTAGGAAATAGAGGCAGAGGAGTGCTAACAACATATTTCCCAGGCTTCACCAAAGTAAAATTAGAAACAATCTTGGCAGCGGGTAACCAGAGAAATTGCCATGTCGGTTCCCTTAGATATGAATATTCATCTCTATAAATGGAATTCACACCTTTCATTTAATTAAGACATGAAAGTCAGAAATACGTTTTTGTCACACATTTACTGATAAAATCTTGAATAGAAAAGAAAAAATTAAAGGTATGTTAATTAGACTAAGAAATGTGTCTGGCGCAGAGAAATATGCGAAGATTTTCTTGAAACTCAAATAAAGAAGAGTGAATAAATGGTGGCCTTTATTTTGAGATGGTTGTATGATGAGTTGCACTGGTTGTGCTTGGTTTGTGACAGTAAGATACCAGACTGGTATATTGTTACAATTTTAATGCTGATATTACTGTGAGAGAATGTAACCTGGCAGCTATCCTCTCAAATAAATGCAGCGATTACTTTTGAAAGGGGTGGAAAGCTTAATAATCAGGACTAACACAGATTTACAGAAAATACTGTTTTTCTCTAAGGAAAATTTTAGGGACTTTCGAAAGAAAAGAAAAAACTTTGAAGTAATTTTTGTCACACTGCACTTAAAAATTTGAATTACCCTCATCACTGTGGGACCCAATGTATTGTCTGAGAGGGAAGGAAAAAATGCAAGTTACTTTCAGTGGATTTTCATTTGTAATAAAGTTGTGCATCAATACTGATCACTTTATGCCTGCAAGCAAGAGCTAAAAACTTCAGTGACCTTGTACCATGCAATCTGCCATAAGGCATCTAAAAATTAAATTGTCTGAGTTTCAGTGGAGTGAAATGGGGATCTAGAGCAACTCCAAAAGCTGGTGCCCTGCTCAAGGACGTAGAAGTCTAAGGTATGGGGCATGGTTGCAGCCAAATGTGCCCCTCGATCAGGAGAATTCCTACCACCCTTTCTGGTGGCTAACAGGTTTTGAAGTAATTACAGCCTTTTCTTCTGGAGGCACGAGAGGGATTTGAGTGACTCCAGTGGAATCATTCCAGATGTGGTGGAAATGAAGTCACGTACTGGGCCTCCTTTTATAGCTCTGGTGAGATACAAGATCGCAAAACTTACACAAGAGACTGTGCCAGCTCAAAAATCTGATTTTTGTTTTGTTTTGTTTTGTTTTGTTTTGTTTGTTGCTTGTTTATTTGTTTGTTTGGGGATTTTGCTTTGCTTTGGTTTGGGGTTTTTTTGTTTTTTTTCTCTTTTCAACGAGGAGTTGTCCACTTAGGTTTGCTAGTGCCAGGCCATAGACCTTCATCACGAGAGGTGACCCAGCATGCTCAGAGGTCAGGTGTGGTTGTTTTGGCTGTAGGCACAGCAGTGGAACATCCCTGTGCTAGGGACACAAAGAATGAAAGGGAAAATCAAAAACCTTGGAGCCTTTGGAGGCACAAAGAGTAGCTTGATCAACTTGCTGCTGGTTCGCCACCAGTCCCTGAACAGCTACAGCTGTTTTCTTTCCCAGCGTGACACAATTTCTGCACATTGTCTATGGAGGTCTATATGTGCTTTTTATGATTGGTAGAACATACTTAAAATTAATTTTGCACATTTTTGGACTAAAATGACATTTTAAAGGTATATAGTAAAACTGGAGTGGACTGGAGCTTTAGTTTATGGGGACAGGAATTGTACTGTGGGATGAAAATAGGGAAAACCTATGGGTGTTAAGTTCTGAAGCCACAAGCAAGGACATTATTATTCATTGGGGGTCATTTTTTCAACCCGGAAAGCACTAGCTTTCTTTATGAACCGAAAACAAGGGTGCATGGAATTTTATTATTTTCTTAAAAAGGGCTTTTCAGAGAAGTGCAGCACCTCTACATATCCACTCTGAGAACTTTTCTGTTAGATCAAAAGGGCCTGATTCTGTCCCAGGGGAAGGGTAGGGAATGAAATCAGTGGGACTCCTCATGGGGTAAGTTACTCATGGCATAGAGACTGACCTGGTCTCTGAGGTATGTGGCCACCAATAGCAGCAGGCATGGGACAGTTCCAGGAATAATAGTGGGAGCCATTTAAATAAGTGGAAAATTGTCCTCCATTTTTACAATTTCTGTCCCTCAGATGTCTGCATTTAATAATCACATTCTAGTATTCTTATTATTACTCATGAAAATAGTACAGCTTTCTGGTCTACTGAGAATGCAAGTGGGGCAATTACTTAGGTAAAGACATCTTGACATTTTTTGCTGGGACAAACTGCCTTTTGATGGAACAGAAAACGCAGGAAATTCTCACTTCTGAAAAATCTAAGAACTGCCTCCCCTAAATTTTATATATATATATTTTTTTTGGTTGTTGTTTCTTTTTTCTTCAGCTCTGTTGTAATTGACACCAAATGTTCCTGGCAGCGACTGCCTTCCAATTGGTTTCTGCATTTTTACCATGCAAATTGAACACTACACCTCTCTCAAACTCTGTTTTAGTATGAGGGAAGCAGTTTTGAAAACTTTTTTTCTTAAAGGCTCTTGATGCATATCGTTCTTACTTGCAGTCACTTTATGAAGGCAAGATATAGTTACAAAACAGAATACATTTTCAAAGATGACTGAGGAAAAAAAACTATTTTTAATGAATTATATGTTACTAGAGCTATTAACAGTTCTTATTACAAGAAAGAGTAGCTCTCAATGGAAAACCTTATAAATACATAATCCCACCTTAAAAATACAGTTGCCCCAGGGAATTAAAATCTTGACCTCTGCAGTGCAACAACAGGGAATGTACCTCAGTGAAAATTTAAGGACCTTGACATTTGTCTGCTGTATAACCACATAATCTCCCAGAAATACTGAGCAGGCATGCTAATGTCAGATCACATATATCATAGTAGGGCACTTTCATATGGCTAGTCCAGGCCTTGAAAAGAAATAAATAAATTGGTTAAAGATGAAAAATTTCAGTTATGCCTTTTTTTTCTTTGTTTTTGTTCACTGCAATTCTTTTTAAATGTTGGGGTAACATACTTAAACAGGGAAAGAAGTATTTCTCAAAGCTGATTAGCACCTTAATTCAGCGTAAAAAAGCGAGTAATTCACACTGAGGGAAAAGTTGGTGCCTTATCTACTGTGTAAATCAGTGAAAGCTAAGTGTGCTGTGTTGTCCACTTACTGATCACTGGCTGATGGCTGGCTTTGGATATTTAGTTACTTTGTTTGCTTCTCTTCGTGTGAGAAGAATTGACATAACACTGATAAACTGAAAAAAAAAAATCTGTCTCTCTTTTGCTGTCGATTACTATATACTTAGCTAGAATTTAGGGATATGGTACCTGAGATTCCTGTGTCAGCTTCTTAGATTAACCTGTACCTGCCCATACCTCCATTTCAGGGAAGTCATTGTGAGAAACTGGGAAGACTGATGTCCTGAAACACTTTAGGTGTATGTGTGAGGGTGTGGTGTGGTGAGGTAGTGCCCTGTTCCACACCCCCCATCCCTACAGCCTGTATTCCAGCCTGCTGCCAATCCCTGGCACACCGGAGGCCATGCTCACACCAACCTCTGGAGCCCTAACCCAGCTCCTGAAATGACCAGAAGTCCCACCTGGGGGAAGGGTTCAGGAAGGCCAAGGGGTATTTAAGGCTGAACACGAGGCAAGCACGTGTCTTGACCCTACCTCCTCTTGGAATTTCTATGAACTGAACACTGCTGGAAACCAGGAGTTGGTAGCTGTATGTGTGCTTCTGTCTTTCTCATCTCTTTTTCTTCTCCTAATTTCTTTTTCTCAGAATTTTTGAGTAACATAAAATCAAACAGACTTAGAATTTGTTAAGTTGAATGGGCTAAATTAATGCTTTCAGAAGCATTTTATGTTGATAGAATGTTGCACTAAACCTTTTGCCAAAGCTCTGATTTTCTAAAGTTGCCAATAAAGTATTTTTTTTCTGTTTGTTTTGACCTCTTGGGAATATCTTGTCGGTATTTCTCCTGTGCATCTAACTCAGAGTACATGAACAACCATAAGCCCTTTTAAAAGCCTCATCGAGTGAGTTTTTGGGGGCCTTATGGTCATCCTTAGCTATATCTGAACTGTGGGACTGGGTAATTATGACAGAATCATAGAACAGTTTGGGTTGGAAGGGACCTTGAAGACGATCTTCACAAACGGCATGTTCCAAGCCCCTGCCATGGGCGGGGACACCTTCCCCTATCCCAGGTTGCTCAGAGCCCCATCCAGCCTGGCCTTGAACACTTCCAGGGAAGGGGCTGCCACAGCTTCTCTGGGCAACCTGTGCCAGTGCCTCACCACCCTCACAATAAAGAATTTCTTCCTAATACCCAATCTAAACCTACCCCTTTTCAGTTTAAAGCCATTGCCCCATGTCCTTTCCTATGACACCATCTTGTCCCCTTATAACCACAGAGGGGAACAAGGCAATGTTAACTTTCTTCATACTTCTCCATGCCCCTTTTCACACTCCTCAAAGCAGTAGAGTAGGCTTGGAGCATGTTGGAAATTTGTGAGATCAGGACCTTAACGCGCTCCGTGTGCAGATTAGACAGATTAGGCGTAGCCTTGGTGTCGAGTTTTCCTTAGGAGGTAAGAATATTTATCCTTTCTGGGAGTTTCTTGCTGTTCATCATCTGACAATATTTTGCATTAGCAGATGTCCTCAGCAACATGGTACTTTCAAGCATACAGAAGTACTGTGATTGACAGAAAACAGCTGGAAGACATTTGAAATAACAAGGAGTTCTGTGATCTGGATTTTCTAAAATTGGCTTAGCCCATATGCAGAATTCCTTGCCAATGAGAGCTCCTCTGCTAATTGCCAAGACTCTGTGTACCAGGTTGAGGAAGCATTTTGGAGCAAACGGGCATGAGGCACACGTAGCAAATCCACTGTCAGCTCTAGGATCATTAGAGCCGAGTGTCCCCATCGTCCTTCCCACCTGCCTGCTGCACCAAGTACTCATCAGCAGGTTAAAGCATCCAGTCTTTCTCTTCTGAACAAAATTCTCTTTCCTGCGAACATTCTGTGAGACAACTCTGGACTTTTTCTCACTACTGGTTTGATTGAAACAGATACCTAACATCCTGCAGGAATTTCAGAGCTATGGGATTAGTGGTTAGACCACGTGTTGGTTAATTTTCTGCTTGGCTGAGTCCATTATTGAGCTAGATGCATCCCAGATTTTATTCATGTCCTGTGATACTATAGGAAGTTGTTTTCCACAAGGAACTCTATAGTCTCTCTAGTAATTGTGGATAATGTTGACCTAGTTATTGGATATTAATGTCAGTGCTGAACGAGGCTGGCTTTTGTTTCTTGACTAATTCATAGTTCAACTAGTTAGGAATAGTTTCTCCTGTCGCTATCTACCTGGTGATGAGCAAAAACATAAGAAAAATGCCAAAAGAAGTCCTCGGCATAGATTTTGAAGGCACTGTGTTCCTTGATCTCAATCTTTACTCCTACTGGCAAAGCATTCAAGCACAACCCAGTCTTCTAATTTGTCATGGAAAGCCCCTGGCTGTGGATATGGCTGTTACTGATTCTTCTGTTGTGGCACTGAATTTTAGAGGGACATTACCACAAGAACAATGAAAGGGTTACTTGTATCAAATCAGATAATCAGTATATATTTTGCCTTGAATTTTTTTTTTAAAACCTTGAAGCTTCAATTAGTTTTTCAACCAAATGCATTACAAATGTATGCTATTTGCACATATTACTTTCACTTCCTTTGGAAAATGTTAATCCTTCTTTTTCCCAGCACCTCTGGGCACAAACCACAGCAGCTCTTTAAATGGCCTTCTGAAACAACAAACTTAAGTTTTTTCCTTCTAAGTCAGTATCTCAGTTATGTCAAGTAAAAACAAAACATCAAGCAGAAGCCTTGAGGTCCTCAGGCACTTGTTTAGATTTCAAAACCTGCATTTATAAATTTGATCTTCAGTTTTATAGTTTCTGCAATGCAGAATCAAGCAAATTTTATGGCTACCTTTCCATTATAAATGTTAAGATATTCGTTCTACCCCAACCCAGTGAAGATCCTTGCAGCAAAGTGTTTTATAAGGCAGTAGCAATGCCACATCTAAAGTGTTAATACAAATACTAAGTTCAGTTATGCAGCTCCCCCATAGTTACTGATGTTTTTATTAATTAAGAAATATCTCCAGATTCATCACTCCGAAAAAATTACACTCACCTTTCCCCACCCTCCACGCATAAAACTGTCTTTATCAGGTGTCCTCAAAAAAAAGAGGGAGTGTGGAGATGTCTCATTTATCAAATTTCCTGAACCTTTATGGGTTTCATTCTTAGCAGCTCTTTTAAACATTGTGAGCTTCTCCAACGATTGAAGCCTCTCAAAACCATCTCATCAACATTTTCCCATTTCTTTTTCCACAATAGCTATAAAAAAAACAAGTGAGTAAATAGCAACAGTTTTATGGCTGCAATTACTACCTACCAGGCTGTTTGTAATAATTTTGTTGCTTTTATTGCTCCCTTCTTGGGCTTATTGAAGCCACCTTTTCTCCTGCTGTAAGTTCACTTTCTGGCAGATGACAGGAGCTTTCCTGGCACACATTCAGAAGGCCAGAACTTTCTGTTTGTTTCCCATTTCAATGAAAAAATAAATATTTTTGGGGTTTTTGGGAGTAAAGGTTTGGGATTAATTTCTTAGAAGTTTCGTTTTGAGGTTTTTTTTCCCGTGGAGGAAAGATGTTCTTGGATTTTGGTGGGTTTTAGGACTTTATCAGGCAGGGTGTAGGTGCCCCATCCCTAAAAACATTCAAGGTCAGGTTGGACAGGACTCTAAGCAGCCTGATCTAGGTGAAGATGTCCCTGCTCATGGCAGGGGGTTGGACTAGATGGCCTTTAAAGGTCCCTTCCAACCCAAACCATTCTTTATTCTGATTACTGTTTCTAACTAGTTCTGCTCTGTGGTATTTCAGTTGATGTCAAGGCACCAACCTGGGTGCTTAAAATTCAGTGTGTATTTAAGTGTTTTGTTGGATTAGAACCCTCAGTTTAATGCTAGAAATGAATTCTTCTGGCTTTGTTGGAAAAATTAGCAGAACACATAAACCCATGAATTTATTAGGATGAAAATCATGTAAGTATTTTAACAAGCAGAGTTTGGTTCTTTCCTTTCTGTTGGAATATTGTTACAGGCAGAAGAGAAGGAGAAATGGTCAAGTTTGCAATCTGGACAATAACGCATTTTAAATACAATGGCTGAACCCTGCAAACTCCAGGCTGATTTTATTAAAGAACTGTAGCAGGATGTAAAAATCAACACATTAAACTATTCTAGTTTCTGGTGGAAAAAATTATATTTTGTGGATATACAGCCAGAGTTTTATTCTGGTTTGCATTATCCTATTTTACTGAAAGCAACAGCATATCATTAGATCCAGGTAACACTTTCTTAGTTAATCTGTAGGCAGAGCTCTGCCTTGTTAACTCCCTACCCATAAAAAATTCAGAGCAACCTTTCAGTATTGTGTATTTTGTGGTAAATGCACACTGTCATGCTCTCCCAGCTGCAGAGAGATTCTCCTGAACAGGCTATGTATAAGTAGACTCTTATGCTGTTCAGAGTTGCACAGATCAGAAAAAGAGACCAAGAGAGTTCAAGAATGCAGAGATATTTCAGCATATTTATTCCCATTGTATATTATTTTTGTTAGGTTGGTTTTTTGGGTTCTTTTAACTGTTACAGTGATCAAAGTCAATTCACCTACCAAATGGTTCAAGTACAAATTAAGTGTTGGCATGTCTTGTCAGGGTTGGTATTTCCAAACATAAAACAGCAGTGGTCCTTCAAGGGCAACTTTCAGGGCCAATTACTGCAAGCACACCAGTTCTCTAGTCAGGGCACAGTGTTAGACAGATACAGCCAATACAAAATTACAGCGAGTGGGACTAAGGAAGAAGGAATTCTAGCGAGAGGAAAACCTGAGTTTCACATCCTAAGCGCTGAAAGAGTTGATTATGCACAAACTGGATGGAAGAAACTGCAAGGAGAAGTCAGAAGAGCGACTTGGTAAGCCAGGAGAATAAATGTGTGGGTTGTAGTTTCCCACAGTCAGCCAGGTCCTTGCTAAGTGAGAGCTGCTGGTCCATGGAGCCAGCAGGATGTTTCCTCTCCATCCAACAGAAAGCCCAGGAATGATGCTGGACATCACTTACTGGGGTTTTTTTGTTGTTGTACAGGAAGATGAAGTGAATTGATGTATCTGCGTATAAGATGCGGTGATCCAAAAGTCTTAAAAAAATGAGTTTTCTCTGAAACTGGTGCCATCCATCTAAAAATAGCCATTACAGCTCCCCTTGTTCATCATGCGTTTATGACAGTCTGTTTAAAAAGCTGCATCCATTTGCCACCACGGTTTTGCAGGGTTGAGGTCACTGAACATTTTCAAGAGAGGCTTTGGGAGCTGGAGGGCAAGGGAAGCAAGAGAGGTGGTTTTCCTGTTGTTTGTTCTGCACACCGAACTCCAAATGAATGTGAACTTTCATGTTCTGTGGCTTGTGCAGTAGTAAGAGTTGCAAGGATTCAGTAAAAAGAGTTCAGTTAATAAGTGTGTAATCCTGACTGACAAATGACACTGCTAAGGTGAAATTAGATGTAGGTAAGTGAAATTCACCCAGCCCTGCTTTTTGGCTCCTTTTACAATAGCAAGGAAAAGGAATTATTTTCAGTTTTGCTTCGTAGAACCATAAATTCAAAGCCTTTGTTTCAGAAAGGTCATTTTTCTTGAATGAAAAATTTCAGCTGTTTTCACTTTTCACCTTAAAAATCTGATCTGACTTGCCCCATGCTTCCTTTGGAATAGATGTAATATGTTATTTTTAGAGAAAACTGAAAAGTCACATCTCAAAGCATTTAAAAATATTTTAGAGGTGGATCCACACTTGGTGTGCTTAATCAGAATATTTATTAGACAATGAGAATAACTTTATTCAGGATAACTTTATTCAGATGCAGTTTTCTTTACGATGGCTCTAAGGGAAAAAATGTGCAAAAGTATGAAGGTCTGTTCATGACTAATATTAAAAGTCAATTTTAATAGAAGTGTATCTGAATACATACTCAGTAGAGCCTGTTTAGCTAATAATGTTACAGAGAACTTCAGGGAAAACCCCAAGCTGTCTGTCTCTGACCTGCACGTGAGATCATCCGAAGATGTTTCTTTGGGGAAATCCATTTTTTGGGGCGAATGAAATTGAAATTCTGTAAAGTGTGTGGATTGGCCACAAGCATTTCTTGAGCAGGACAATCCAGGGTTGTTGTGTATTTACAGATGTTACATGTAGGGAGCTGAGAATTCAGAGACATGTCTTAAGGTTCCGGGCAGGAGGAATGGAAATGTTTTGTGCTGCAAAATTTGGCTTGGGCTTGTAATTGGGAATTTGGCAACACCGTGTTACACCTATGTGAGCAAACCACAATCTAGGTGATGGAGTGAATCAATTCTCACTTGAAATAGGAACTCATTTGAGCTTCCAACAAAATGGGCCTTTTTCTAACCTTAAAGCTTTATAAAACTGGGGTTTTTTTCTTTTTTTTTCTTCAGGGGTCTGTAATTTCTGTTTTTTAAAAAAAAGATCAGAAATCTAAATGCTACTGTAGCATCAGAAAGGAAAAATTTTGGACATACTTCTAAAGCATAGACACACAGATAAAGGAAGCAGTGGAAAGCTTACAAGGAAGGTCGCTCCTGAGATTCAGTGCAGTTCTTCATTCTCAGGGTGATTACGTACTTTGGACAAGGTTAACATAAACATCCAGGCACTTGAGTTGTTATTCAGGCCGAAACTCTGAACGTTTGTGTTTTTTTCATCAGCAGATCTGTTCTTCTTGAAGTTTCCAACCCCATTAATTACAGCCAGGCGTGTTTTTTGCATAGCACTTGATATAATGAGATATAATCCCCATCTGGGCACTTGCAAAGAGTAATTGCACCATTTGCAAGATACTGCAAGATTTATAGTAGCATCTCCTAATATCTCGCAACACGAATAACTGTCTTACTGTGAGAGGTAAATTGGCACAATCACACAATACAGCAAAATATCATATGTTATCTCACATGAAAACTATGAAATTATTGCCTGTCACTTTTATATGTTTATTACTGATTATTCTTCAAGGCTGTATTTCAAATCTATTGCTTGTGAACACGAACAAATCCAGACTTAGCAGAGTACTGTTAGAAATGAAATATTGTGTTTGCTGAGATATCAGCATAGAGACCTCAGCAATTTTTAAAATGGGGAAATTGAATTATAGGTGCCAAGGGCTGAGAAGCCAGAAGTAAATGTAGTAATATAACCTACATCTTAAGAGGAAAAATGGTCTCGCTGAAGATAATGATCCCTCAGAATTTGAAAATTATGTACCTTTCTGCAAACGTGAGAAGAGTTTTCCTGTCCATTCTCATTTATGTCTTTGCCAGATGCTGAGGCTTCATGTAGCTTCCAAGAGTCCGATACATCCAGAAATGTCTTTCAGTTGGTTACAGCAGATTGCTGCCATCTGTGTCCGAAGAGAGAACCATGTCCATTGACCCTTCAGCTGTTTGAGGTACCTGGCGAGCCCGGAAAACCAATGCAACAACATCTGGCCGCAGCACCAACACCACTGGGGACAGCCAGAAGTCTATGGCAAGGTTACACTGTATTATACGTACACTGCTCTGGTTTACAGGCACAAGAGAACCCGTCTGGTTATCCATAATACTCCACAGCCAAGAAACTTACATCTAATAAGAAGAGAGCGATGTTATTTTATCTTCAATTAGCCTCGACAACTGTTGCTTTTTACTCCATCTTCATGTTCAGTAGTCGGGCCCAGTCTCATGTCTTTGACTGCATTTGTCCTGTTTTCTTCAGAAAACTCGGTGCAAGAAGGAAGGGTTGGTCTCACTGCGTGTCTCATCCCCTTCCTCGTGTGGGCCACAGCTCTTCTTCCGGCACCTCTCACCTCCTGGCCGGCTGCACACATCAAGGATCCAGCCCACACACTGCGGACGTGGCTTTAGGAGGATCTGCTGCCCTTTCCCCACCACTTCCCTTCAGAGATGCCATGCTGCTTGAGAAGGATTTCAAAGCTTTCGCAGCTTGCTTACTAGGGAAAAAAAGTCATCTGGTAGAATGAGAAGACTCATGCTCTCAGTGATACGACTCTAAATAACCACACTTAAAATGAAATCAAAGCCTGTATCTTGGGACAAGTATGCCAGCTTCCAGGAGATGATGGAATTTTTTTCATGGCAGACTTATCATTGGTTTCCTAAATGAACCAAGATAAACAGAAGAAACCCTTTCATGTGGTTGCTGTGATTAAAGCAAGGTCCTCAAGTTGGCAGCCTATCATGGGTGGGTTCAAAGTGGAAATGGGAGCTGGCTTTCTTCTTTCTTTCAGAGGATCCCGCTGCTGTTTGTACATAGTCCATCTTGGTGACTGGCATAGGCTGGAATACATGCCTTCTGTGGGCTTGGAAATCTCATGGCAGTAATCAGGAGCGCTCTGGTCCTTATGGCAGGCATCAAATGGGCTACTGCCAGGTCTTTGAACTACAAAAATAAATAGAGAATAGAACTGCATTGTTTTGGCGAGGCCCGGTCGTCTGTCTTGGAGCATGCTCTGGTGAGAGTGTTTAACTTGGATTTTGTCCATCACATGTGGTAGCTGCAAGAGTGGAAGAATAGAACAATGTTAGACAGTACATTTAATGGTGTGCTGGCTTAGAGGTCCTCAGGAAACTGTTACTCCCATTTTCTCTCCTAGGACTCTGAGCTCTTCCCTCTCTGCTGAGCTTCTGTGTCAGTGGATGGGCAGTGAAGCAACACTGCAACTTTCATGTATGACTGTCTTATTTCTTCAGTAAAAATTTGGATTTTTTTTTTTTTTTGTGGATTAGTTATTTGATATAGAGAAGTGAGAAGAGTACTTAAGAAAGGATGAACTCCCTGGTACAACCCATTTGTTTTATGTCACTTTGGGAATGTAAAGCAGCCATGAACTCAGCTCCTGATTATTCCAAGTTATCAGAATGGCACAAATCACTGGAAAGGCTGCTTTGTATTCTGAATCTTTGGAAAGTCATTCAAAGTGACTATGTTCAAATTCGACGTACATTTCCCACATCTTTTTTAATGATCAGGCGATGTTCTGAAATGGAAAGGCTGGTGTGAAAATTGAGTTCTCAAGCAATCCCTTGACCAAATTAAAACTATTTTATTTAGCTTTAAAGCAGTGAAATTTCATTTATCATGAAAACTCCTTTGCTGAGAACTTGCTGGCTCTGCTGCTGCGCAGAAGCAGTGTGGGAAATACAAGGTGTAGGATGTGAATGTGAGACAAAGCTCTTCCCTTTGCCTAGTCTGCAGTGGTGGCCAAGCCAGTGGCTAGACATGGACTAAAGGCTGAGGCAGTGGCTGCTGCTGCCAGGGTCTTCCCCAGCTTCCTCCCAAGGAAGGACACAGTAGCGTGCACATCCTTTCAGAACGTTAACTGTAAAATGAAAAGGAGGGTACTGTAGGCTTTGTTGAAACAAATTAGGGTGGAGAGGGATAGCTCATGATGCTTGCTTGGCATAGTGTCTGATTCCTCTGAGCAATAAGTGATCCGTATTGTGGTAAAAACCATTTAATTAACTTAGCAAAATGCAGGTCAGTGCCAGAGATTGTGCCATTTAGTTAGTTGTATCAGAGAGCTTTAAATAGAAGTTATAACTCTGTTCTTACTCAGCTCTACAGCATTAGAAAGAGCTTCTGACAAAGCTGATGCTATTTCCCATTTGCAGTAACAGTTCACTGGGCTGGGTTTTTGCATTTAGCGTTAAAAAAAGCACGTTGATCGCATCTGATTAAAGTTACGTTTGCATAAATACTCATTGGAATGGAAGAAGTAACTCACCCTTGTTTATGGTCCAGATGCTTATTATACTGCTGTGCTCTGTTTCTCTGCTATGGTTTACTTCTAAGGTACAATGGCAAGAGAAATACATGGGAAAATACATTTAAAAAGCTGTGTTTCTGTGATTTTTCTCCTAACTGAAACCAGGAAATACTAAAAATATCACGTGTATGAGGTGGTGTTGGAAAGCCTGATTCCTAGAAGAAATCACTGCAGATGTCCATGGCTGAGCAGAGTAACTTCTGGGATTTCATCTTCAATTACTCACTCTTTATACATAAATCAAAGTTATGTGCATATAGTGCAACTACACAAAGACCGTGGGCTGGGAGGCAGAATGCTCATCCCCTGAACTTCTGTTGCTTTTTTTCTTGTTTTCTTGGTATGTAATAGATACAAAAGCCATCTCCCTGTTTGAGTACATGAGGTGAATGAGCAGAATACCTGACATGAGCCTTCAGGCTCATAAACAGATCTTGAATAACAAAATTCTTTAAATCCTTCCTTAAGGAGGTAGATTTATGTGGCTGGTATGACGCATAGCTCTGTTTCTGGTAGTTTTCTATGATATTTCTATGATTAAAATCAGTCTGTTGGTATCAGGCTGGGGCCTTGCTGCTGAAATGCTCTGGCATGCTTCCTTGTTTTTCTTAAACTCCCTCAAATAAGTTGGTTTCTTCTAAAATCCAGAACATGATTTCTGAACTGAAAATTTTTTACCTCCTTCTAGAGTTTATAGTCTGCAGATGCAATATCCATCTCCACTGCTTTGACTTGCACAGTATCTTTTCTTAAAAACACTTTACCCTCAAAACCTTCTTTTTTTTTGTAGTATTCATACCCAAAGTGTCTTTCATGGATCTGAGTGTTTTGTTTTGGCTTGTAGCTACTTCAGTAAACAACACTTTTTTTTACCACCTGTATCTTTGTTTTTCTGGTGATTACGCTGTTTCAGCAAGTCCAGAGATTTCCTCAGATCTTTGAGTTTCCAAGTAATCACTTGGTTAATTAATATTACCCAGCTGCACAGAAGGAGTAATTCTAGAGTAATCACTTTGCCTAACTGGAAGAAAATTGTCTGGCACATGAGTGTAGCATCTTTGGCAAATACAAGTAAACTTCGTAAGTTTAAAAATCTTTATTCCATGTAAGAAAGGTTGAGGTGCTGTGATTTCATTTTGAACAGTAGGCTCCTGTGTGTTATCATAAGATGATCTGACTTGCTGATGTTTTATATTTAATTCCCCTCAATGCAAAGGATTGTAGTGAAGAGACTGGATTGGAATGATAGTATCCACCCTGTTCTTACTCAGGTTAAAAGCATTTTTAGAGTAAATTTGAAGAGAAAATGTAATTAAAGTCTTCAAGAACTTACCTATTTTTTCATAAAATCTCAAATATAGACATAAACGTTTGCTACGAAACACAAATCCACACCTCATAGACTCTGCCTATATTTTCCTAGGAACACAAGTAGTATATTATTAAAGAACCCAAAATATATTTCTTGGAACTCATAGGGGGCTTTTTAGTTCAAAGACCACTACAGAGCCAACATGCACACTTTGTTGTTTCATTTTTTTCAATCTTAGGCAATGAAAATTAATAACTGAGAATAAATTAAGTTACTAATAAATCTTCAAAGCATCTCCACTCTTCTGATTTTAATTATGTAATTGATAATTGTGCAGATCAAAGATTCCCCTGGTACTGATATAGTTTCTACAAATTAGTGCTAGGACAAGATATGCATTTGTGTATAGAAGAACTAAAGATTTGTTTAAAAAATGGATGCGAAAAAGATTTATATTAAATTTTTAATCTATTTCCTAAATCATGTTATTAACAGTGGAGTGCAAGTATTTATAATTAAACATAATTTATTCTGCCAGCTACCTGCTGATGTTTTACTTCTTGAAGAGAATGATTTGTCATTTCCTAATATTCTGTAAATTGGACAATTTGAGTGAGGAATTATATTTCATTACCTCAATTTGGGATTAAGGAATGTCCTTTACCAGGTTATTAAAACTCAGAGCTAACCCAAAAAGCAGGAGATACAGGTAGTGAGGTTGAAAGAATTGTTTGCTCGTGTTAGGAAGATGAAAGAGAAGAGGCATTTAAAAGTCCTGTTTGGCTTCAGGTTAGCAGATGTAGAGACTGCAAGGGTTGTGTCACATACAAACCTTTCTAGGAGCACATGCAAGCCATAAACCCTGTTGCAGTTTGGACATTTAACTTAATGTGCTGTGAAAGAGAACACTTAAACATGCCAGGTAAGTCCTGTATCTTAGGTCTTGCCTCACTTGCTTTTCATTGTTGTTTAAAGAATGTAGTGGTTCTAGATGTCCCTCTACCTAGATTATAGAATTTAGGCATTGAGATTCATAGCTCTCACTGTTTTTGGGGTGCTTTGAGATTGATGTGGGGTCTGGGCGATCCCATTAAAAGTGTGCCTGTCAGAGCATAATATCTTGCAGCCAAAAAAAAATTACTGTTTGGAAACTGGGAGCAGAAATTATGTAACACGGAGCATATAAACCCCTGAAGATCAGTTTACTTAGGACTTTTAATGGTGTATCTAAAGGGAGGGGAAAGAAAATTTAAGAGATAGGAAGGAGAATGATGGGAATTGCTAGAGCACAAACCAGACTTGGAACATGAAAGGGTGAAACACTGTGCCAAAATAATTAGATGATATAAGCATAAGGCAGGAAAGTCAGCCAGCACTTATCTTCATTTATAAATAACGCTTCTGGACACTTCTTCCCATCCCTTTCAGAGATGAATATTCTGCTGTAAACCAGACCTGCTCTAAACACCAGAGTCTCACTTAGCCTGGATTAACCTGGTGGTTAATGTGGCAGGATGTGACGAGGTCACAGCAGCACAGTATGTCTCCCTGTTTTGAACACATCAAGTGTCAGTACTCTGGGGTTACACTTTCCGATAAAGCCTGAGCAGACAACAATAGGAAGACGTGAATCCTGGGTAGTCCCCTCTCACGAAGGAAACTAATCCTGCTGAAGTGAACACAAAATCTGTTTTTACTCAACTGTAGCAGAAGAGACCCTCCAAATATGAAACAGGAATTTGAACAAATACCCCTCATCAGCTCTGAAATTTTCAAAGCTAACGTGGGGTCTGGCTGCCTTAAAGCCCATTAAGGGGAAGGGTTATCTGTGGTCCTTATGAGGCTTTGGAAATGTCTCCTGCAGTGTTTAACTTGACAGAAATCACTTGTATTTGATGCAACATTTCAGCATGGCTCAATACTTTACTTTGCAGACAAAGTAGCTATTTTTTCCTAAAGGATTAATACCACAGACATGACTCTATTTTGCAGACAAAATAGTTTTGTGTTTTTTTTTTTTTCCCAAAGAATTAATACCACAGACATGATTTAGTTCAGAGATTCCCACTTTGTGTTGAGATGACTGCTTACTGGGGACTTAGCCTGGTAACCTATGGAGAAATTGTCTGGAGCAGCAGGATTTTCTAGAATTCCCTTTTGATTGCAATGACACAGACTGTTGAAGTGACTCTACCTGTTCTTTATCAGCTACCCCAGATGACATCTTTCCCTTGCATTTACCTCTGATTGGCATTTCCATGGCAGACATAAGTAATCTTCTGTTTGAAGTAGTATTTAATTTTATTCATTTAATATGCCTTTATATTACTTTAAAACTGGCAATAGGAAGGAATCCCATGATCTAGAAAAATTTCTTTCTAATGGAATGTGGCTATGGAAGTGTGATGCCTCCTCAGCTTTTATCTAATAAAGGAATTAATGGCTAAATCTGAAAAAATACAGTCTTTCAATTTGGCATCCATTTTGTAGGCACAGAAATGTGTACACAACATTATTTTATTTGACCGGTAATAGTATTTCTGGCTTCCCTGAGAGCTATAAAGAGACATTCAAAATGCAGTGGTCTTTAAGTTTTCCACTGTCACCAAGTCAGACATTTAAGCTGATTGTTCATGATTATGTTAGGATACACACTTTGTGCCTGGGCATTTTGGGTTTTGGTCTATTATTTTTTTTATTCTTCCAATCTGGGAAGATTTCTTTATTCAGGATATACACAAAGTACTGCAGCAGGGCAAAGTGTTATAACAAAATAAGAAATTCACAGAAATTCGTTGCTCTTTGTATCTTTTTTTTGATCTTCAAACTTGCTCCAAATCCTGCAAAGGATTTGCTCAAAATTCAAATGGCATTTTTCCCAATGAACTGAATTTCACAGAACATACAAGCTGATGACTGGTAATATATTCCTGCCTACCTGCTTGTTTTCTGAAAGATGTGGTTTTAAACCACAAAAGAAATTATCCCAATAATTAATTCTGGTAGCTAGAGAAGAATTTTCATCTCAGTTAAGAAGGAAGATGAGAAAGAGATAGAATGTTAATATTAGGCTACTTTTTAAATAAAGCAAGACTTTTTTTGGTATCCAGCCCTTTGGCTTGTTTAATTCCATCTGGTTTTAGCCAGACCATTTACCTGGGATGTAACAGCTTGATGAATTGGAAAGATGCAGGAGTTTCTAAAAGGCCTTGAAATACAAGTTGTCTGAACGATCATAAGAAGTTGCTTGGAGTGGCTTGTCTTCCAATGCAGCTGCCTAATCTGAGGGGGTAAGAAGGAGGGATAAAGTCTGTGCAAACCTTGTCTGATATTATATAGAAATGCAGCCATGCTCAAATGATATATTGTCGTGTGATTACCAAAGTGTGCTATCCTGCAGATGCATAAAAAGAGTTGAAATAATCACTGAGAAATTTATGACAAAATATCAGCTCCTTGCAGCAGTCCTGGTCAACCTTTAGTTCCTTCATTCAATAATTAAGGACTAGCCTGAGAATCTGACAGAATTTTAATTTAAACTAATATTGATCTTTGAACCACTATGAACTCTGCTCATAACCAAATAATAAGATCAAGCTGAGAATCTCAGCAGCATTTCATTAAGAAAAGCCTAATGCAAAGAATTGGGGTTTTATAATGGCTGTGATAAAACCGTATTATGTGCTTAAATACTTGGCTTGATTTCAGGAATGGAAAGAACCCAGTAGTGTTTCATGATAATAGCATTTATTCAGAATGCAACTTTTTAGGCAGATTCTACTCAAAGTTTTAGTTGCAAATATTATTCGTTTTATTTTCTGGAGAGGACAACCTAGAAGCTGTTGCTGTTTCATTTTGACCTGTAGATGTTACCTTAATTGTCATCACTTCACGTGTTATTTAAAAGGAAGAGTAATTTCTAATGGTAAAGAAGTTGGATTTATTCTGTATCTATTTTTAAAGGAAACATACAACTTGAATTGTGTACCTCAGGCTTTTTTCCTTACTTTTCTTCTCTGCCAATGTTCTTTTTGATTGCTTCAATGCCATAAGGTATTACAGCCCTTTTATCTTTTATATGACTATGACCTGCAGGCAGTTGCATCTGAGCTCCTGATCCCTGACCACAGCTTCTCCTAAACCTCTCTGAAGCATCAAAAAGATTTAACGAAAGTCCAGAGAAATGAGTGATTTTTTTTGTTGTTGTTAAAGGATCTTTGTGGACTGTCCAGGTTATCACCGCGCTCATAAATGAAAAATGTATTTATTGAGTTTTGTCTAGTCTCTTGGGCTAGTGCTCCTTATACAGTAATAAATGTCCTCTGGATCAGACCACCGTGGTAGGCTTTCACTTGGAGATCATTGATTCCAGCAACTCTCTCAGGTTCAATAATCTCAGTTTAGCTGCAGTCATTTTCTTTATTTTGTTATACCCAGCAGCACATACTGTACCGTGGTGCTTTGCAAGTTGAACTTGATGTGAACTCAGGGGTGGTATCCCGCTCCTTCGGGGCGGAATTCTATTTGAAAGAGTGAAATTCTAGTAAATGGGAATTATTAGCTATGTTGGGACCTCCAAAACTAATTAATGTTCAGTAATTCTCTTGCGTTCTCTGGCATTCTTCAGTCATTAATGAAAGAGGGTGCAAGGGCTATCAGTGGAAAAATTTGTTATGATTCCATATGGTTGACCATCTTTGGTTGACCACCTGACAACTTTCTGCCACCGAGCGACTCTGGGTTGAAGGGTTGAAGTCATATCTTAACAATGCTTGTTTTACTAAAATTATGTAAGAACAGTGTAACAACCATTGTGTTTAATTGTCTCATGCCAGCTGGATCCAGTTCCAAGCTCAGAACTCCTGCTCCCCAGCTGAGCTTCAAGGGCAGTTCAGCAATGGCTCGGTGTGCTCAGGATTGTCTCTCACCTCCCTGGAGCAGCTCCCTGACATCCCTGCTCTGCCCGCTGAGTGGTCAGAGGATCAAAGCCCATGCAACTGCAATTTCTGTAAATCAGAGATATGGGCCAGGATATATGGGTCCATCTTTTTTCCAGGAGAGAGGTTTTGAAATGTAATGACTAACAAATATTGGCAATTTAGGATGGCTGATGAAAGCATTAGTTGGACCTGCCTATCCTGCTCGTGAGTTATACCTGTTTGAGCTGCTTGTCTGTTCCAGTCATAAGGTACAGTGTGTAACTTCGTCCAGTTTGCTTTGCCTCCAAATATTTGTCCTAAGACGCACTACAAACTGCAACAAGCTTGGAATCTGCATGTCTGGCAGCTTAGACCAGCGTGATGGGGTCAGGAATGAATTGTTGTTAGTTGGGTCCCCACCTGGGTGCTTGGTCCTACTATTGCTGGTTTGCATCCACATTACCCAAGGCTACTTTGAGAAGTTATCATTTTAAGTGCAGAGAATTATCAAATTTAAGTGCAACTCCGGAGATGGTTGCGCTGAAGGGAAAATTTCATGTTAATGAAAAATATGCTTCTAAAATACTTTCCCATTGTACTTAATGTTGGAACATTCAGCACTGGAGGAAAAATGAAAATAGATATATTATTCTTACCCTAATCCTTCCCTATATTGCAAGGAATCTGTTGCTTTTTCCACTTGTTCTTGGACTAGAGTTATAAAACTATCATAGCAAGGTACCACAATAAAACACTCTCCAGCTGACAACAATCTTTTTCTCAGTATTATTGGAGACCTTCTCTGATATGTTGAACTTTGACAAGACTATAACTGAATAATACTGGTGACATTTCATTCTTCATTTACTAAAAGAAGCAGAAGAGAAAGGGGGCCAAGTAATTATTTTATCTTGTGTATTGAAACAATACATATTTTTATATGAGAGGCTCTCTTGTGTGACTTTCTGCTTTGTATTATCAGAAGCATTGAATCATTTCCCTGGCTTTTCCTTTGCAAAACATTATTGTTTTCTTGTTTAGACCATTCTCAGAGTCTCAGATTGGAGATTTGTTTTGGCTTGTATTAGTCCAGTTTTAATGCTGTATGTCAAGGCAAGTGTCCTGGCTTGTATGATATAAACCCTTGAGCATGTCCTTGGCAAAGCAGGTACTTCAAGAAACCAAAACCCTTTCACGCTGCAGAGTTCTGTTTAGTTAATGACAGTCCTCTCTTTGCATCCTCTTCTGAACCTTCACCAGACACCAAACATAAATAAAGCTCTTAACTGAAGTTTATAATGTGGTGGTGGCCAAAGATAAGAGAGGCAGCTTTGAGTCCATCCCGCATGTGCCTGGTTATCTGAATCCAATGCGGAATGCATGCTGAAATGGAAGAGACTTCACAAAACTTACATTACTTGTTCCACAAAAGGGTGCGAAACAATCCGTGAGTTTTTTCTTCATCTGATTTAACAGGATAGTATCATGATTATTTCTTTGATATTTCTAATACTGTATTTTTCCCTGAGAAGCACTTGCCTAGACATTTCCACTGGTGTTTTCTTCCTTAAAGCACACATACTCCAGTGGATGAAAACCCGCTCCCTGTTGCAGTTCCTGTCATAACTTTAAGTAGTTTGATTCCAAATATTGTGGGGAAAAACATTTTTCCAACCTAAAATTTGCTTTTGTAAAATGGCTAAAGTATTCATTTTAATGTCAGCAATAAACAGTCTTCACATACTTCAGACCACTATAATTATTCCAGAAAACAAAAGTAAATGCAGAACAAGACATGTTATGCTGTAATTTTTTACAGTCATTAAAGAAAATAAAATCAAAATTGAACTGCACCTTTTGAAGAAGGCTCACTGAACTAAAGCTAATGCTGGAGAGTATTCATGTAGACAGGACAGCGTTAATGTGTCTGTGTAGGCAATACTGTACATCTATCTGTCTGGATATATGATCATGAGCTGGGGATTGTTTATTGTCAAAGGCTGAGTGGCTAATAAATGCTGGCAATGGCTTGGATTCACTGGAATGCTGCACAGCTGCAGCATTAGTCAGACTTTCCCTTTTCTGAATTCTGTAATCCCTTCAATATTGCATTAAATATGTTTTCAATATTTATCTGGATAAAAATGTGCTGAATATTGCAACTGTTTAATTCTGATGTTTGTCACGTAGAAGATCTATGTAAGGCAGAAGGTAACAACGTTTTTATTGCTAAAACCAAACGCAGCTGCTTCTTGTGTCGTTTGCTCACTTGGAGCCTTGTGCTTGGGCTATTTACAGCGCTTGGTAAACCTTTGCAATCCCTTGGAGGTGGAGGCATGTCAGAATTCCTGAAGCCAAATTCAGACCTTAGTGCTTGGCTGAACTCACTGAACTGACCCGTCACCTTACACAAGAATCGAGAGTTCCTATAGATTTCAGTGTCAGTAGAATTTAGCAGATGGATTTCGGATTTGTTGTACTTTATAGACCAAATACTGGGTGAGCCAGGAGTCGGAATGGTTTATTAATATGTCACTATTATTTTATTAGTTTTCCTAAATGATTAGCCAGTCTATTGTTAGCTGATCTATTGTCTTTCTCCCAACGCTTTTTTGAAACAATTTTTATCTATGAACCAGATTATTTGGATAACAGTGATTGCAATTAATGATGTGGGAGCAGGGAAATATGCTCCCCTTATGTTGTGGGTTCAGAACTAAGGCAGGGAATCCAAATGCATGCAGTTCAAGTTAACCACATGGCCTAATGCAGTCCTGGCGGTGCTGAAGCTCACTCTGTCTGTGTGTTTCCACCAGCAATTACTTTCCCAGCTGCTGTTGGCAAAAAAAAGGGAAGCTCACCAAGTGGAATGGTTTGTAGGCACCAAAGATAACCCATTGCTGCTTGGGATGATTGCTTTAGACATTAGTCTGACCTGGAAGCAAGTGAGCTGAAAGCATTAGGAACAGAGAAGGTCATTAAAAGATCATATTCATATTCAAAGTATTTTTTGTACTTTTTTCACCCAGCTGTGTTAGTAATAGCTTGGTCAGACTTAAGCAGAAAGCCCTATTGAATCCATTAGCTGTAGGTCACCGATTCAGGCAGATTAACAGCGGCAGAAGCGCGCGTTAGGCGCGGCGTGAATCGCTGGTGTCTGTCTGGCTGCTCCCGGCCTCCGCCTGGCACTTAAAGCTGGCGTCGGTCACTTCTTGGCAGTCACAGTGGCACCACCGAGCGAGGGGGTCACGGAGACTAAACCACCCATGCATCCCAAAGCGCTCCCTTAAGGAAAAGTTGGGAGTGTGTCGGAGAAGCTTGAAAGAAAGTTGCTGCAGTTCTATGGAAACGTGGAAAGCTTCAGGAAAAAGAACTGCTAACACCATTTGGGGCATAGAAAAGCCCATGTTTGAATTATTGCAAGCAGACAGTGAAAATGAGGCTCCTAGCATGCTGAAATTCCTACATAATAATCTGCAACGTAGACTTGCATTGCTTTGTTACATTATCCCTTGATAGTCTTTTCATCTAGTCTCTTGACAGTGACTCATTGGTGAAATATCTATGTGATTCACATAACCAGAAAAATTGAATACTAGTTTCTTTGTTCAAGAAGAAACCCACAAAAAAAGACGAAAAGGACATAATCCTTGTTATCTGTGTTTGAATTTTGGCTTTCCAGTATTCTCAGGTACAAAAAGCAGTTTCTCATCCCATGCCACTTTACAAAATATTGATATACAGTATATCTTATCCACCCAGTCTTTGACCAGTGTGTCAATATCTGGTCTTTTAACACAAACCAGTGATCTTTTCTTTTACTAATATCTCAGAAAGCAGTGAAACCCGTTCCATTGCAGGCACTGCATATTCCTGCAAAGGAGAAGAATGGCAGCTGTAGATCTGCACTTGATAGTAAAAGTGTATAGATATTTTATTATATTCTTGCAGATTTGGAATTCACAGCACATTCAGTCTAACACGTTTCTTGTCTGGCAGAATAAATTGCATATTAGTGGGGTTTTTGGGTTTTTTTTTTGGTTATGTGGTTTGATTGTTTGTTTTTTCTCAAGATTGGTGTAAAGAAGAACAAAAAGAAACCCAAGGAATGGAGAATGTTAGGTAAAAATCAGATGAGCGTGGCTACTTGTGTTGTTAATTTACCCTCACCATAGCATGAGATGTGTCTGATCAACTGGAAGTCTGAGAGATCTAATGAATAATTATAATAATTATAAAAGAAAGATACATAGAATCTAGGTAGTAGGCATATTTCCCCCCCACCCTTGGCAGGTCCCCTGTGCTGTCGTCACAGTTACAGCTTAGTGAGACCCTTCTACATCGCTGTCCCCTCTAGGAACGTCACAGACCCAAATCCACACGGACTCTTTTGCTGCCATGTCACATTTACTTAATTGGCTTTCGACTGTCACACCACAGCTGCTTTTGATATTGCCCAACCAACATTTTTCTCACTCAGCAAACATGTTTCACATTATGATTGCTCCAGCTCAACAGGCATTCATTTTTCTATCAGATGGAACTTTCAGCCCCTAGTCTCAAGTGCTGTAAGCTCCTTTCTCTCAGCTCTTGCTTTCTGGCTGCATAATATTTTCCCAATCTAACGTTGCTTCCGGCCTTTATTCAGAAGCTAAGTGCAAATCACTGTGAGATATGTGAAATGAAGTTTAGGTTATTACTGAGCATTGCAGCTTTCCTTAAGGCATTTCTTCCCTTCCCCGCACAAATTCACGTGTAAATATTAATCATTATCATTTGTTTACGGTCAAGGAGACACTGACCTCCACTGGGGTTTACAGTCCTTGTCTCAAACAGCCTGTTTCGTTTGGCAGGATTTGCTGGTTTTCTATCTATGCTGCTGTTGTGTGGCTCTGTCAGCACGTAGCAGGGGCTGGGAGGGGGCTCCTTCTAGCCCAGGATGGTCCATGGACCTGGGAAGGAGCAGTGTGCACTCTCTGCCTTCCCAGCGTGGCCGTGAGGGCGCCCTTTGGAGGCTCTGCTATGGCAGGTACGGCGTAGCTTTGACCTCAGCTGAGGAGCCCACCAGTTATTTGGTTATGGAAAAATGCTGCACAAAAATAACGTGGAGGAACTGTGTGACACAGAAATGCTGTTATTCAAAGATAGGTATCTGCAATGTTTTTGTTCAGTTTGAGGCCACTTTCACAGATACACAAAGCAGCTGGTCTGCACCTGGTTTGTATCTAAAAATCCCTTTGCTCATGAATAACTACACGACTAAAAATAACATTGCAGGTCTAATCTACTTGCACTTATAAAACCTCAGCTTTGCTATAGGGGCTCTGGAATAAGCAATGAGGCAATTTTGTCAAGTTTTAATGCAGAATAATTTTATATTTACATTATTAAAAGCAGAGTATAAGGCCAAGAATGTGTATAGCCAGACATTGTTTGGGGGGTTTGAAAACACAATTTCATGTTTATTTTTCTGTCTGGAAGGTGGTTGATAATCCCGATAATCACCACACAGTCTGGCTGTTGGGTTTGCAACGGTAGCTGTTCTTGTTGCCCGTCTGGATCTTCATTAGCTGGATTCAAGTTACAATTAAGAAAAAACAGAAGATGTCTAAGAGCAAAAAGAAGGTTCCATGAAAATAAAAGCGTTAGGGTTAGATACCTCCCCACAGAGCTGGTTTTGTAGCGTCTTATTTTTGGGTTTGGGTGTCTTTTGCTCTTCCCGAAAGACAGAAGCAACAAGTTTACGGTCACTGTACTCAGTAATGTAGTCCTTCAATGATTCTATTTTCTGTGACAGCAGCCAGAAATTAAATGCCTTTTTACTGGAGTCCACCTGCTTTATTTAAAATACTGATAGCAATTTCATTCTTTTTTGGTTTTTTTCACAATCCTCAATAACACCTCTTCCATCCTGGGTATGAGAAGGGAATCGTGGACTTAAGCAGAGGTCTTTAATAGGAAAACTACATTTTACTTGGGAGAATAACATCATGTGGCAGGGCTATGGCAACAATAACACCTCTACTGCCAGAAAACACTTAACCTGGGTGGCTCAGATGGCCCCAAATATTTAAGAGCATTTTTCTTATACTGTAAATTCCCTGTGGTGCATTATTTTCTACTGAGAGCTAATAACTACCCTGTCTGTAAAGCAACTGGTCTTAAGTTTATTAGCTTGCAAGACAGAAAAATAACAGACACATATCACTGACATTTAACAAAGATATCTTTCATGGGTTTCTGTATTTTTTCATATGCACCACACGTTTCTCTTCAGTTAGAAAAACACGTTTTGAACCACATTCTGAGTAACTTCTTACGAAGCAAAGCACATTTTCCGAAAAGTCCATAATGCTTCACCAAATACTGAGTCCCTTTTCAGAAAGTTCTGAAGGTTTTTGCAAAAGAAATAGCGTGTCAGCTTCCCCTGGGAAAGCTGTTTCACCCTTGCCACAGCAGCCATACTCTTCCTTGGCATCATGGGAGGACATCACCCTCTTGATGCACTGGAGTGGAAATGGTTGCACAGACAACTTTTGTCTGAAACTGACTTCTCCAGGCAACATAAATCCCCATCCACACTTCTTTAAATGCATCTTCTTGTGATAACAGCAAGTTACACCTGAAGAACTTCCCAAGGTCACAGTAAAGCACAGGTACCATGGAAAAAATGGAGGAAAAAGCGTGGCACGTTTGGCAGAATTATTTCTATTTTATACTGGCCTCTGCAAGTTTTGGAATGTGTATTTCAGTGTGCAAAGAATCAAGAAATTGCTCCTCCCAAGTGAGTCAACTTTTGGGTTGAGCCATGTGGAACTTCAAAAGCTGAAGCTGAATGTTGAGAAAGTCCTCCTTGGGGGCCTGGCACTCTACTGAAGTCATGGCAAATGTTTTGTTAGCTTGAATGAGAATGGGAACGAGCCTGGGATTACTCTTTTTTAAAGTTCATGGAGAAGTCCAAATACCAGTTGCTCTGGCTAGTCATAAGAAAAATTCAAAGGAGAACAATAGTTGTACATCCTGGAATGTCAGGATTAACAGCATGGACTACAGTCCCAAGCTCTCAATAAGATGAAAAGCAGAGGGTCTGATTTTCTTTTTATGTGACCCGAACACACACAAGGTTGCCCAGAAACCTGACTGGTTGGTACCTTAGAGGACAAGGAACTGGGATAAAAAAATCCAGAAATTCAGAGTTCCACGCTAAGGGGAAGCTTTGACATGTCAAAACGTTAACTTTATTTTTCTGGATGAGTGGCTGTTGCTAATTTGTAGAGGAATTATTTGGCTGCCATACCTGTGGAAAAAAGCATAGAACATTGGGAAATGTTTGCAAAATGTGGATAGTACAACCTTGGGTTTTATTTGGAGAGTTTCCCGGGCATTGCAGAAATGAAAGCTTTTATATCTTGAATTTGAAATAAGATGGCTTTTAATGAGCTATTTCAAAGTACCACATCTAGAATTTAGCATTCATGGTGCTTAGAAAAATTTGCTTGTCCCTTACAGTCTGCCAGTAATGCAAAGTTTCCAAACAGCAAAAAAGGATTTCCTACGATGTTGTGAGAATTCACGTGAGAAATGCAAAGTCGGATTCAGCGTAGGATTAACTCACCGAAGGTGTTCCAGGCAGCCTTATAGGATATATCTGCCATTCCACATTCTTTAATTGCTGCCAGACAACACAGTACATCTGGTATTTCCCTTGTTTTGGGTTATTTTATGACTGCACCAATTTCAGGCTTTAGAGTATCTTGTGTCACAGATTCTGTTTTATCTTAAAACCATCGAGGACTGTGGTGGTGCAAACTGTTGTGATGAATAAACACCGTTGCTGTTTACAGTATTTTATCTCTGAATATGACCCTTAAATTAAGAATTACTGTCTGAGAGAACCCAAGGACAAATATGTACATAGTCATAAATTTCGTGTAAGGGCACGTTGGACGTTGAAAGCCTTTGCACTCTTTTTCCACAGGGAACAGTAACAGCAACAAAACAGTGGTGCCTGCAGAACTGGGTGCAGATGTGTTCCCAGGTTCATGTGTATCTTGTCCCCACCCTCTTTGCAGCAGTTACTTCAACCAGTGGAGGGTTTGTTTCTCTAGAACTGTAGACTCATTTCCATCCAGCTCCTGACTCTGTGGCAGACGATGACAGGAGGAGAAAAAGGATATTTGGGTGTGTGATGTATAAAGCTTCTGCCCACCTTTTTTCCAGCTTCCTAAGACTTTCTCTTTTTTGTGGTTTTTCATAAGCTTTCAACAATAATTAGAAAGGTCTATTGATTTAGAATTAAATGTAACTGTTACTTTTTCCAGAGTGCTTTGAGATGATGGTGCCAAGTTCCTTCTGCTTCATGTAGTCACTAAATGAACGCAGAAGGGTTTGCCTCCTTTGGCCCGCTCAGGCAGCAGTAAGATCAACAAAGCCGGGGAGGAGAAGGTGTCAAAAATAGCTGAAAAATCTGGGGGGCTGGTTCTTCAGTACTGAGATTGGTATTCAGTATTGCCCTTCCATCTCTTTGTGCTTAGAGGAAACATTTGTGCGGTTGACTGGAGAAAATTTACAGATCGTGGAGGTAAACTTGGGGCTTCCAGTCAGCCCCGTGTCTGTCTGCACGTCCCGCTCACATGTGATTAATGCGTGCTGTATTAATTGTGGGTAAACAGGCCTGTATGTGTGGTTGACCGAATAGTTCTGCTTTAACCAGTACACATCCTAGGCCAATAAAAAAAAAACTTAATACTGCCACCAAGCACAGTGGTTTCCCGTAAAAGCTAGAGAAAGCAGTTTATAATTTGAAACTGTTGTGCAAATGCAGACATGTATTTGTTGAAGGGTTTTCCCATACCATCTGAACGGGAAGAAAAATGCGTATTTTTGGATGTTTACCTCTTTGTTTTTAAAAAAATATATCATAGTCTTACAGTCAAAACTCTGAACTTAAAAAATAGTACAGTTCAGAGTTCATAAATATATTTCTCCTTTCAATTTTTTTTAAAGTTTTGCTTCATTTATTCCTTTTCAAATGTAAATTTATCTTTGATAAAATGCCATTTATACTACATAGAGGGTATAAACATAAGGACTATGGGCTTGAGTTTCAAAATTCTGAAGTTTTAAATATTTATTCAGATGAATCTGTTTAGCAGAACATATTTTTAATTAACTTTTTGAAATGCTAACATATGGCAAAATCTACGTTGAAGTTCAGCAATCTACTTCTATTCTTTTTTCACTCTCTGAGAAAACTAAAAGACATTTAAAAGCTAACTGTCATTTATATGTATTTATACCATCCCTGGCCTCTGAAATGGGCCAAAATTCATGCAGTGCTGAGTGAGTAATCTATATGGAAAAAGCCATGGAAAATGTCTTTACATTTGAGAAAGGCAGAAAAAAGACCTAAAAATTTTAGCATTTCTGTCTTTTGGTGTCATTGAGCAGTAAGAATCTAAACCCCTCTGTGAGGAATCTATTTTCAACTTTTAGCAGGACAAGGAAAAATGTTGTGGGCTACAGTAATGTAACATTTACCTTACAGTCTGTATTTTGTGGCATTTAAAACATATTTGACTGGTTCTAAAGGAGCAGTCTGGGTTCCCTCAATTCTGTCATTACAGGAAAATAATTATTTCCTGAAATTGGAAAAGCTTCAATATCCAAAGACTCTTGTCTCGACTCTGCTTGCAGTAGAAAGGTTTATAAAAATATGTGTCATAGTTATAACAATTTTCTCTTCCCACAGAATTGTCCCATAAATGACATTATCACTATACTTGGAACTGCAATTTGCACATTATATCAGCCTAAAACAATTTGGGGACATGCATTTTCTGTCACTGTTGTAGTCTGTAAATGGAGTGACACCATGAATGGGAGGGTTTATAAATGACTGCTAATTACATGACCGGACTGAGTCGAATGGGATGAGCGCTCATTTTACCTTAATTGATACCTTCAGTTCTTACCTGACAGAATGAAGTAATTCATGATGACAGCAGCAATTAATAATTGGAACATACACATTTTAAATGATACTTCCAGGGTTTGTACATGTGAAACATGAAATTGATATAATGATAAATTATCTAGGGGAAAAGACTTCTTTACGTTTTTGTTCTAGTTTTATTTCACAGACAGGGACAGCAAAAATAAGTGCATTGTGGGACAAATGCTGCTGACAATGGGATAAATAACTTATGAATAAACTCTTTAGTCTCTAGTTAAATTGGACTGGGTTTGAATTTAATTATACTTAGAATATTAATATATATTTATTTTAAATGAAAAATGGAATAAACACATCATAACCTGTGCTTAAGCTGAAAAGTCATCTATAAATTTTACTCAATACAGTTCAGTTTGTTACTGATGTAAAAGCCAAGTTGTTAATTTGAAAAGAAGAAAAAAAATTGCACATTTTTGGATTTCATGTAGTTTCAGGAACTTCTGGCTTCTTTATAAAGCCGGAAGTTAATCTGATAAAATCTAAAAATAAGTATGAAATAGGATAGAAACTTTTCCATATAATAAACTTCATTTAGAGGTCTTGTGCAGGCTGTGCCAAGATGAACCCATAACTGAGCTTTCTCTGATGACCTGTAAGACGGGATATTTGAAAGGTCTAACACAAAAACAGAAGATGAGCAAAACAAACCTAATGAAATCCTCAGCCTCTAGGTTCCTAGTCTCCTGCTGTTCCAATTTAGGTGGGCTTCATCCCAGGAAAAAAGTCTGACTCACCAGGGATTTTAAGACTAAGATGCTTATGAGTGCTAGCATCAGAAGTACATGCGGGCAACGCGAAATAGCTGAGATAAGAGCAATAGCTTTCAAAAACTGCTAGTCATTTTTATGCCAGTAATAAAATCAGCTATTTTTAAGAACCATTTAATACAGATATTTACAGTATAAAGATGTTATAAATTGCAATGAAGTACTGGTAAAAGCTGTTTATATTTTTTGCCAAGGAAAGGGTTCTCACAGTAAATAACTACGTGTATGCAAAGATATTTCAGAGGAATCGTAAACTGGATAAAGTCTGTACTAAAGAAATTACATTCTTCTTCCCGTCTAGGACTAATAGAGCAAATCCCTTGAGGCTTTGTTTGAACAAATTTACAGAGCTCGTGTAACAGCTCTGAAAGTGAAATCTCTGGAAATATAGGAAAAACACCATAGACACCACTGAGCTCTTTAGTCCCTTCGCTGTTAGGCCTTTCCTGATTTACTGCTGGACTAAACTCATTAACTGCTGGGCTCTGTAATAGTCCCCAGACCAAATTTTACAACTTGCATTTTAACTTCTGTTCTTCAGCTCAGCATTTGACCCACTGTCCTTGTTAAACCCTTACAGGAGTGCTGGCTTAATTTCAGGGGGAATACTGGGGCTTTTGATCTTGGGGAGATGGGGTGAGTTTTGCATTATTTTATGAGCCTTACGTCATGCTCAAGTATTAATGCAAAACCTTAGAAACAACAGATTCCTGGGAAAATAGCAGTAATACTCTTCTGTCAAAAGTCTAATTCATACCCGCTATTTAAATAAACTGGTTTCTGACTTAAGAATTCTCTTATTAAAACACAGTAGCACCAGATTCCTGGGCAATCAGTCTTTCTTCCAAGAACCAATTTCTTGCATGCTTGCCTCCCCCTACGCTGCCACACCAGTGCAAATTATCATGATGATATTCTGTAAATTACGTCTCAGAATGGTATTTGTAGCTTAGGAAATGGAAACCTAATGGGAAAATGTTTCTGGCATATTTACATGAAAATAGTCTGCAAAATAGCTATAAGCAAAATCTTTGAATGTGGGTGACAGAATCATTTAGACTCAATTTGAATAGTTTTTTTTTTGGTAAATGGATACATTGATATTTCCAGCTAACTGAAAATACGTTAGTTTGAGAGTTATGTGAAAGTTAGGAGCAGGTTTGCCTAACAAGTCCAGCTTTAGGACTAAAATGCTTTGTTATTTTTATTTCAAATTTCAGTGTTAGTTCTGAATAACAGGACTTTGATAATGGCTTTGGCTTGTAGAAAATTATTGGAACTTTTGCTACAGAAACCATGAAACCAGATTCCTTTGACCTGAACGGTTGTTCAAGACCTCATCCCTACCCATTGTTAGGAAATAAAGACACGGTGTTTTATATCACTAGGTTCACTACATAATAATACTCCAAGGTAAAAACTTCTACCTTAAAAATATCTTCACAGATTGTGACCAGAAGTTTCTTTTTTACTGGTGGAAGCACTGTACAGAAAGGATGAAAGTAAGAGGTAAGTAAAACACTGTTTTGTTTTATACATTAACATGTCAGTATTAGCTGCTGATAGGTAGATCTGAGGAATATAGCTGAAAAATTGCCAGAAAGAGTGAGAGTAAAAATCAAGAACTGTATATGTAACCTGTGTGTCTATCTGCATAAAGGTAATTATAAACATGAAATAATATTAAACTTCATATTTCCATGCAGTAATGGCACAGGCTGGCTCCCAGCCCTCCTGCATGTGTACAGGGATGCTTTGTATTAGGAAAGCCTTTCCTCCCCTTGGGAACAGTCAGGGTCTAATCCCATTTTCATTACAGGATTGCAGGGTTTATGTCCTTTCAGTCCTAGTCCTAAGCATTTTGTGCAGCTGGTACCAAGAGAACTGTTTGACTAAAATTGTTACTGCTTTATGGATTTTTTTTTCCCCCCACAAATTGATAAAACTGATTTAACGTAATTTATTAAATATTAAGTAAGTATTAAATAAGATGGTAATTTGCAGTGATAGTTATACAATACCTAATGATACCTAAATCTCTTCTATCTAAGGTATTATAATTACTAAGAAAAAACGAGAACACAAATAAAAACATTTTTATGAACCTCACCTTGGCTATTCAGAAGGAACTTTGAAGCAGAGTTCAGTTTATTAACACAAACATTTTGAGGAGTTTTGTCACAGGTTGGTCATAATAATCCTGAGCAATAAGTTTTTTTCTTATCGACGATAGCAAGGCCTCTGGGGTCTGTTACATAAGTGTGGGTACTATACTGCATTTCAGTGCATCTCTGTGACATTAGTCTTGTTGTAAGTTGGTTTGTGGCTCAACAGATTTAAACTTTTGACAGCTGGAATTCGGGTGTTCTCTGTAAAAAGTTCCCACCAAAATACACAACTTGGCTGATTCAGACCTTTGGTTGCTTTGGTAGGGATACAAATACAAGAAGAAAAGACCACCAAAAGAAGTGCACCAGCTGAAAAATAGCCACCAGTTCCCTCAAAGCTCCTTCTTTTGCGAAGTAGGAAAAAGCTCTGAAAGTGGAAGACACGTCAAATTGTTGTGGTTTTAGGTCTGTCTGCTCACTGGCAGTAGCTAAGGCAGCAGAGAGTCCTGTGATACTTTCCAAAGATCACTTTGTATGTCATCCACCCCACTCTTCCTCAAACAGTTGGTGGGGAAGTGGGTTATACAGTCAATTTATATGATGGTCATTAAGAAACATATCTGTTAAGTTATCATATTTTCCAGGAACCAAAGCATGTCTGTCCAAAAACATATGCAGACTATTTCATACAAAACCTGACCAAGAAAATATTATTCCTAAGTTACGAATTGTAAAATGGAACAATGAACATTATGTATGAAAGAAGGTCTTGTCCAAGGTGGAAAATTTTGTGGAGCTGGATATAGATAAAATTTTTTACTCCAGTTCTATACTGTCTCTATACCTACCGCATCTCTCCTACCTATCTTTTAGTGGAATGTATTTATTTTGTGTCCTAGACTTGGGTGGTTGTTTAAACCCCTTTCCCCCACCATGATTCCTCAAGAAATTTACACTCCAAATGAAGCCACCATAGGACATGAAAACAGCAAACAATTGGGAGGGTAGGAAATTAAGTACAGGAGGTAAAGTAAATAAAAATATAGAGCCAGAACTCCAGCTGCTGGAAATTAGTGCAGTCCTATTGAAGCCTATGCAATTACACTAACTGAGCAATTGCTTCATTATTTTTATTTACTTTACCCTTTGTTCTCTCCCTTTGTTTGAGCTTTGAGTCAAATTAAAGTGAGCCGAATTAACATCAGCCGAGGAGCAGTCCCAGTGTGAATCCTGTTATGGGTCTGTGGGGAGAGGGAAGGGGCAGGGTGGGGAGCTTCTGAGGAAGCCTCTCAGAGAGAATAGTCAGTGTGTACCAAGACTGTGGCTGTGCATGCTCTCATGTTTGACAAACACTTGTGTTTGTCTCCTTTTCACCTTTGCCCCCACCCCGGGGGGAAGTCTCGCTGTCGGTGTGGGTAGCAGGGTGCACCAGGGCACCGCGCTTTCGGGGAAGGCAAGCAAGCCCTCAAATAAGGTATTAGCAGAGATGGTGGGGTCATAGCCACACTCCATAAAAACACAAAAATCAAGTGGTTTTTCCCTTCCCTGAGGATTTCTCCAGCCCGGCCTCAACCCTGTCTGCAGTGAGCCCGAGAGCAGGACTCAAATGTGCATCACTGTGCAGGGTGGGTAGTGGGTGGACCAAATCTGAACTGTGGCAGCAGGAGATCACCAAGAGGAAAAGGGAGATGAACCCATAGGGAATGGATGGTGTGGGGTGGCAGCTGTGTAAATTATCACAATAGTGGGGAAATAATGATGACTGCAAAGTTGCAGTTTGTAACAAATGGAGTTTTCGACTGAGTTGGTTAAAATGGGTTTAAGGTAATGGTGAGGGTTTTTTTAATAATGACTTTTCTAATTTTAACTTGGAAAGCAAAATTTATCCTTTTTATTAGAGCTCCATGAATAAATTGATGACTGTTTTGAAATTAATTTCCAGTACAAATGACATTTCTTATCCAGGTTTTTATTTCCTGTAGTTGTTGCACAGTAAATCTCTCCTGAGTTAGACTTGATCCATTGCTCATTCAATGCTTAAATATATATAAGTTTATATGTCATTGCTCATAAATACATTAAAAGAACATTAATCTGTGAAGTTCTATGAAGCAAGGAGTGTTAACACTAAGTGGATTTGCAGTTCTAATTCATCTGCCTTTTGCATTAAGGTATAGTCTTTAATTACATGTTCACACGTACTCTAGACAGTTTCCTACTTTTGTCTTTCTTTTCATTATTCACTGCAGAGTCCTTTCTGTCTTTAAGGCTGGAATTAAATGTGGAATTTTACATTTACTTTTAGCCTCATTTAGGACATCCATCAATGTACCAGTGAAGTACCTGGAGAATATTAAGGCATTTATCTCCTTTTGACATACAGGGCTGCTATTTCCATCTTACAGAGGGAGACCTTTAAGAGAGGAAGAGAGGTGTTTAATGATATCAAGGCAGATTTAACCTGGCTGAAAAAAAAAAGAGAGAGGGAAGAAGCTTAGAGGGCAGAGCATCTTAAATTCAGGACTGATCTTCATTTCCTGGGATGAAACAGCATCTATTTAGAGGTGTGTGTTTTTTAGTAGAACAAAAGGCAACTCTGTCTGAACAAAATGCCATTATCTGCAAATGTAACAATGCCACTGTACAACACTGTGAGTGATTTGGCTGTGAAGAATTTTTACACAGATATTAACCAACTGAGCTGTCAAGCTGCCCTTTCTAAAGCTCAGTTTCAAGGGATGTGGCTGTTGCTGAGGTTGGCCGTGAGACCGAGGAGCTCATTGCCCTCCTGCTGATGAGCACTAGAAATTGTGGACTTCCTGACTGAGGTCACATCCCCATGAGCTCAAGGCTTTTTTTCAGACCCAAATGAAATTTCACAGTAGAAAGGAAAGTCACTTTTGTGACCTGTTGACTCTCTCCATACCAAAAATTGAAAGGATTAATGCAAACAGTGAAGGTGTTGAACTTGAAATAATTTTGTATGACATAAAGTATAAGACAACCCAGATATTAAGGTGTATTTTAACTACTAAAACACTTTTTCACCAAATATGTCTTCAGCTATGTGTAGTATAATAGCCTTTACTTGGTATCAGATGCCTAATTCAAAATATATTTCACTATCAGGCCAAAAAGCAGAAAATTATTTATACTAAAGAATTCTAGAAAGTAAAGCAAGATAATATTCATAGTTAGTTTTTCTGTATGATCTAATAGTCTTTTTGACTCTTCAGATTTTTTATTAGGCAGGTAATAAACAGGTTTTTATTTTAAGCATTAAACACCTAAATTTGAAGGGAAAACCTGGATATGCTGTTACAGTAAAAAGTGCTACTTGGTGAAGCTTCTACACATGTTGAAATACGAATTGTAAACATCCCTCTTTAAACATATTGTCTCAAGATTTTCTATTCCTGATGGTCTTCTTGTGTCACTCAGCCCACCATGTGTCTGGGAAGAGGTTAGTATTGAGAATCATGTCACTGGTAGAGGGTTCAGATTTTTCATTATTCATTCTCAGTTCATTAGTACTACAGGTGGAATTCTAGTCAGATAATTTTGTTGCCTCCCTGAAAATGGAGGAATTTTTAATAAATATTCTTTTCCTCTGATGTATGTCTCTTGCAGAAAAAAACACTGACTTGATTGCATGTGTGATAATTTAATAAAATATACAACAAATAGTAGCTATCATGCATGATGATTATCAACACAACCTGCCAGCAGCTGAGGAAAGAAAAGAGTGCCTTCGTTCATGAAATACATAAGCAAAACATTGAGCTTTATTTTACATATGGATCCCATTCACATTATTTTCCCATTCTGTTGAAAACCGTGATTATATCTGATGTGTACTAATGAGAAAGAAATGCATAACCTAACTGTAAAGCAGGTGGAGCCATGGGTTTTTTACATGTGTGGCATTAAGTAGAGAGGAAGGCAGTGCAGTGGTAAAATCATAGAATCACAAAATTGTTAAGGTTGGAAAAGACCTCTAAGATCATCGAGTCCAACCATAAGTCTGAGGCTTTGGTGAGGAATGGAGTGAGAGAAAGAGAATAAAGGTGGGGGAAAGGGCCCAGGAGGGAACTCAGGAAGGGAGAGTGAAAGATGTTATCTGCTTGTTATTGGTATATGTGTCCCTTTGCCTCAAAGCCCTTTTTGAAGCTGGAGGTGATTTTTCACGGACCCGTGACTGGGATCAGTGACAGTCTCGTGCTTCTGCAGAGGATTTTCTTTCGTATGAGAAAATACCCGGTGGGAAAATGGTACTGGAGAGCCAGGTGTCAGCTACAACAGCGCTCTGGTTTCATCCCACGTGGAGATCTGCAGCTCCCGCTCCTCGCAGCCAGCCCGTGGGCTGCCCTAATTGCTAACATGCTCCGGTAGCCGTGCGCGGCGTGCCAGGAGTGAAACCCTACCTGCGATCTCACAGAGATAAAGTGCAACGGAGCAAATGCATGAAGTAGAGCTTCAGGAATTCTAGTAAAACCAGGTGAAAACTAAGAAAAGATGAAATAAGAACGAAATTGAAATTGTGCCTTAAGCCTGAAATGTTCAGGCACATGGAAACGTATTTATTCTCTCTCAAAAGCAGAGGTATGCGGAGGAATACTCTGTGTCCCCTCTCTTACTAGCTCTGTTATTTTCCAATCAGAATCACAAGGAAGTGGTAGTCTTCCCGATTCAGCCTGGGAGTTCAGATTGGGAGAGTTAAACTTCGGTTCTTTGTGCAGAGTTATTTTAAAATCCCTTGAGGAATAAGCAGCAAATCTGATGAGCAGGATTCATGGAGCAGCTGCCGAAAAGCATACTGCAGGCTTGGTGAGCCTGGTATCCCCGGCACACATAAAATGCAGAGCTCACTTTGTACTTGGATCAGCTGTGTGGGTACCTGGTGCGTCAATCTGGCCAGGATCAAATCCTCCCCATTGACTTGTATCAGTGGGAAAAGAAATATTCTGTAAAAGTCAGTACTAGTTCTCATGTGTGACTAAGAGTTCCCTGATTCCCTGATGTGGCACAGGTTGTATCATATTCTGAGGCTTATAGTTTGTTTTACAGCCCTAGCCAAATTCGGTTTTCATTTCAATTTCAATTTTCTCATTCATTATGAAGGTGACTCTTGGTATCTTTTAACTCTCCAGTCTTTTCTGGAATGCTCTTAAATTCTTAGTTTTGATGCTATCTGGCTGCAAATAAAGACTAGTTGTGCACTGCTTTAAGGAGTGTTTACTTTTGTCTGTAAAGCTACATCATATGGGCAGTCTAATAAAGTTCTGTCTCCAAAACAGTTTGATTTAAAAAAAAAAAAAAGTAGTTATTGGGGTTTTGGTTGATTTTGCTCTTTTACGACCTGTAGGAAAATAGCTAAGAAAAACGTTATGGAAGCGCACAGGGGAATTGCTGAGGAAATTCTATACTATGGGTCGTATTTTTAATGCATCAACCTCAAAACACAGAAAAACACAGATTTATTGGTGGGTGTTGATATTTGCATCTCTAATTCCAGTTTGTTTCTTTGCTCATCTCCTCCTGGGGCTCATGGTGGCCCAGAACACCATTTGTCGCTGTCCTGGGAAGGAATTAGAAGAGCAGAAATTTGATTATCTCACTCCAGCTTATTGGGGAAACTTTAGTTAAAATGTTTTGGTATTTCATCTCAGAGCAGTATAGGAGAAAAATCAGCTCTCCTTGGCTGCTCCTTACCTTTAATGCCAGCATAGTGAAATATTGCAGTTATGTAGCATTAACATAGTAGTAATGTAGGAAGGAGAGATGGCCTTTGTACATAAAGTTCAAATTATTGAAATGATTTTTTTTTTTGCAAAAAAAGTGAATGTATTGTTGAATAGCTCTCCAGTATTTTAAATAATTAAACCGCTCGTAATTGTCCTCAATAACATTAAGCTGGAGCATTACTTTTATAATTAAGTGGCAAACCTGACTTTTAATATAATTTTTATTAACTCTTACTAACTTAAAACTTTGACAGTCCTAAGGGTACTTGCCTAGGTCACAGTTAGGTTAATAGAAATGACAAATGTACATTACTTTTAAAGCATAAAATTAAAACTATTTTTCATTTAATAATGAAGAAGAATTGTATTGCTTTTTCCAGCTGATACAACTGCAGAGAGACATTCTTGAGAATAAAAGAGAGAAAAGCACACTTCCTGATATTTTACCCGCATTGTGTTCTAAATTCTCTTAAATGCTCAGTTGCCAGGGATAGCTTTGTAACACAGGCAGCTTTCATGTTCACTAATATGACTGTAATCATCATCACTTTAATGAGATAGCTGCAGAATGAGTTGAGTCCTGAGGGAAACTGTCTATGTGACAGATACCAGAGTTGTTTCCATGGTGCAGAGGTAGTTGTGTATTAAAATATAGGATGTCTCTCGAGGAAGGCTTCTACTGGTGTAGCTGGTTGCATGAAACAACAAAAAGCTTGGACAATTTCAGAGCTGTATTTTTTGTTTTAATGACATTTGACAACAGTACGTGCTCCAGAAAATTTTATATAAGGTAAAGTTTGGCTGGTGGGTTCTGCCTTTCTGTCTGGTGTAAGCATATTTATCCAATGGATTAATTATTTATGGTCCGGCCTTTCTATAAAACTACTGTTGTATTTCTATTTACTGGTTTTAAAACGCTGTCTATGTGGGTGGGCAAAGTGATACCGCAGTGCTTACCTCCTGTGCCAGCTGGCCACCTAAATGTCTGACTGTGTGTGTTCAACTTTGCTCAGTTGTCACATGACATGAAGCAGGGCTGTGACCCTGCTGATACTCCTGCTTGTAAATGTAAGCTCAGCCATAAAAATTGCTGTGATTCCGTCAACAGTAGGTTCCTCTGTGATGTTTTCTGAGCTGCTCTGTTTGCTGAGACTAGTGGAAATAAAGTTTTTTTGCATCTAGAAAAGTAAAATGTAAATTTGGAACGGGACCAAGAATCGTCATGGTTAGACCTGAATGTGAAAATTTTTATGTCTTGCTTATAGTCAACCTAAAGGGATAACAGCTATTGTAAAGCCATGATATTATTCAAACCCCCACGCCTCCTTTCACATTTCACACACTTTGGCTAGAGGTGCACAGAAATGCAGAGTTTTGGGGGTTCTTGTTCGGTGAGATAGTCTGTTAGGCTTCTACTGAGATTCTGCCAGCTGGGGAGAAAGAACACTACGATTTGTCTAAGCACGTCACAACATTGAGTGCCAACGCCATGTTCCAAAGGATTAATTTCTACTGGTGTTACATCCTTCTCTCTAGGGATGTTTGGAGGTCACCATCAAGAATTGTGACTCATGTTCAGCAGGGACATTGCTCTCTGCAGAATACAGCAGATAAAGGACCAGAGGAGAGGAAATGGAATGGGCTCTCTGAGGAGCTGCCACAGCACACTTGACTTGTGTGTATACTCTCTCGCACGCATTTGGTGTTGGGCTTTTCATACAACCCTGAACAAATATATTTTATGAAGAGTGATATAATAACAACAAGTACAACATTTTGTGACCAGATATTAGTAAGAACTGTACAGAAAGAGAGAGAACAATATATTGGCAAGTGTTTTCAAGTCCTGATACTCTTCAGACCCCTTAGGATGGTTCGCCGCAGCAGGAAAAGTGGGAACCTTAGTGCTGTTATCCTTGCTCTCACTGCTTCAGCCTCCTGGAGAAGGTCACCAGCAGCAGCACTGGGAGACCAGCAGAAGGCAGAAACAGGAGGAGCCAGAGAAAGCATGGGATAAAATTAGCAGAGGTACCAGCAGCAAAACTTCTCTGTGCCTCTGCTGGCACTTGCACAGGATGAGCCTCCCAAAGAACTTCATGATATCCTGCTGAGTTTACCTGGTGGACTTCTGAAAACTTAACTTAATTTGACTAGAGGCTATGAGAATTGGTTCACAGAAGTATTTCGTCTTTCCCTTTTCCTTTTTCCCTACCCTTCCCTTACTTCTTTCCTTCCTTTCCAATTGCCACGGGGGTGAATGGGGTAACAGAAGGCCAGAGCTGCCTTGCTGTAAAGGTCACCTTTTAACTTCAGCCCCACTTTCTGCTGCAGGGTGCTCCTGATAAACTCACTGCACGCCAGGACCTGGCCTCTCATGTGGGCAATGGAATTGCAGGATGGCTGGTTTGGAAACGCTGAAGTTGTTTATAAAACCTCCTGCTTATCTCTGCTGGTCTTTGGAGTCGATTACACTTAAATGGGTCTGACTGGTTATAGCAGCACCAAACTGTTTCTGACTGTTTTAGTCCAAATAAAATAGACAGCAGGCATAAGGCATTTTGTCTCTGAAAACAATACACAATTAAAAAGAAAAAGAAAAAGAAAAAGAAGCTGAATAATCTAGAAATGATGTCTCAATTTTGAAGTGTGATGAAGATTGACAAAACAATCTGGAAAGAATTCAGGAGAGATATGCTCAAATTAAAAATAAAGTATCATGCAGTATTTTCAGACTAACCTCAGGGTTCCTTGAGTAAAAGGTAACCGCATTTATCAAAGACAGATTTCACTTTATTTTGGATGTGATTTGATTCTCTGGCTTTGCTGTAACTCATAAAAGGCAACTTTCTGTTTTGACCACGAAGGCCACGAGGTGTGACTGGAGGCAACAGCTCATTCCACTGATTTCAGGGAATTGAGTCAAGGGATTTAATCCACTCCTTAAAGGTGCTCAGGAACAGGTTGTGCCACCTGAGGTTGTGCTTGTTCCCAGTTGGTGCAACAAACAAAGGATGTACCTCTTCTTACAGTTTTCCTCATTTAGATGCAAGTCATAGGGTATTTATAAGTAGAATTTCTGATCCTTCTCATTAAACGTAGTTTTTGCTTACATCGCTACAGAATTCCTGTTCTTGCTATCAATGTCTTTTTATTCCTAGAATCGGCAGAGAAGCTTTCCTTCTGTATTGGTTTCTAAGAAGTCAGGGATGTACAGTGCACTGCATAATAGTATATAGGTATCCCTATTTATACTTATATACTTGTACATATGTATTTGTACTTACATATTGTGGGAAATCATCAATGGTGAAACAATATTTCTGGGGAAGCCTTGATATTGGGGGGCCACTCTATCTCCCCTTTCTATGTCTGAATCTGCTTGTTGCTGTATAAACATGTTAAGAGCATTAACTGAGGCATATGTGTACTGATTTCTTTTCACACTTGCATACAAATTCTACCAAGACATAAAAAAATATGTACAATATTTGGAAAGAAACAAAATTCCCATCCTGGGGAGGCCCATTACTGTTTCCTTTTCCCAGGAGTAACAGTAGAGAAAACTCCATGTCTTTAAGTAGTAATCAGTGTCTCAGGGTCAAGTAGGACACATTTTGAAGTTTACTCAACAGGATTTTCGTCTCTTTTCTGTATCTTCTGCTATTTGCTTTATTTTACTTGTGTTCTCTGTTTCTCTTTTTTTGGGAAGAAGACCAGACCCCTCCTGCCTGGGCCAGATGACTCCTCATCCCTAATTTATGCCCTCCATTTCCCTTCCCTGGCCTTCCCAGCTTGCCTTCCATGCCAGGGCAGGCTGCCACGCTTTTGTCCCGTGGGCAGTTTGGTTTATGTCAGTCCCGTGGCAGATTTGGGCAAGCAGCGTGCGACGTTCCGGCGGCGTTTGTGGATCGATGGCGACCGGACAATGCCGTCGTAATGCGTTTCTCATCTGTTGGTCCTCTCAGACCCTTCTGCAGAGCTCAGGTCCTGATCCCAATTAGTCGCAGCAATCCTAAACATTCGGGGCTGGCTGATGAGTGCTGCGCTGCTGGAGATAGGGGCAGCTCCTGGGTGAATGCTGGGGTTTTGTGGCGCTGCTGCGCGTGCCTTTAAACTCCCGTTGGACATTAGACACGGAACAGTGGGTGACTGCAACACAGCCAAATAAAAAAGCTAAAGCTCTGTCCAGCTTCGGTGGGTTTAGAGTCCCCCCTATGACTTTTAAATGCTGCTTGACATTAGGAGATACGTCCTATACACTTTTGGAACCATAGCTCCTTTCCCTGCCTGAATTCTGCCTGTATTCTGTCGCTCATAGTTTGATGTGAATTAGTCACTATTATCTAGCTATTGAGAAATTTAAATGCAGACAATAGACCCATCTAGCTGCAGTGTTTCCCAGTGCTCTCACTGGGCTGTTATTCCATTTTTGATTTCTGGTACGCAGAGATGTGACTACACGATCAGACTGCTGAGGAAACAAAAATATCCTAATTGAACATAGGTATCAGGAAAGATTCCACTTGTATTTCTTGATGTGAACTCTTCCTCAGTGTTTAGCTTTACTGCACTCTGCTGCTTAGCAATGATCAGTCTTGTGTGGCTGGTAAAGTGAATCTTTCAGATATGAGGTTTGAAAACACCTTCAAAATCTTTCGAGAGAAAAAAGCAGCAAGTAAGCATGAATATATTCAGGCACTGGAAACTGACATAAAGTGGAGTTTCACCATGTGTTCACAAGAAGAAAATGGCTAAATTGGTAAGTATTAAAGATGAATATAGCAGAAATGATAAGGAAAGAAAAAAGAACATTTAAGGTCTTCTTAGATTATCAATGTGGCACTTGGTGTGAACTGAAGGAGATAGGTTCTTAAAGAGATTACGGAAATATATGTCCCACCAGAGATTGCAGAGAATCGGGCATTTCATTCTGGACCTCACAAGTTTTGTAAAATTACAGATTTAATAAACAAACCATTTTATGTCTCTGTAAGGAACTTAGAGGGGATTTCGAAAGTCAAACACTGAAGACCCTTGCTTTGACTGTGGTGGTAAAAGTAACATCTGCCTCAGACATTTTAACAACAGACTGTTCAGATCATTCTTTTCAGCTATGGTAGGAGATTTGACAGACATAAGCCATCCTACCCCTCTTTTCTACACTTCTATCTCTCAGCTAAACTAAACATTACATCAAAGCACTCCTATCAAGGACATTCAGATTTAATTTTACCTTTCTCTTTCAGATGTTCCGTTCATTACAATAACTTTTGTGGTTTCCTAATTAAAACAATAATACAGAAATAAAAGAAAACAATCATTTTTTTCGGTCGCATCCCTGGGATGCCACAAAATTTTTTTGTTCTCCAAATCTGAGACAAAAGTCCTGTCAGAAATTTCTGCCACAGTCATGCACATTTACCAGTACTGACCCAGGACCCTGTGAGATGTGGCTCTGAGTGCTACCCACAAGTAAGTTATCCTTGTGATTCTGGAGTGTGTGTGTTGCCTCTTCTTGTGAAGAGTCTCCAAATCATCAAGTAAAAAGCATTTACCCCAGGAGGGGTAGTCAACGTGAGGTCATAGAACAGTCTTTTTCTTTTAAAAACATGGGATTATATGTCCATGATGACATATGCCTGGGGTAAATGCAAATAAAGAGAAAAAGAACCAAGAATCTTCACTGCTGCTTCAGTCAGCGAGGCTCCTTCTCCCATTGTTCTATTTCTTTGTCTCCTTTTGGGCATACAGCTCTTCCCAGTGTTAACCCGCCACCAGAGACCTGCCAATTCTTCCAGGTTTGCTGATGTCCTTTGTGCCAGGCATGTTTCATTGTAGGATTCTTAGATTCACAAAATGTTACAGGAGCATTAGCTTCTTTTCACGCTTTCAGTTTAATTTTGTTAAAGGTTTCGAGTTCACAGTTGCAAGAGTTTTGTGAAAGCTCTACTCTACAAGATTTCCTGAGGAAAGTTAAAAGGCAAGTCTCAGACAAGGCACTCAGAAAACAAAGCCAAACAAGGAAAAGACAGAAACAGCTTGACGAGCATTGAAAAATATGTTTTAGTATGAAGAGATAATAAACAATAGCTTTCAGGGTCTTATCACGGTATATTGTCTCTATTTCAACACATGGTCTTTGTAAAGTGGACAAAACTGGTTTTGTTAAAACAGCAATGACAACAAATAATGCATTTCCTCAAATCATCTTTTCTCCTTGTCAGAACTCATTCTGCCTGGCAGGTGTAGCCCATTTACTGCAATGAAAGGTGAAAGGTTTCAGGTTGTGACTGCGGAATCTCAGGGAGACAGCACTCAGCTGAGCACTCAGTCCTCTTCTGTGAAAGTCTGAGAAAGTTTTCCTTGCAACCTGCTTCTCAGATTTCCTACCTCATCCACAGCTTCATTTCGCATTATGGTGGCTCACGACCCTGTTTCATGTGGGAAATACCTACTCCACGACAAAGAGGTGAGAAGTAAAGAGTTTCTTTGGTGACTGTGGGGTCCCTGGAAGTTTCAACCATGGGAGTATTTGTTTACAAACTTTTAAACCTCGTGTTTGAGTCAGAGATACCGATGCCTGTGTTGTGTCCGTTTTGATTTATTAGAGAGACAGGCAAATACTGTGAAAAGGTCTCTAATCTTTGATGTAGTTGATGAAATATTTATCTTGGTACCCAAAGTTGTTAGTGATATTGTTTCCAAGTTCCAGGGCATATATTTAGTGAGGCATCAAGAACTTGGTCCAAGAAAATGATTAATTATGGTCCTAAAGTAGTGCATAAAAGCCACCATAGGAGTTAATTTAAATTGGGTTCACAAAACCCCTTTAATGGTCAGCAAGAGATTGCCTACAGATAAAGAGAGTATTAAAAATATTTAGGGGGTGATACTCTTAGTATGATTCCACTCTGGAACTTAGGTTCCCTAAACTGGATCCCAAACCCATTTTCTGACGTTAAACTCCTCTTTAAAAACCTCAGTAGTTTATACACTCTTCCTTCTTAAGCACATGAACTGAGTGATGCTGTGCTGGATGACCAGCAAATGGTCAGTCCTGTGCTCCTGAACTGACATTCCTCACAGCAGAGCTTCACAGTCCCCTGCTTTCCTGACCCAGTGGCACTGTGACAGCTGTGCTTTCCCTGTCTTTCTCCTCTTCCTCTTCCCATTTCTTAGTCTTGATTTGAAGTACAGGTAGCTGCAGTACTTTATTATTTCTATTTCTCTCTACTCTTTGAGCTGATGTAAATCCTTTCATTTGTACTCAGTCTCCCCAGTTCTTGGAATGACATGTTTTGCAGTCGTCCATACTCAGGACATTGGAACTGATCCCCTTGTTTTCTCATCAGGCTCATGTCCAGCCCTGATAAAAAATGGCAGGTGATCTGTGTGCCAGTATTTTACCTTATTCAGGCTACCGACTCCTCCTGAGGTCCAGAGCGGAGTGAAATGCATTCATACAGTGATTCATGCTGTTTACTTTTCCTCAGAATCACTGACTCTGGGGGAAACTAGGTATTATTTCAGACATCTACCAGGTCATTTTATACAAGTCATGCAAAGCCACAAAGAAAAAATTTTTTAGTGACTCAAGAAGGCTTGATGGTGACATAAGCCTGCTGAGGGTTTTACTGCTGGCCATCCTGACTGTGGTTTCATTTGATACCACAATTCCTCACATATATTAGTGCTGGAGGGGCAGTCAGGACCAAATGACTCACACAGCAGAGAGGGGAGTTCAGCCTGGGAAAGGCTAAGGGACTTTCTCTGAAAAATGCTGATGTGGCAAATGAAGCTTCATCCCATAATTTTAGTTCTTTATTTCATGCTTTCACACCCTTTTATTTCTGCCGTATCCAGTGATCTTGGGACAATATTTTCTTTATGCAAATTTCCTCCTGTACAGAATATTAATCGCTGCCATTGGCATTGACGGACAAGAGTTAAAATTTCATTTTAAATATAAAGCTCTGGCAGAGCACACTTAATTCTCTGCTGTGTTTATAAGATAGTTTTACTTAATGACATTTAATTGTAAAAGTTGCAAACTCCAGGCATGCTAGTCCCTTCCATGGGGTTGGTTTAGGAACAACCACGTAAGAATAGATACCTTTCTTCCCAAGATACTGTAGTAGCAGGTATTTTGGTGCAAGGTTGTTTTACCTTATTGGATTTCGACTTGAAACTAGAGTTCATTATCTCAAAAGAAAGTAGTTATTTATTACCATAACCAGAATGAGTCCCCTGCAAACAGTAGCTGCCAGCTGGTACCAGGTTTTAAAACTCTTATAAATTGAGATTTCCAATTATTTTGGCAAAAGCCATGGGGAGTCTTATTTTTTTATATGCTACTCTGCCTGTGGGAATTCACAGGGACACATTCCACCTCCAGTAGAATTTCACATTAGGTCACAGATACACAGCACACACAACAAATAAAATAAAAATCAAAGCCTCACAGCTTTCAGACATTGTCCATTTTTCATAGCTTTCAGTGCTGGCAGGGAGGGTGTGTTTTAAACCAGTATTGGGCAAGATATCCCGTTCACTTTCATAGGAAGAAGTGACCAGTTTTAGCTGATAAGCACAGATTATCTCCTCTCCAGTTGCCTTGGAGGGAGGTGCTGCATCGACGCACAGGTTAAAAGGGCAGTGGGAGCCAACCCAACAGGCTCATCTCCAGCACCATCCAGCCAAGTCCCACGGAGAAATAAATCTCTGCACAAGAAGCAGATACAGGCTCGGTGCTTCCTAAGAGGCTGAGGTTGTGATTCCAGCTCGCCTCTCCCTGGGAAAGGTCTGAGCACAATTTCTGCTAAAGGTTATGGCTATCTGAATACTTTGTAGCTCCAGAGTTAAGAGTGAAAAGGGCTGTCTACTCCCACTTTGTTGTCTTAAGAGGAAGGGTGTTACATTAGTGAATTTTTATTTTCTGGACTGATTTTACTGCTCTTTCCTCCTCTCAGTTTCCACACTGAGTCCCAAATGAGGGGCAGGCATCAGCTTTCGACAGCTTTATAAAAACAGGTCAGCACATATTATTTATAAATTGTTCAGTGAGAAACTGTACATTAGCCAGAATTTTTAAAAGTAGATTGACAGGGCACCTAGATTTAATGTTTGACTAAGTGCACAAAATTGGAATTAAAATTGCCTGTGAGTAGAAGAGAATCAACATTCACTTGACTGCCAGCTATTCAGTGTTTTCTTTTTCCAAATTTCTTGTTTTCTTTAAGTTTCCATTAATTGCTTCGTTAACATGAGCCACTTCCAAGGAAATAATTGGTCAAGAATGCCCCAGCAAGGGCTTTTCAGGTATTTTCAGGGGTTTGGGTTTTAACATAATTCATACCGTTTAGCGAATCACAGGAGAGAGAAGCATGGCTGCTTTCTCCCAGGAAATGTCACACCAGTAAATTAAGCAGGGCTCTAAAAGGAGCTGTGTTCTGTAAAAGAATATTTCCATTGCCCTTCATGGAAACCCCAGGCTTCAGCACCAGGGAGGCACAGCCTGTGAGTCATGGGGAGCTGCAAGGAGATTTTCATGTTGAAAATGCTCTCTCTCTAAGAAAAGTGTCCCTCCATCTCAGCCGGGTGGAGCCTGGGAACGGATAAGAGCAGCAAGAGAAAAACAACCTCTGGAGTCTGAGGAGGAAAAGGGAAAGGAGGGGCAGGATTGGTGACTTTCACCTTTTAAAAAACTGTGTTGAGATTGCATTGGACCTCTCTTTCCTTTCCCTCCTGTTGCAAATCCATACACAAGAGGTTTTTTTTCCCTACTTCGAAGTTTGCCCTCCTTCATTAGCATGGCAAGGTGATCATTGTTCAATCTGACAGGGACACGGACCCAAATCTGATCTAAAACATTTGATAGTGGTCCTCTTGTAAAATACATGATTTACCAACAGCTACAGTGATTCTACAACAAGCACGTTAGTGTATCAGAGGACTTGGACACAAGTTTGCTTAAACAAATCCAATAAAGTTATCATGGGAAACTGAAGGAAGTGGGTCACCATTTTCCTGATAATAGTTACACCAATCCATAGATAAGAGGAGTGGAAAGAAGGCCCCTCTTTCATCCATAGTTTATTCACATGGCCAAGGCAGAAAGATGAATTGTTGTAGGATAAACTGATGTGATATACCAGCTTTGTTGCTCACAGTGTGTGTGTGGAAAAACATGCATAATGGTGTGTAATTTGGGGCAAACACATGATGTTTAAGATTCTGAAAGAAAGAAGCTGAGAGAGAATGATAAATCCTCCTTTATCTGAGGAGAATGATAAATTTATGTAACACGTATACTGAAGGCAGAAGGGAACCTGTGAACAAAGAGCTTTGTGCTCTCAGACCTAAGAATTACTTGAGGTAGTTCCTCTGGCTCAAATGTGCAGAAGCACGAGGCAATTGAATTCAAGGTCTGAAACAAAGACTGCCCTGATGGCTCTGGACTTTGAAATGCTGTACTTTACTGTGCACACAAGTAGTGTAGATGCCTTCAGCAGACAAATGTTAACTTTAAGGAAAAGTAGTTCTAGTGCCAAATGTTAACTTTAAAGAGAAGTAGTTCTGGTGCCAATAGCAATAGAGACTGACATTAACAGTGGTGATTTTCTCCTTCTTTTCATATGTGGAGACATATGCAGAAGCATCAGGCCGTGTGCGAGCAGCGTACACACCCCATTATATACCACACAGAATCTGGGAAGCCTAGGAACAATTTTAATGAAATGACAATAGTGTCTAAGCTCCTAAAAAACACAGATTTTTGCTTCTGTAATGGAAATGAGCTATGGGCTGGGAAGTGGATGGCTCCAGTTCTTCCTGGCTTCCAGTTCCTTCCATGTTTCTGTGGAAAGATGACACAAACTGTGCACATACCTTATTTTTGATTAGCAAATAAACAGGCACAGTTACTGCTCAGCTTCAGTCAATACGTCCCGCAAAGACAATCTCAGAAGTGCCTAATTTAATGATAGCAAAAGTTAATTAGGGGATAAAAAGGCCTTGATGCAACTTGATCTACCTATTATTCTGAGTTTCAAGAATGCGAATTTAGTCAACTGAGAGAGATGGCATAATAAGCAGTGCCCCATGGTGAGGGTAGAGGGGTTTTGAACTGCAAATACAATTTTTTTAGCTCCTCTATATGGTGGTCTCCATAGCGTGTCCAGCTGGAGCATGCTGAGCAGCTCTTCTGGTAGTTCTTCCCTTCCCACTCACAAAATGCACCAGATGAAGGAAATTGGCAGCAACTTTCACTGAATTTGGAGGGGTTTTACAGGCCCATGATCTTTACTAGTGGTGATATCCCAGAAACAAACAGAGCCAGCCACCTTCCATCCCACCCCTTAACTTCAGTCACTTCAGCCCCATGGCTAAGCTGGGTAAGGTGTCCTTTACAGAGTCAGTCCAAGGAACTCCATCTGAGCTGCGTACCTCTTGTATTTCTTTGGAAACTGGGACCACCATTAGCAGTGAAGGGTCCCTCACTGGCTCTTTAGATTTTTTGGCTGATCTCTCTAATTTGTGCAAATTCCAGACCTAGGGAGACTAGTGGTGGCCTTTATCTGGGGAAGGACACTGGTTCATTTGTAAGGAATACACAGTGAAAGATTATGACATGAACCTTGTGTAGATTTCATCTTTGTTAACCCCTGTCTGCTGTATGTTTCCATGAGTCTCCACGTGGTTTTGATATCAGATCTTCAAAATACATTTTGTGTTCCTTCCCTGGCCTCCCTTGCAAGACTTTGTTATGCAAAACAGAAAATATTTCCTGAGTTTATGTCTTTGTCAGTAGCTTGAAGTGAGGAAAGTCCTTTTCAAAAAGCTCAGTACTCGTAGGAAAAACAGCTCGTTTCTGATTGTTTTCCATGATGTGTCCAAGGGTGTCTCTTCTCTCTGCTTGTGGCCCAGAAAGTCTTACACTTTTGTCAGTGTTAAGTGATTTCCTTCATTGCTCTATTTCTTTGTTTAAACCCTTTAACCTACGTTGAAGTTGCATCTCATTAACAGTGGCCTTCTGTGGCCCATGACAAAAGGCTTTGTGCACGTGTGGTTAGCGGTGTCACACACCTCAGGGATGAGGAAGACCTACTCCCAAGCCTTCTTCTGGTCACTGGAAACCTCCTGGTGCTTGCCCTGTTCAGAAGGAAATTTTCCTGACAGAGGAAAATAGCGTCACAAACCCAATTTTATTTCTCTCGGCCTTCTCAGCCCTTGCGTGGCGGAGCAGGGAATGTAGTGGGAAACCAGAAATCTCCTAGGGCTGCTCTGTATGAGCTGTTCTTGGCTGTCAGAGATGTCCCTGCGGCTGCCCTTGGTCAAGCTGAGGCATAAAGTAGTTCTTGAGTCACCCAGGGTTTGAGAAACAGCAAAGTTTGTGTAAAGCCCACCGTTTCCAGTCCGTTCCACACCGAAAGTAGCTGGATTGGACCAGAAATAGCGGTGCCAGGTCGGTTTTTGGTGTGTCTCCGTTAGATCTCCAAGCGAGCCGCTGCTAAGTCAGAGACCCAAAATGTGTTCATTTAGCACTCCTATGTGACAATACATTTGGGGTAATTTTGCAGCCCTGTTTCAGTGTTGAAGAAAGCCTGGAGGAGGCTACACTAACCTGAAAACTGCCCATGGCTGTGCTGCGGGGAGGAGGGGGGGAAGCTAAGGTTTGGAAGAGAAAAAAAAGAATGATGAAAGCAAACATGAGCCAAGACATAAAGTCTCATTTTGCTCCCATGTGCTAGTGCTTGAGCAGACTATTGTTCTGGACTCAGAGATTGGTTCTTAATTATGTTGAGCAGTGAATGGTTTAAATTACAGGCGCATAGTTTGGTGAGCACAGAGCTGTTAAGAATTTTGGCTGGAGAGCAGCTGCAGGGCTGCTCTGAGATCTCAGGAGGTGGCTGTAGCTGGAGGTGTTCTCCAGAGTTAGGAGGCCTGCACGCTGCCACCTGAAGTCCCATGCTTGAATGCTTTATCTAAATCTGCCCTTGTCTTTATTCTGCTATTTCAATCTAAAGTAAAACATCTTGTATTTATTGTATCATCGCATTTAGACACTACCATTTTGGAATCTCCTGTGGACATCATCAGATCCAGATGTTTGCAAATGTCATCATCCATACACTAAAATGATTACAAATGGAGATATATTTCTGTAAGCTGTTGCTGCTCAGTGAAGATTGCCAGTTTCCACTGGCTTGGAGGAGACTTTTCTTTTTAATGGGGTAGGGATGGCCCCAAGTTCAATATTGCAGATTTTTAAATTACACATATTGTTGCATGAAGCACAAGTGGTTGCAGTCTCTGTTCACTCATAAATTTGGACTGATTTCCTAAGAGGTTACTAATTTTAACATGTGAAGGATGATTTTAATATTGGGATTACAAAATCTGATTACCTGTCTTTATCTGTAAAGAGTGTGATGTGAGTTCATTATGCTCTCTGATCAAGGTATTAAAAGTACAATTCATTTCCAGGGAAGAACTGTTTTTCCTTCAACACACTGCCTTTGCCTAAATTGTCTGACAACTGCGCTGGTATTTCTGTGTGCTGTACACAGCTCTGTCTGGCTTGTGAATGAATACTACTGCCCTCTACTGCAATGAATACACTCTCCAGTCTAAATGTACACAAAGTACGGGGAAATGATTTGTAGGGATGCCCAGACACAAGTGGAGGCACACCCAGCACCTCAGAAGGGGCAAGGGTTTGTGCTGACCTCTTTGGTATTGCTCTGGAAGTCAGGGCAAGATTGAAGTTTCTACAGCAGGGAAAAGAAAACACGTACCATAACTTGCTGTTATTGTGCCCTAATTAGTAAACTGGGGCTACATTTTAGATTTTCCCATCCGTTTACTAATTTGGAAACAACAAGTCATAAAATTCATAGCTTTGGCCATCAGAATGATATCACAGAGCTAAAGTTTTAGGTACTCTCCTCTGGAAATGGCAACTCTGCGTTAGGTACCGCAGCTTTCAGACGCAATTAACAAAGTTAGTTATGCACTCAGGAGTGAGACTCTTGTTCCAGAATTCTGGGGGAAAGACTACCTGGTTTGACTCTCTGGAACACAAAGCAAATGGTAGGAGAGCTCTGTCTTCCCTAAAGCTTTGTGCTATGCACACATTTCATTGTGGGAAAACGCTTATTTTTGCTAGGGAATTATATTCCTGTAGTTTCACTGAGGTGAATATATCTTGTTCCTTCTCCATTAAAAAAAAAAAAAAAAAGAAAAGAAAAAGTAATTTTTTTCAGGAAATAGAATGAGAAATGGTAATGTACATTAGACTTTACTTTGGAATTTGAAGAAGTGGTGCTTCAATTTTATTGAGTGGAATGGAAGTTTGATTTAGTAGCCTGGCTGATGTTAATAATTTCAATACCTCAAGATATGAAATTTTTTAAATGGCTGAAAATTGAAAGTCAAAATAGATCCAAAGAAAGTTATTATGGAGTTAGATTTTTTTTTTTATTAGCACATATTATGTACTATTTCCACTGTATTTTCTTATGAATCTTGTGATGGATCTATGGCAAACTCGTGCAACTTCAATAACCAAAATACTTAGCAATATGAGGAGCTGCCAGGTTCCAAAAGCAACTGATCCTTCTAAATTGGAAGAAATTGGAAATGGGGTGTAATTGTTATCACAATTATATGTGCCATAAAGATATTGTTTTCATGAGTACTTACTGCCAGGTCGGCTAAACTACGCTCAATAAACTCTGGGCCTGGGGGACTCATGAAACTATTCTTCATGAGTGGTCTTCATGTTGTTATTGGACAAGGTATCAAAGCTCTTGGGCACGAATGGCTGTTGATGCTGAGAAAAACATTTCTTTTAGCATCACATGTATGCGTCATACAGTGCTGTGAGAAAAGAGTTTGTGTCAATATACTGTTGAAGTAATACTATGAATATACTGAAAATCATATTCAAGGATAATTGAAATTAGGAGGATAAGAAGCATCCCTTGCTGAATTAGAGCTGAAGTAAGAAAAACAGAGGTTTTGTGCCTCTAGCATAATTGATTAAGCCATCTTTTGGGGAGTATTCATCATGTGACAAAATGGAATTACCCATCATGTCTTTGCTGGAGACTTGCTTTCTTTCAGTTGGTCTTGGGTAGGAATGAAGGAAAAAAAATAACCAAAAAAAAAGTGTGCTGAATCTCTTTGTAAACTCTCAAGCTTAAAGACTCAAGCTAAAACCTGACTTGGGTTTTCTGTTAATCCAGCACATGATTTATTTACTATAAACAATCCTGAAGCATGGGAAATGGTTTCCAGAGAACAGAACATGAGTTTTCTGGACAACTTGAAAAATCTTTTCGTAATGAAACCTGTGAATTGAAATTGTTAAAGGATATTTTGTTTCCAGTTTAGGTATCTGGCTTGATGGGATCAGTGGGTCTTCTCAGTCCAGTCCAAAAACATGAACCACTGAGCATATGTACATTAATCAAGGCTTATGTGTTTAGTAGCTCATAAGGCTGTAAAAGGAACATTTCTTTCCTTTTTGGACACTGAAGCACAAAAAGCAGGCGAACTGTGGTTTCCTCTCACCAACCATGAGCTTCCTGTAGTTCAAGTAATAGTGATGGTGAATTGGGTACCGCAGAACTTGGCAGCATCATTCTGGCTCTACAGGTCAGGAAAGCTGTAGAATTTGGTAGGTGATTAAGGAAAGGAAATTTCAAATACCTTTGATCCCCCTGCTTTCTTTGAAAAACGTCATCTGAACAAAGGACATGAAGAGTGCTCTAAAAAGGGCTAGGATAACTTTCTTTTATAATTATGCATCCAAGTTTTAACTGGAGAAGGAATTAATTTTTAACCAGCAGGCTCAATGACTGACAGAGAAATGGACTTGGACATTTTGAAAATTATCTGCTCAGTGACAATTAGATTGAGACATCTCTTCCTTTGGCACCGAAAATTGCAGTGAAAGCCTTATTCTTGCAAGACACACTAGGACTGCACTCCAGGAGATGGTACAGTAGACTGTAAACTTTGTTTTTAAGAATGAAACACTCCGTCTATTCTGATCAAAGTAAGATAAACAATGTACAGTTTAATAATTTGTTTTTAGTGAAAAGATCTTAATTGAACAAGACTTTTTTTTAGTAAGATGTACAGAGTTCTGCTGCACAGTCTAAATAACCATCATAAGAAGGCAGCCTCGGTGGTTTCTGAAACAGTTGATAACATTTTTTAACATCTCTTCTGTTGATATAATAGTACTGCTTCTCTGCTGTAGTATTATAACTGAAATGTTGCCAGATATATTTCCACATGAATCAATGGTTTATTGTCATTATTAGGCAATGCAGAATTTTTAGTCTTTCTCTCTTGCTTTCTCTGTCCTTCAAATGCTGCCCTCCCAGTTATTTTGGACTATTTCTTGCACATAGATGCATGATTAGGAAAAACACCCAAGCTTGTGTACTAGTGCATAATCTGTTCAGTAGGATCATAATTCTGTTCCTCCCATTTCTTGTCCTGCATTGCTTCATTTCTTCATGGGAGTTTGTTGCCTAGCTCTGAAGAGAGCCGTTAGGAATGTAAATGTAAAGCGAGTTTGATGCTTGGACCTTTCTTCTTTTTAAGTGACTGCTACCTTAGAATTTTGAAAAGATTGCAGTTTAGTCTTATCTGGCTAATGAACGTGTGAAACCGAGCTGGGAACAAAGCACCAAAATTCACCAGTGGTGTACTCACCTGTGTGGGTCAGGAAATGTGACATGAAACAGAATATGGTGTGTCACATACAAGGCGTTTGGGACCTCAGGTGGCTTTTGGACTGCTCTAGGAAATATGAGTGAAGTTTGCACTGGCAGATGTATGTGACTCTAAACAAGCACCCAGACCTCAATTAGGTAGAAGGACTTGAGCTGTTCTGACAGTGGTATGGAGCAGAGAAAGCACGAAAATCCCACCACTTTGGACTTGCCCAAGGCACGTTGATGCTCACCGAGGACCAGTTTTGACTTCAGCCCCTTTTGTGATGCCAACTGTTGCACAAATGCTAAAACCCCATGTAAGCACAAGGCATAAAAGTGATAGATTCAGTTTTGAATTAAGGCTGTAGGGGGATTTCAGCTTAATATTTAAGATGAAGTCAAGTATTTGTACAGGAAGCTGGCCATTTACCTTCCTATGTTTATCCCTCGTTACTGCCTGGTTGTATGCAGCAGACATCGAGTTGGCAAACTGCAGTTTTTCAGAATTTTTAAGTGAACTTACTTTGGCACTAAAATACAATATTGCTTCATTTTGCATGCTTGAGTTGTACAATTCCTGGCGGCAAAAATTGCGCTTTGGTTTTGGGTTTTTTTGTATTCATTCTGCTTAAGAAACTGAAATCATAAGTGGTTATGTCTCTCCTGGAAAACTGTAAGCCAAGTGCCTGATTTCCTCTTTTTCGTACACCACCAGAAGGTCTCCACTGACCTCCAATTAATAGTATTCTGTTGATGTAAAAGTGGTGTAAGAATGGACCGAATCTCAAATGTATTTGCAAGTTTCATTGAGATTCCTCAGACTTGGGTCTAATGAACTAAAATAATTATGTGTATGTTTGGCAACATTTGTCTCCTGATTAATATTTTTATGTTCAGATGTTAGATTACTTACAGATGCTTTCTTTTTGCTTATTTAGCAGATTTCCATTTTTAAGTGATTTTGTGTAATTTTGCAAATATTTACTAAACATTACAAGACTGTGATTTTATGAGTGGGGCAAAACTAAAATGGCTTACTTAATTTAAAATCTTACTGCTCTGTAAAGTGCATTCCTTCCTGTTGTTTTTAATTAGTATAATGTTCTTAAATTTAATGCAATTATGTATTTTCTTGCAGATAAATTGCACAGAAAAAACAGTGCTAAGTTCTTTGCTTCCATTACAGTTTACAAGATTATTCCTAATGCCATGGGGTAAATATTTTAACTTTGTGTTCAGAAAAATGAAATAGTAATTATCAGTGAATCTTATACAAGTATTTGGATTTTTCCATTATAATACCCTACAAAGTTTTACTAATGTCAGGGTATAAATGCAGGTTGTTAATCTATTAAGAACCGTGGCAGCCTGGTTATTTAGCTGGTAGTTTTGTTAAGATATATTCTGTGTATTTGAGTGATTTCACCAGCACTAAAATCACATCTCTCTCTATCAAGCCTTTCAGGTTGAGAGCATTTGGGATTCATTCCCAATTCCACCATGTTTTTTTCACTTGAGCATTAAAATGTCAGATAGGAAGAAAATAATTCACAGCTGTCTTGGGGCTTGATTCACCCGCCCCGACATCAAATTTATGCCAGCGTAACTCCGTTGAAAACCATGATATTACTCTGGTGCTATACTGGTTTAATAGAGTTGCAAATCGGGCCTTAGGGGGGTTTCTTGGTTACTTCTAATTTTCTGATTAAAGCAGAGTTATTGAAAGTCATAAAATCCGTGGAACATTGTTGCTCCACTGTGGGCTATCTGCATCAGAAACCTCACTTCATTCTGGGCCTTAAGCAAATTCCCAGCTGGCCTCAGCTCAGTGAAGGCACATTCAGTCAAAGTTTCAGCAGGATTTTTATTTTTCAATTTGCATATAATTTTAACCACATTCCAGAGCCTTGCAACCACAGAGGTTCAAAATATTCCACAGATCTCAGATTCTTAGGCTGATGTGAGGCACCATCTCCAAATTCATGCTTCTCTTCCCTTCCTCTTCATGCAGCCAGCAAAACAGCAGATTGCTACCCAAAATATTTCCAGGATCACGCCTTTGGGCAGGAGAATTTCTGATTTACTCACTGCCTATGGTCTGTAGGGCTCGGTTTTCCAGCACAGCATCCAAACCTCCAGTACAGCAAGGAGAGAAAGGAATGTGGAGAAACAACGAGGGGAATGATTGCATGGAGGCATTTCATGTCTCAAAGAAGGTCCAGTCAGGCTCGGTCTGACTCACTGCTTTGTTTTGTAGCCCTGTCTGTGCCATTTGGCAGAGGGAAGGGGTCTGAGGGCTCGGTTCTGCGTGCAGGCAGTCCGAGAGATGCTAATGGCCTCGACTGCTGTAGATTAGTGTAGTGACAGGACCCAAGGAAACGGCAGGAAGCTGAGTCAGGGAGGTTTAGGTTGGGTATCAGGAAAAGGTTTTTCACCCAGAGGGTGGTTGGGCACTGGAAGAGGTTCCCCAGGGAAGTGGTCACAGCACCAAGCCTGACAGAGTTCAAGAAGTGTTTGGACAACGCTCTCAGGCACAGGGTGGGGATCTTGAGAATGTCCTGTTCAGGGCCAGGAGTTGGACTCAATGATCCTGGTCGGTCCCTTCCCACTCAGGATATTCCATGAAAACAGAAATTGTCCTGCTACCTTTGCTGCAGGGGCATAGAGGTTGTCTGCTTCAGGAAAGTCAGTCTAAAAGAACTCCTGAAGTGTGCTGTGCTTTCAGGAACAGTATCGTGTATAACTAAATAGGGGTTTTTTGATTACGCTTTAATCGATATCTACAATCCAAATGGCAATCAGAGAGGTCTTTTATTTCCTAAGAGGTTAAAATTTAGCAGTGCAGAGACCTAGGAAATACAGAAAAAAACCCTCCAAACAAAACATTTAGGGGGGAAAGCAAAAGAAGAAAGAAAAAAGCTTATTTAATTTCAGAATAGTTCTTGGTATTCTTAAAGCCCTGAATGAAGATTTATGTTGGTCTTTCTTGATCCAAACGGGTTACCTCTCTTTAATAACAAAGCTTTCTTTGAGAATGTTTAATGCTTACTGCTGCTGCCAGATACAACCTCCTACTTTTTCAAGGTTTTGAAATATACTGGGCAGTTCCTAAGCTTTCTTTGGCATGTGAAGATAATTCATGTGTTGGACTACAAACCAACTGCTCACCCAAAAGCGCAGGCGGCCCGGATGATGTAGATTAGGAATAAACAAAAGGAACTGGAAAATTCTGTAGAGGTAACATTTTAAAAGCTGTTCTTCCACATTAGATGGTGGAAAATACCTTGTGAAAATTGAATAGTCTGTGGAGGATCCTCCACCTTTTGTTATAAAAAGGTTCATTCTCTTGTCCCCTTACATATGTACTCAACAAATAACATAGGAAATGCTAATCGCAGTCATAGGCTGGTGAGAGGGGAAGAAAAGGAGTGAGACTTAAGTAATAAATCTGGATCACGTACTCAAAGAGCATTGGCACAGCGACGGCAGCAGATGCCCTGTGTGAGAGAGGGTGTTCAAGCTGTATTGCAAGACACAGAAGCATCTTCGGAGAACAGCACACATGGTGGGTTTGTTCCAAAACTTAGCGTTCCTGCTGGAGTGTCAGGGGCTGCACTGCCCCAGAAACACCCTTTAAAAGCCCCAGGCATAATTGCTGCCCTTGAAACTTTGCCCCAGCGCTGATGTGAATGCAGGAGATCCCAGCAATACACCCATTTCCATGGAGTACATCAAAGAACAGTGGAGCAGGAGACAAAACTTGGATGAAGCTACCCCCCAGGAAAGCTTTGGTTTTGTTTGAAAATGGAGACAAAATGTACATAAATGAATAAACGGAAATGGCTGTAAATAGCCTATGGAAACATGCTACAATAAAATCGTTTAGAATTCTTCTTCATTACCCCACTTCGCATTCAAGGGGATGACTGGAAAAGAAGATCCTCTATTTTTTTAAGAAATCCACAGGCCTTACAGCAAATGAGTGTGTTTTCCAGTTCAAATATTATGAGTATTTTTTAATGTTTGCACAGGCTTGGGATTTCTGAGCCCATGTAATAATCTGCAAAAAGATCCCACTTTTTTTGCTTTGCTGAGACTCCCACATGGCACGGAGTGGAAAACACTTTGCTGTGGCATGTTTAATAGGTTGCAGAGTAGGCAGTCTGTGGTTCCTTAGAGCAACTGGGATGAGAGAAGATAAAATATGTCCTGCTTTCCCAAAGCAGATTGTATGGCTCTGTGGCTACCTGAAAGGAAAGACCACTTCCAGTTTAGCCACGCAGACGTAATCTGCGCGTACCCTTAGATTTATGAGTGGCTGCATTACCGTGCAATTAGTCTGGATTACCGAAATGTGGGATAAGAAGTGGGGAAAAAAGGTTTGCTTCTCATTTTTTTTTTTCCCTCTGAGCATTCATCTGCTTTAGTCAGAGTTTCCTATACCTGATTCTTCGGTGTCTGTGGCCACCAACAGAGTTTCCCCCAGCCCTAGTAGTCTGGTTTAAATGTGTGCGCTGTACATTCTCCTTGGCCGGAGGGTTCTGGTAAAGGCATTTATCTGTTGAATGACATGCAGACTGCCAGATTCAACAGATGACAGCTTAAGCACAGCACTAGTGACCACCAATGGCGTGCTTTTTATTTTGGGATCCTGCTTTTTCTTAAAAAAATAATATGTTGCCATTATTGACTTTTTCTTAAAATTCTTTTTTCAAGCTGTTTCTTGTGTTTTGGTGTATTCTTCTGCTCTGTCACATATTAAGGACTGATCTTGATTTCATGTGCCTTAATTTCACGCTGCCCCTCCTCTAGCCTTCAGCAGTTGCTTGTGGTTTGTGCAGGAGTTTGGGAACAGATGTGACCAAACAGGCACAGACACAAATAGATGGTGCTGACTCTCTCCCTCCCTCTCTCTCACCTGTTGGCCATTTGCTATCCTCTGATAAATTTAAGGCATAAGGCAGTTTGGAAAACACACAGATCATGACTCCTCTTTGTTTTTCTTGCCCTTTTTTCAGGTGGAGGTCCATACAAAGGGAAGACAGGGACAACGAAGGGACATAAAACAGGCAGATGGAAAGCGCAGTCTTGAGTCCTCCAGCTTTGGTTAATTTTGCTATCAGCAGCAACCTCATCTTGTGGGTCCTGCTCATGGGTGCACTGATTTGGGAACTGCTTGGCAGCATTGTTCTGAGATGAATACAGTCCTGTACTGATGAAATGGAATGCAGTTCAAGGTAATCTCTTCAGGGGTATCACGCTGTTCCCCTAGGAAGGGTTTAGAGACCCAGGAAATTAAAAAGTCAGATGGATGCCAATGGGTAGAGGGCAAATGCATCCTAACACAATTCTGCATATCACCACAATGGTCCTTAACAGGGTTTTTCTTAGGAAACAACATATGCAAAGATAATAACCTCCCTGCTGGTACTGGCAGATATTCGCCTTTCTGACAGACTCAGATTCATTCATATGCACCACAGGGGGGGAAAGGATTATTTTAGCATACTTATTTTCTTTCCTAGTTCACATCATTCACTGAGTATGTACAAATAGGAGGGATGCCAAGTTGTTTACAAGAAGACCAGCGATGATTCGAGCCAAAACTATCAGTCCAAGTGCCCTCAAACTGTAGGGATTTTCTGATGTGGCTATGATTCCAAAAGCTGTGACTCAGCTCCATCTCTGAGCTGGAGTGAACGAATGTCAAAATGAATATTTAAGCAAAAGCCCTATTCTAAGCTGTGCTAAGAGCTCCCACTGAGTGCCAGACATGAGAAATCACCCTGACTCAATCAGCATAAAACTTTCAAGACACAGGTAGTGTACATCATAAATTTGAGCTGAGAAATTCTCTTTTAAGTGTTTTTCCTTTGAAAATCTTAGTGAGTTCCTATCTCCTTCCTCTTCCAGACCACCCGCAGATACCACCCACAGACCAGTCACCCCGTGGTCTTTAGAGGTCATCTGTCATTCTCACTACCTTAATCCTGAGAGCATAGGTGCTCAATCAGAAAAACAACTTTAAACAGGTGCCTAATGTCAAAGATAAAATTTGTATCATTAGAATATTATTAGAATGAGTATTGACAGCTAAGTGTTTACTTCCTGTTAAGTGCTTGGATGTTGAATATATGTGTAATAACAAAGGGATGACTGCAGAGAGGTATGGAGATTGGACATTTGAGAGGAGGAGTTCTTGCTGTAAAGAAAGCAACAGGAGGTACAACATCAACTCTGAAACACCAGCATGGTACCAGGAATGTTTATATAAAACACTTAGGCCAGTGTCATCATCCAAAATGAAGCTGTGAATCAGGGTATTTTGTAATGACATTTTCAGTTCTTCTTGTTTTCTTTTTTTTTTTTTAATCTTCCCTTCAGATAATATATTATATGTTGATTGAAACTGCAAAGTAGATGAGTGGCAAGGAAGAATTTTCAAATCAATCAAAATGACAGAAAAGATTTTGGTGATTTCCTGTTATTTTCATCCTCAGTTATACACTGCTGTGTTTGTTTTTAAGTGCTCTTTGAGTGTGATACTTCTGTGCTGAGAGAGCTGAGACATTCACCTGTGCCCTTCTTTGCTCTGGCTTTGACAATGGTCACCTCCTCTTCTCTGCCTTCTCTGATGCTCATTCAGATACAGCTGCCATAGGTGATCTTCCTTCCTCACCACTGTGGTTAAAGTCACCACACCACTGAATCCTCGCACTGGCTCATCACTGGCAGCACTAGGGGAGCTTGCTGCTCGTCCTCAGTTTCAAAAGACAAATTCAAATTCACCTCTTCTTGGTTGTTTGCTCATCTCTCGCACGATTGCTCTTTACTTTCATAACACCTTTGTTGTGAAGCTGCAGGTCTCTAACATTTTGAAGTGGGTTTTAAAATATTTTATAGTGAGCATGATATTTGAAGGGTTATCTTTTTTTAAAAAATCTCCTTCTCCTAATTTGACTCCATCCTTATGACTTTAGGCCCCGTGCCTCTAAGTATCCCCCTCTAAGAAGAGAAAATTATTTTTAATCTGGAATTCTATGTTACTTTTATTTTTTAAACTTGAAATACAGTGTAATGATGGCCATGATATACACGTGTCTTAGGTTGACTCCACAATACTATTGCTGTTTATTGCTCCTGTCATCTTTGATTTCCCCTTCTGTTGCAGCTTTCACTTCTTGAAGCTTGTCTTAATTTCAGACCCGGATCCCACAAGTTACACATCTGCTTACCTTTAGTCATCTGCGTATTCCCATTGAGTCCACTGAGAATACAAACGCACTTTAAATTAACCACATGTGCAAGATTTTTGGAATTAAATCATGGGAAATGTAGTCTACTTGTTGTTATTTTTCCCAACTTCAACAGCTAGTGGCTTCTGCAGGTGGTCAGACCTGCAGAGATTTAAAACCCAGAGTTGGTAAAGAAAAGGCAGCTGGCCTGAAATCAGTAAGATTTGAGAAAAGGTCTTGGCAATATTAAGAAGAGAAACTTTTTTTGCAGCAATAATAGCGGTGTGAGCTTTCATAGAGAGGGTTGCTCCAAGACAGTAGAGCTGGCACAGACCCAACGTTTTATTCTCTTTTCTTGAGGCGATGCTCAGATCAGAGACAGTTTTCCTCAGACACAATTTTCCTCCTTTCCATATGTAAATCAGTGTTGTCAGAAGCATGGGGCAGGAGGGATGGGGGAAGTAGTAATTTGTAATTTTTGTTTGGGAAACACCCCCAGTATAACTGATGTTGTGTTGTTTGGCGGATGGGAATGACAGCAAAAAAAACCAAACACCAGAAGGACTACAGAAGTTTCTGTTAAAAGATAAGGAGGAAAACCAGACTGAAGGGCAATCTGTACTGCGAAGATTGACTACATTATGATAAGTTGGTTTTCTTATTTTTTGTGTTTTCTTCATATTTAAACTATTGCAACAAGGGCTGAAAATAACTCATATTTCAGTTTGTACTAAGTAGTACTGTAGCTGCAATTTGATTAAAAAAAACAAGACAGAGAAGTTATAAGTTATGGTATTCTAAATCACATGCCACATGGTATCTGAAATTATTTGAATGAATTCAAACTGTTACAATAATTTTAATTATTTGAAAAAACATGTATTTTTTGTTTTATTCTCATAGATGATACAAGCTAGCTGTGGCAGAGTAAAATAAGAGACAAAACGAAAACTGTAGGAAGACGATATAATGATAATGATAATTTTAATTTAACATTTCATTCCTCTAGAAATACAACTTTCAAAACATTATTGAAGATGTATGGAAGTTAAATATAATGTTTAATTCCAGCACACCTTAAACACAGGTCTAAAAATAGTATCATTCCCAAAAGACAGAAATTCTGAGCTACCACCATCTCTGAAGCTCTGTTGCCAATATCTGCATTGTTTATTTATCCTGGGAAACCTCTGTGAAGGAGCAGGATCTCAGGGCAGCTCAGATGGGGCCAGATGGGAGGAGGTGGGAGGTCGAGCCTTGCCTGCAGCTCATCCCTCCTGGCTTTCCCCAGGAGGCTGCTCTTGTGATGAAAAATGCCCTCCAGCGCTGGGTCTCTGTTGGGAATAGGAACCCAAAAGACAGAGAAAAAGTGAGCTAGAGAGAAGCAGACAGAGCAAAAAGTGTAGCCTAGTGCTTCCTGGCATTGCCTCCTGAAAAGAGCCCTTCAGTCCCAATCTTCTGCTGCACAGAAGGACATCAGGTGATCTCAGCTTTGGAAATTAGATAAATTAGATAAGCTAATTCATTTTTTTTGCTAATTTAGAATAATTTTTGCTTGCGTTTGATTTGCCGGTTTTATTCCTATTATCTGTTGGTAACTTAATACCTTTGTGATTTAGGAAAAAAAATATTTCCTCCCTTTCTACATTTCAGCTGTTAAATAAAAAAGCAGCAATTCATAAGGAGCATAAAATCCCACAGGGGTGAATGCAGTGAAGACCCGGAGCGAAATTTTTTCACAGTCAAATTTTTGCCCTCTCCTCTGCTACCTTGCAGGCAGGGCAACAGTGATTAGTATGATCTGTTCTTTCTTCACAGTATATTTGTTTCCTCTGCAACAATACACATCTTTTCGTTATTCTTTGGATACAACAGTCTCTGCAAACCATCATTGTTTTCCCTGAGATGTGCTAAATATTGACAAAGAAACAAAGAAAATATGCTTGTTGAAACAAGCTGACCTCTGGTGCAAGAAGAGCAAATAAGTGAATGCCCTGGGATATGTCTTCTCTTACCACTAATTATTTTTTAAACACCACAAGTCTCCTCTCAGTTTGGGAGACAAAGACCACTCCAGTGTTACTTTAGACTTGGGGGCAAGACCAAGAGCCATGTGCTTGTCCAGAGTGATAAATCCATAAAGAGATGAGTCAGGCTGGCTGTGTTGATAGCAGCTCAGGTTTTACTGGAGCTGATGGGGTCTGGAGAGTTTTCTTCTACCCCACAGCACTCATCTGTATCAAGTGTCAGGGAGAGCTGACTGTGTACTCAGATATTAGGTAGTACCTGAAAGTATTCAGCTGCTTTGGATGGTGTCTGGAACCTGCCTCTTCATAAAACTCATCTTCAACAAGGCCAAAGAATCTTCCTGTGCAGTTTATCTGGATGCTGCCCAGGAGGCAAGAAGTTCAGAACGACCAACAGCATGAAAATGTAGTGAAAAATGTACATGGATGCTGTACAGGAAGAGGTCTCAGGAGCAGTGAGGCTTTGCAGAAAAAAAAGCATCTTGGCCCAAATTAAGGGTATTTGAGAGGTTTGTTTAACCTTCATTCTAGCTATTTGGACAAAATTCCGTGTTATTATTTACAATACCATTGAATCAAAACCTGAATTTGCCATAGCAACCCAGGCTTCAAAGGGGACCTACGTTGCTTCCCCAAATTACACCACCTCCTTAGAAAGGAGTAAAGAAGAGTGCACTGTGTAATCTGAGCTCTTGCAAAATGCTGTGAGCAAAACATGGCTTTAATAAACAACATAAACAATTCTTAGAGTATGTTTTACTAGAAAATACTGCAATTACAAAAAAAAAAATTAGAAATATGTAAGTATAAAATGAGATATTTCAGCTTAGTCCATTTTTCAGGGAAACGTTAACACTGGGGATGCACTGGCAACAGTTAAGTCCAATGTAGGACATTGACATGATGTGGGTGAGGATTTCTGTGCCACTGCCTTGTTTTTTCACTGTAAGGAAAACAAAATAGTGACAGGTCATACATTCATTCATGCATTTTACTCCTTCCATTTAATCGGTCCTTTTGCCAGAAAAATAGTGAAGCATCCAGCAGATGACACAGTTGTACATAAATAAATATTTATTCAAATCCACTGCTTGCAGTCACTACCCACTAACAAAATACCAGAGCCAGCTGGATTTCTGGAAAGCAGAATGCATCCAGAAATTTTGCTTAAGTTATGCAAAATAATGCTTGTTTTACAAAGCTGTGACTTTGAAAGTCTCATGTGGTTGTAAATGTTTGTCTGTGTGAGTACCTGTTGATGTTACGTGATGTAAAAGCACTTGGACTTTTCACATCCATTTCAGTTTTCCTCCTGTTATTCTCAGGTAGACATTGCTGACAAGATTTGTCCTAAGCACACGAGGTTTCCTCTTGTGGGTATCAATTTTATATATAACTGATGCACGTCCTTCTTTCGTTAAGCAGAGTTTGAAGAGGTTCAGATCCATGTGTCTGGCATGAGAAAAGAGCTGTACTAAAAGGGACAATCTTCTCACCTTCTTTACAAATGATTTCCTGTGATTCAAGCAACAATGAAAATAAGGAAAAACACAGCTATTTGTTACTATTTTTTAAAAGCAAGTCAAAAACTCAAGCCCTGTAGCAAACAAGTCGTGCAATTAATGATATCCCATGTCTCTCCACACATTTCTACAGATGTTTAGGAATTTGTTTTCCGTAGGAGATAAATGGGAGCTTCTTCTGCACCTAACAAAAGAAGCAGCCCCAAATCTCTATTTTTTAATTGCCGTACTACTTTCACAACACAACCCAGTGTAAAGGATTAGAGTAATTTTGGGGCACAGATTCACTTCTGTGCATCATTAGTATCTGAGCTAATAGTATGGAGTCAGGAGAAATGCAGCTTCGTAGCTGGAAAGGTCAGTGGTGGGACCCACTTTGGACCTTTAGATGCCATCCAAGCTGCAGCAGGAGCCTTTACTGGCAGTGGGGGATGCCTGGATGCCAGGGCTCAGCAGAACTGACTGTTCCTTGCACACACAGGCACAGTTAACCTGTGGTGGACATGCCAGCCCTGCTGGATACCCACAGAGACTCAGGCAGGTCCAACTTGCTTGCTTTCAAGACTTTTGTTCCTTGTGAACAGACTCTTGGAAATCTGGACACAGTATTTTTGCAATTAATTCCTGTCTTTTCCACTTTATGGCTAGTTGTCTCTTTCAGGATGTTCAGCCTCCAGTATCAGCTTTCCATTTGCAGTTCATGATATTAGCTGGAAAATTTACAGGACAAAAGCAGATCTTATGGATTGGCTTAAGTCCACTATCCTTTTTTTGGGATTCTTGTGAGTTACGGAAAACCACAGCAGGTTTGAATTTTGTTTTGCTTTTTAATCTAAAGATATTATTTGTTTTGGCTTAAAGGGAATTGTGAGAAATGCTAATATATTTAAAGGGAACACATTTAAGTGCTTTCTGAGGACAGCAAGTGAACCTTAGCAGTGAAATCCTGCTGTATGTGAGGCTCTAAAATTGCAGTGTACAAATGCTTTACTGGGATGTAAGAATGTCCAAATGTGTGTAGTCCAGGATGATATCCAGTCAAAAATAGCTAATGCATAAGGAAAAAGTTATTCTTGAAATTTAAAGGAATCGGTTTTTGCTCACATCCGAAATTTCTAGTGACATCACACACCATGAAACAATGAAATCTAATAAAACTGTTCACTTCAACAGAAGTTTTAAAATATGTTCAGAAAGACTTTACCTCACCTCTGCTGCCTAACCTCAGCCTTGAAATCTTAAATCTGACAGTCGGTCACTTCTCTTTTACTTCTCTTTCTACCACAGAACAGCATCTTGGCTTTGCCTTCCCAGCCTGCATCAGCCATACCAGCTCTCTGAAATGCTTCATGTAGAGCATCCCCAGTATTCACTGGGAAACACTAGAAGTCCTGATGCAAGTTTTCAATAAAATAATGAAATTAGATCTTAGTGAGCTAGGAACAGTGGACATGTGACTTCAGAGCTCCACACTGCCATGGCTGCAGGCAGTATTATTTCATAGTTTTCAGAATATGTGTAACTCAGGAGTTACTCAGAAACATAAACTGCAGTTCCTGGAGGTAAAGTGAAATATCCATTAGTTGCATATATCAATATTTGTCTACTCTAAAAGAATATACATTAGAGACACGTACTCCTGATACCTGACATACGGTTTTCTTTTGAGGAATCAGTGTTATGTAAGTATTCAAAAAACTGTTCCATTCTCAGCTTTATGCAAAGGCTGAGTCTGTTATTGGTCTTGGTCTTCACAGAGTAAATTCATTCGTTTGAATTGTGCTTTTATTAATGGTAAAAGTCTGAAAAAACCCCCCAAAAAAACTATGGCTAAGCTCCATAATGCCTTGTTGTACCACTTGGAAGAATTTGCTTGTCCATACTTTAAGCTCCCTGAGACAAAATCTCTCTTTCCAGCGGTTTCAGACTGTGTACAAGACAATAGAAACAACGCAGGAATATAACAAATTCTTAGCAATATTAACAGTGCCAGTGGATGCATTTCCAGTCCATGTAATTGCAAAGTGTGTCCAGATGCTGCAGTGATGCGTATCTTGTAACTGCTTATAATGATAAACAGATAATAGAGGTTGAATTAAACAAGTCGATGGTTTTGGCCTTGCTGCCGGCAAGTTCTGGAGTGTGCATGAAATAAACCATCACCACAGTAAGCCTTGGTTGGCTCTCTACCATCTCCAGGGACATTTAGGATGTTGACTCTCACTTCTGGGAATGGTCCCTCTGGGGCTGCATTTCAAAGCATTGACAGGTTGGTGCAAGTTTTAATGTGTATTGCCCAAACCTTTTACGATTTGACAATTTCAGCTTTGGTGGGTGGCAGTTCAGCCCTTTTTACAGAATGTAGAGGAGAGAAGCGTTTGTTTGAATGGTATTGTCAGAAAATGCAGAAGAATGGCCAGTTCCAACACAAACCCCAGGCACAGCTCTACCAGGTACCTAATAGGAGATACAGACCATCCTCTTAGTTTATCATTAATGTGTTTATCTCATGATGTCCCATGTCTCAGGCACTGCACAGACCAGCCTCTAAGATAAGCGGTATCTCAACCCTGAAGAAAGCTTTTAAACTCTATTCAAGTAAAATCCATTTATTAGAACCAGTTTAGCATTAAGCAAGGAAATGCAAGGTAACTGCACGGTAGGGATTATCTTGGCTGTTCCAAAGGATTTCTTGTCTGTTTCTTAACTCTCCATGTTTCGAGTTTCTTCTGTAAGAAAATTTCTCTGTTACTCTGAAACTGCAGAGGACAGGGTTTCCACAGAGGTGTATCAGTACCTGCTTAATGGTAAAGATGACCATTGGTGCTTCATGAGCACGTGATGCACTTGATCATAGACTTTATTGAAGTTCCTGATGAGGTCCAAAGATCCTGTGATGGAAGGTGTAATGACTTTTCAAGGTGTTAGCGATAGTCGCTTGGCGGTATTCCCCATTTTCCTGCTATCTTTGAATTACAGCAAATGAAGGTCTATTTGAAATTAAACTCTGATATGGAAATGTGCCTTTCTGCTAAGGCTGGGCATTGATGGATAAGAATATGTTACCATAAAGGGAGCTAGGAGGCAGCTGAATAGAACCTTAGACAAAAAGGAAGGGGTTTTTGTGCTAAATGACTAAAACTAAGGCACTTCGCCAAGGCATGCGTGCATCATAACCCACTACTTATTTGGGTGAAGAAATGCCCCAGCACACTGACAGATCAGCCCTGAGCCATCAATTATCCACAGCAATGTGCCCAGGACTGGTGCTGCCACATGCACAGTAAGGCCTGCTGCCCACAGAGGCCCAGTTTTGGATCTGGGCACTGATTTCTCCCAGAATTATATATTTGAATGTGTGTAACACAACAAACTTCGTGCAATGACTGCACAGCTCAAAACTTGGCACCGGTGCCTGCTCTTTTTCCAAAGTCAAGTGTAAAATCTTAGGGCCCTCCCTATTAATGAAAAATCCATCTGATGGCTTGATCACAGAAAAAGGAGGGCCCCAAATTATGAGCAGGATGTGTTCTAAAAGCCATGTGCTCATGTAAAAATGTGATGGAATATGGGCACGGAAAGTTCCGTGTGGATTTCACTGGATGCACAGGGATCCCTGGTATGCACATAAATTTATAGATTGTACTTAGAGACATGATGCAAAGGGTCAGGAGGCTGTAAATATGTTTCCTTGCTGCAAAAAGTAGGGTGATAAACCATGACATGTCAAATGCCCTGACAAAAAGGGTTGGGTTCAAACATGATATCTATCAAGTCTCACTTTTCTTTGCCCTGCCTACATGTTTTTATTTCTACAGCTTGAAACCAGTAACTCTCTTATTTGACATATCAAGCATGCTTCCTGAACAGCCTGGGAAACTGTTAATGGCTATACCTATCTGAGTACTTGACACAAGCTGCAGGAGTAGTCAGCACCTGTTATTCATGGAAAAGACAGTGAAACAGTCCTAAAATACAGGACTGCAAATGCGTACTAGAAGGATGTTTTAGTTCTCAGGAAAAATAGTTGTTTTCAAATTATCTCAGTGAGTTGACATGCTCACTTTTATTTCTTTTTACTGCTGTAATCAAAGTGTTCAGGAAAAGATAAAACTGAAGAATTTTATCTCAGAAAGTATCTCTGTAGTATTATTATCTCCATCCTTAGCCATGCAATGCAAAGCAGACTCTTTTACTTTTTGCAATATGTTTAATTTCCCATAGACCTGGATTACAATAACGTTTTTTAAGTTCTGTGGGGTTTGGGGTTTTTTGGGGTTTTTTTGTGTTTTTTCTTTTAAATAAAAAAGCAGGCTGCATTCATGCTGCTCACTTTCTGCAAGTTGTACTTGTAGTTTAACCAGCTCAGCTCCCTTTCTCTCACAGCTGCTTGTGTGCAAAGACTTCGCTCACCATTAATCCCCAGTGTGGTGGGCTTTGTAAAAGTGGCAATGCAGAAGTCATGAGAGGACTCTCTGGGAAGCTTTGGCTTTTTTTCTGAAGGCTGCCTTCAGAAGAGTTCTTTATCCTCAGGAAGTTCATCATCCTGTCAGGAAAGGCACGGAGAGGAGTGAGGCCAGGTCCTTTGGCAATTCTGGAATAAAGCTTTAATCTTTGGACTACTTGAATGTGCCATAATTGATGCCATACCAAAGCTTCTAAATTATGTCTAAAGCAGCTCTGTCCTCTTAGGTTCTCTCTAGTTTTAATGTTTCTCATTAAAAATGATGAGGCACGAACCACTGTTACTGAAAACTCATCTTTCTCATCAACAAGAAAACCTCAGCTCTTCTGTACATGAAACACTCCACGTGATGGCAGGTTTTGGCTTTTTCCAGTGTGAGCATGGCATGGCTGATTCAAGCAAGGACATCCAGGATCTACACAGATCATACAGATCTTCAGCATTGCTGATGCTGCTTAGATTTTACTCGTGATTATGAGGACAAATTTCAGCACTAGAAGCAGAGCTTCACGTTATGTCATGGCAGCAGTGCAGCCAAATGCTGCTGGTAAAAATCAATTTAATGCTATGGAATTAGTTGCGTCCAAGTATAGAGGCCTTCAGCAAAGGAGAATCTGAAATAAAGCACCTTTGCTCAGATTTTGCGTCCATACTCCCAGAGTCTTTACACAGCATGTGTGGAGGAAGAATCCTGGGAGCTGAGAAATGCAGGGCAGTAGAAACTGTTGTCATAGTTATTGTCTTCCATATATATCATGTTCATTAAGTGGCCTATTAACTTCTGGTGCCAGTAGAACAGAGGCAAGAGAGTGAAAAACTGACAATCTGTCTGAAAGGGCAATCAAAGAGAAGGAAAATAAATACCTCCAAAGCTGTAAATACATCACAAAATGTTCAGAAGAAGTATGTTTCCAGGAGAGGAGAAGGTTTCAATAAAATTATGACTTTAGCTCTGGAAGATAATTCAGTTAGAGCACAAGTGGTTGTCATAAAAATTGTGTATATTAGGAAAAATCACTGTTGTCTGTTTCAAAATAGGAATAATACCTTCTAAACATCTCAAATGTCAGGTTTTATTTAATAAGCTTGGGTAAGAAATACGCTGTATAACCACATGATGTTTGTGGAATGTTACTATACATGTAAAAAAATGCTGTAAACATGAGGGGCTTTTTGTGTGTGTTTCTCTGTGAGAAACCCACTCCATCCTCTGAGAAAGTTTGTCATTGAAAAGACAAGATAGGTTACAATAGAATGACATAAAGTCCAGTTCTGGGGGATGTCACAGAGCCTTCTCTTCTTGCTGTCAGTAGGACTGCAAATTCCCTGAAGTAGTCACTTAAGCACTTTGCAGGAGAGAAGTGCCTTGCATCTCTAACATTTTTAGAAGTGAGAAGTGAGCGTGTATTTCCACGGACAAATGTCTCAGACAACATAGCTAATGTTTGGGGTTTATGTGGGACAGCAGGATAGGTGAGTTCCCTTTATAGGAAAGCTAGGAAAAATGAAAAATTACGGAAGGGCTCGTCTTGAATAGGGGATGCATAGGGGATAAGAGTGAGGAGTCGATGACATTTGGGTTTTCTTCTAAAAGCAGGCTGGAAAACTGCTGCTTTTGCATGTACATTGAAGAACATACACATGTACATTTTTGTCTCGGTTACTAGGTAGGTGTTAACAAAACAGCTGAACCATGTATGGAATTGGTTTTTGTCTATTTTTAGCCCTCCCTTGCACAAGGTCTGCACATTCTGTTCGGTACGCTGCCGACGTTTCAGCTGTGGCTCTCGGTACAGCTCACACTTCTGTTCTGAAAGCTGCTCGAGTATTGTACCATTGCTGCCAGGAGGTCCTAAATGGAAAACAAAACCAAACCAAACCAATAAATCAACTGTGATAAAAAACAACAACAACAACAACAAACAAGAGCACTCTTCTCTCTCCATCTTGCAAAACAAAATCCTTCAGGAATGATTTATTAGTAAAACCAACTATGGACAGTTAATAATGTACATCTGGATCTAATGAACAAATGCACAGCCAAAATATCCTCTTTTTTTTTTTTTTTTTCTCCAGGGTTTAAGTGAAGTAATTTATCTGTGCTTTAACAAAAGCTTTTATTTCCACATGAAGAGGTGGGCAGCCATTCAATCAGACATGACTGAGATTGTTTCGGTCAGTTAAATTGCCCAATGTTTTCACATTACCTTGGGAAAAAAAAATAGAGAAGGACATGTGTGTGCCATTTTGACCTAAAAAAGTATAAGTCTCTACCTACAAGATGTCTAACATACATAAATTTATATACAAATATTTATGATTCTATTATACACAGAGAAAGTAATACCCTTGCACTAACATGAGACATCACAACGAATTAGGATCATAAATAATAGAAAGTGCATGTGGAACGAAAAGTCTGGGATTGTCTTTACTCATCTCTGTAGCCTTCTAGGCAGAAAAGCTCATTTTGAAAGCAGATACTCCTGTCTGCTGTAACAGAATTGAAGTTTTGCAGTGGGTGTTCACTGCTTTCAGCTGGAAGTGAGGATTTTTAGCAATGCCTTCCATCCTGAATTGCCCAGATTTTGATCCGTGAGTGTCAGTAGAAATGGGTGGACACGTTCTTATGGAAAAAGCTCAGCAAGAATTTCTCTCAAGCGTGTGTACAATATTTCAGTACCTCCAAGTGATGCAAGTCAATAGCACTACTGGCATGTTTAAAGTAAAACACGTGTGTGATTGCCTGGAGAACTGGAGTCCATAATTTTAATTCTGTTTAACAGTGGCTTAACTCTTAGTGTCATACAGCTATCAGGCTGCTTTTCTTTTACTCTGTTGTTTTTATATTGGAAGCAGGTCCTGATCCTTTTAAAGGAGGTTTTGGGTTAGTTTAACATCACTGCTAAGCAGCACAGCAGAAAAACAAGCACTGTTGTGGAGTTTTTCCAATTAATTTGGGATTTGCAGTTAAATACAGGTGTCACAGTTTAACAAATGAATAATTCATAAAACATCAAAGAACAACATTTCAGTGGAGGGGTTTCTTAAAAAAAAATTTTAAAAAGTGTCAAACATATGCCAAACATTTACAGGATTGTTAGCAGCAAGTGGCTGAAGGAAAACTGAAAGACTGCAAATAAAGCAACTTAGCTGATGGGTTGTTTAAATTCTCAGATTGCAGCTGATGACTTCTTCCTATTCAGGGAGACTTTACTGGCTTAGTTACAGCTTCACATTCATTTTTGCTTCTGAAAATCCCTTACAACAGGAGAGCAGTGATCTCTGAAGGAGATGGACCGAATCAGTAATTTTTTTCTTGTTCTGGAACTTAAAATGACACATTTTTTCATGCAAGAAATTCTGCTAGAGCTTGCAACTGTACGGGAAAAATAAGACATATTTGTGTTGGTAATTGGCATTACTCTTCTTGCAAGTTATTAATTTTCTGTAAAGAATAAATCTTTAGGTTAAAGAAAGCTAGTTAAAAGTCCTTTCGTCCTTTTAGTTTAGCTTCCACATGTGAAGTGACCAGATATGATGACAATTAAAAGAAGTGGCATAATAATGGGATATTTGTATCCATCTGCATGAAAAGCTAAACAGGTTAAATACTGACTGCACTGTCTTTATTCTGTCTAAATCTTCCCCAGAGGTGACACGCAAGACCAAGAATGATTCAGTGGTCTGATAAGGGGAATTCTGCATGCCTCCAGCCAGCCTTCCTTTGTGAGCCAGTCACTAAAATGGATTGCATTTGGGCACTATATTTAGTTTTGCCCATAATTTATTATCTGATCTTGGCTAGTACCCCAAACCTATTTTTTCTAGCACACAGCTTTTACGGTATATTGAAAAAGCCTGCAGTCTAGCTTTCTCTGCCACCCAAAACGAAACTAAACCTATGAGTAGTATTTAAGAGGAGCTACTACCACTCAAATGACTGTGGTTGGAGAAGTCTTCCTTGTTCCCAGACTGACATTCCACAGAATTTCCTTAGGTTATATTTTACTTCCTTTACCATATAGCTCAGTAACTGAGACATGAATATCTACGGTACATGAAACATCAGATCCAGTTCCTATTTGACGTCCCTGAAGGAACTGAAATGCTGCAATAAGTAGGATGTGTTAACTGCTTCCAGCCACTGCTTAGGCATCTGGTGACGGTGAAATCATCTGATGCTCTCATGGAAGTTCATTTATAATGAATCCCCAAAAATATTTGATGTACAATTGCAATGCTTTATGTTACTCTTTATTTAATAATCAGAAAGAAACAATAAATAATTTTATAGATAAATGGACTATTTTCTCCTTTTTTTTAAAAAAAAAAAGAAAAGAGGATTTTTGCATCATTTTCAGTTTGATTGCTTGGAGGACTGAATTAAGAATGGCAGGTATTTTAGTGGGGGCTCAGCTAATGGTATATCTGGGGATGTAATGAAGCACTGAAGTATTCTTTCCCCTGGGAGGTGAGAGTGCTGGCTGTTACAATACCTTACTTCTCTCATGCTTGACAGTTGAACGGCTCTCTTAAATAATGGCAGGAAGTCCAGAGCTTTTCTGCATTCTCCTTTCCTTTCAGTGTGCCGGATGCCCTGGCACCAGAGAGACTTTGAAACCTTCTCCTGTTTCTTCAGCACCTGATGGTTATTTTTCGACTGGAGATTTATAGCTGAAACTCAAAGCTGAAGTTACGGAAGCTCACAGTGATGTTGGGTTCCCTGGAGTGGTGGTGCTGTCGTCATCTGATGGCTGCTGAGCAGTGAAATGAGGTGGTAATTTCTGCATTCCAGTGGTCGAGAGCTTCTACTACCAAAACACCAACAGGATTCAAAGAAAAAGCTGTTTAGAGATGTTATCTTCCGGACACGTTTTGTGTTTGCTTGAGCTCTAACCACATCAGTGGCATCGCTGGTTTGAAGGGAACATCGCCTCTGATAGTTTATCACAGGCTCACAGGCGATGGAGATTCAGTTTCTTATCTCTGGGGGGAAGCAGCCAAGAAAAACCCATGATCAGGGAAGAAAAGAGGCTTCCACACCTGCTCCCATCCCATCAGGACTGAGGACTGATAAAGCCAAAAGGTCAACGGGGGCATTTCTGCAAAGTATTTGTGGCCTGGGTAGTGTTTTCTTCCTTGGAGTGTCAGAATCACAGGGTAGCTGAGGCTGGCGGGCACCTCTGAAGATTGTCTGGTCCAACCTCTTGCTCAAGCAGAGTCAGCTAGAGCAGATTGCTGCAGACCTTGTCCAGCTGGGTTTTAAATATCTCCAAGGATGGAGACCCCACCAACTCACTGGAAAATCTGTGCCACTGTGTGATCACCCTCAGAGCAAGGCAGTTTTTACTCATGTTCAGAAGGAACTTTCTGGATTTCAGTTTGTGCCCCTTCCCTGTTGGCCTGTTACTGGGCATCAGCAAGAACAATCTGGGTCTGTCTTCTTTGCTCTGTTAGGTATTGGTAAGATCCCCTGAGCCTTCTCTCCTCCAGGCTGATCAGTTCCAGCTCAGCCTTTCACGGGAAAGATGCTCCTGTCCATTCATCATCTCTGTCCTTTTGGAGACTATGGTTGCTGCAGCATTACAAAAGTCTTAAATTACACATAAAATTATAAAACATCCCCTTTTCTGTCCTCTTGTTGCCTCCTCATCCAATGTTCTTAAGAAACAAGCGGTATTGGGGGGCCAAGAAAAAAAAGTTCTGTATAGGAACAACTTTGTATCTAATGCTCAGAAACTGAAGGTTCCATTCCTGCTTGCTCCTTTAAAGTCATGATACAACATTTAAAGTGACATTGCAAAATTACAAAACAAGTGTTCCTGCCAATGTAAATAAAAGGGGAGATAAAGTTGGAGATGATTTATGTCTGTGGGAAGGAGAAGTTACTATAGATACCTGCAAGGAGAGCCATGAAGTTTTATTAACTAAGACATAAAAATATCTCATCAGGGATAAAGCTCCCTCATGTAATAACAGTGAAAAAGAAAAATTTATTCCAGAGATGAAACTAGTTCAACATCTGAACAATATTTTCAAACTGTGAAATACTCTCTCAGCAGTGATTCTTCCTCTCATTAGCCTTTTACTCGTTATTCTTGCTATTACTATCATCATCAGTGTCCCTCTTCAGAGGTAAACCTGTGCTGATAGTAATTCCCGGACACGTAAGAAAAGGATTTATGTGGAAAAGGGAGGAATTAAGAAAATCCTTTGGCAGCAAATGTCTTTTTTTTTCCTTAAGAAGTAGAAGAAAAGGAGAACGGTGGAATTACACTGTCAAACAATGACCCCGAATCTGGGCAAAGATGGAGTAAAATTTCTTTTGTGAAATGCTAATAAGTAATAAACTAGGAAAAATAGGGATTAGGAATGTCTTTAAGATTATTAAATTATGTTATTAAGTCTTGAATTATCTTCTTGAAATTGTTAGGAAAAGTACATGTGCAGTGTTGCTTAGCTTTTGGATGCCTTATATCCTGGAAACATAGAATGTTCTAGCATAGTCCTGTACATAAAAGTTTTCTTGTTTGTTTGATTTTTTTGCACTATGACACCCAACCCAAACCTTAAAAATCATTTTCACTTTAACACTTTTTGCAGTTTAGCAGGTTATACTGAGAGGAATGTTTTTACTGCTATTTTATGAGTCCATAAAAAAGTTTTATAAGACAATTTTGAACTAAAGCATCTTCAGTAAAGCATAAAATAATGACTTTGTAGGATCAAAACTCTATAAATAATAGCTACTTCTGCAATGCCTGTGAACAGGTTTAACATATCAGTCTTGAACATAATCATAATACAGACCAGTCAGTAAAAGAGGGAGCCTTTTACTTCTTCATGCTCAAAAAGTGTAAATGTTGCTTTTTCATAGCTTTTGACTTCTGCTTTCTCTCTTCACTCCTGTTTAGGGGGATAGGAAGCTGCTTTATTAATAATTGCTCTTAGAAAAACAGAAATAAAATATTTTTAGTTTAAAACCAATACCTATTTTTAAGGCAGAACATGTTTACCCAAACACTTTTTGTGGTGAGTTTAACACAGAAGATGGCAGAATGCTTTTGAAGATCAGGTGCTCAGAAACTTACCCCTATTTCTATTTGTAATGCAACACTCGTGTTTCACGAAACTGCATCCTGAAAAATATCCTTTACAATTTTCCAAACAGAAACAAAGTACAACAAAAGATGCCCCATCCCTGAAGTGTCCAAGGCCAGGTTGGATGAGGCTCTGAGCAACCTGGTCTAGTGGAAGGTGTCCCTGCCCATGGCAGGGGTGTTGGAACAAGATGGTCCTTAAGGCTCCTTCCAACCCAAACCACTCTGTGATTCTATGATTTCATGATTCTACCATATTTTAAAGGGTATTCTTAAAAAGCAGGTAAGTTTCACAGTGATGAAATTTATACCAGGTGTTTTAAAACCCTTGTTAAGGAGAAGCAGTGCTTTTGGCACCAGGAAAGCCATGTTGAAATCTGAAGCCACAATTTGCTTGTGCTTGCCAAAATTGGTGCAGCTCTTCTCTTCACTTTGGCAGTATCTAATTTACCTTGCAGCAAATGAAGATGCATTCATTTAGTTAATGGCTGGCAAGAGTGCAGTCATGGTTTCTGAAGCCTTAAAGGCAGAGAACCAGCAGCTCCAAAAGGAATTATGAAAATACCTGAACTGCACTGAGTTTGGTTGAAGCTGGGATGATCCATAAACATGAATGATTCATCTGAAAAACAGTCACTTTGCAGTGCAAACAAATTGAGTTAGCATGGATTATTACAAGTAGGGCTGTCATAATGACTCACTCAAAGATCTATTGAAACAATAATTTGTGACTAATATATCCAATTATTTGCTCAGCTACAGTTGTGACAGTTCCAACCTCTTGTGTTGCTTAAAATTTATGATTTTAATGATGCTAGAGATTAAATATTCATTTTAATACCAATTCTATATATTCTAGCAAAAAATGTCATTAAATCATAGCAGTGGAGAATAAAAAAGCAGATATATATTTGTAAGAAAGTCCTACATCTTTCCTTAAAATATTTTAAAAATTTAAAAAGAAATGAAAAAAAAATTTTTTAAATAATCAAGCAAAAAATTACTTCTTTTATCTTCTTTTTTTGACCTTCACATAGAATGTAATAAGTTGCTGAATGTCTATAGTAGGGTTCTGAAGAATGATTTTAAAAACTCACAGAAAAAAAATATTCATATTATTACTATTTGCACATTTTACAAGGATATCTATGAAACTCTACAGACTTTTTCTCCATTATATTCTACAGAAACTTCTTGAAAACGGATATTTCATTTGATATATATTTCTACATGTACTTATATGTGTTTGTTTATATACATATTTGTGTGTGTATGTGTGTTTATGCAATGCCTTGAGGATTTATGCTGGAACTTACTTGTTTTAAGAGATCAAATACTTACACAATAGTCAGGAAAGCCTTATCCTGGACTCACGTGCCATCTGTTCACTGCAACTGACTTCCAAGAGAAAACAGAGGGTAACACGGAAAAGGTTTATTGTAAAGAAATACTGCATTTCATTAATCATATGATCAGTGTTCCTTTGTTTAGAGCTTTAGTGTCCTACAGAATGATTAGTTGAGTATAGGACTATCAGTCATGAGCTACAAGATAAAATAGCTGGTTTTCTCATTTTGTCCTCTGTAGACAATTGCACTTTTTCATATTATTTACTTGAAGAAGCACATTTTCCTCTGGCATCCTGACAGATTAGAAACTTCCTTCACGCATGTGGAATCTTGTTTCTCCATTTCATCTCTCTGCTGCATGAAAAAAGAATAATAGTTGGAGAGCTTTTCCTTGGAGAAGGAATTTTTCTGTCTGCTCATCTGAAACAAGCAATCTCATGATGCAAGAGATTTGTATGATAAACAGTATTCGGAATGAAAAAATTAATGAGCACAGATATTATCAGAGTTGTTCTTTAGCCCCAAGTGAAGATTAATGGCATGTGTTTTGTATTTCATGATAACACTTTTTCAGAACTCCTAATTAATGGAAAATACTTCCATTCTCAGAAACATGCAGTGCTGGCTATTGAGTAAGATTTTGTGTAAAACTAATGCGATTTGAATAATTATTTCTTGGCTGTCACTTTGAAGTTATTTAGATGACCTCAGCTGGTTACTTCATGCATTCAGTACTTATTGTTTCAAAGCCTTTTCTATCTTCAGGCAACCTGCCATATTTACGGACACCTTAAAAACAAGGTGAAAAGCAAGAAACATAAACAAACAGCAATGTTTTGCTGTCAATATCTAATAACCCTACTTTTGTTGAGGGGCAGTAGCCATTGGGTGTTGAGTTCAAAACAGCCCATAACACTCTATTTGCTAAGTAGGCCTGAGATCATCAAATGGTCCTCTCAGTTGTGCATTCCTTTAGGAACAGTTTGCTTTTGTTCACTGTTGGGTTGTTTTCCCCTTAAAACCAGTCATGTTTTTTTAGATCATATCTATTTTCTGAATAAGCACAACATTACCAAATGTTCCTCTTTATTACGGGTTCTGAGAACATGTAGATTACAATAACAAATAAGAGGGTTTTTTAAATACAGCAACAGAGAGTGATGAAGTGATGGGATGAGTTAGAACAAATCTGTGCCACTGACAACACAAATAAGGATGTGGGAGCTCAATTCAGGCAGACACTGTAAGAGCATGAGACAAGAAAACTGTTATAAAGGCCCTCTCCTAATCAGTGGATCACTTTGCTTTTGAATAAAATCTATGAAAGAAATGGAAAAAAACCCCCACAAAATACCAGCTAGGAGTATATTTTATGCCAAAGCAACAGGGTAAGATTCAATTTTTTACTTCCATATTTGAAGAACGTGACTTTCCTTAATTACTTTTGACAGAGCTCTTAAAATCTCTACTTAAATTTTTAGTAAGTTAGCTTCTATTGCTTTAATGCGACAAATCCATCTAGGATTAATCAGAGTGGTGCTGTTCATGGCATTAAATTAGGGTGCATTTATTTCCCTGGTTATGCAGTATGATGTTGTGAAGGTCTACAAGTTACTCCTTGCCTTGACTGGTGTCAGAGGACACAACAAACTCCACTAAAAAACCTCATCTAACTCACTTTCTTAGTCTCTTACTTGCCATGGATGGTGAAGAAGTTCAGAAAATCTAGTCTAAAACATTCTTGCTTATTTCTATGTTTTTCAAACTAATTTAGCAAAACATAACCAGAAGGTATTGAGGCCAAAATGACTCACATTAAACAGACCTTATTTCACGGTGCTTGACTCATTTTGAAAAGTCCTTCAGCCACATGGAACTCCAGTGAAGGGAAGTGCTTTGTCAGGAATTATGTGTGTTTGAGATAGCTGCAACCCTGACTTTTGATAACACAGGCACAACATCAGTCGCTACCTGGATACCAGATAATTGGAATTATCCGCTAATCCAAACACAGCAAATTAAATCGGTGTGTGCATGCACACATGAACACACAAAAATGGGCAATACTTCACCACAAAGAGTTCAAAAATTAACAATGTTTCCCCTGGTTTACTTTCCATTCAAAATGTGCTCCCTCGCTAAAACCCCTCAATTAAATCACTACCTGTGGCTCCCGTATTTGGGAAGAGTCATGCTCTGCAAGCTGCCCAAAGAAAATTAGAAAATGCTAAACCTGTACAACATATTCCTTTATTTATTCTGTACAATGTTCTTTTATAGATGCACCAAACCCAGGCTTCAGGGAGAAAAGATGGTGTGAGTGAACATTACAGCTGTGGGGCATACAAAGTTTTCAGGCAGATTTTGTGGTGACAGACTGTCATATACACAGTGGCAATTCCACATATAAAGCATGATAGACAAGTTGCCAGTGTATATCTGCAGGAGAATCATGCTAAATTTAATCTTCTCTCCTACTATTTTCTGTTCCTAAGCCACTGCCTGTAAAGCAGCAGCAGCAGCAGAGAGAACCATTAAACTACAGCAAGCGTAACAAGAATTTCTTTCATGAACGTGAAAGGGCGATGCTGTCTGTAACATTCATCAATCAAAAATAGCTTTCTGTAAATAGTTCAAATAGATACTCCCAGATTAGTACAAGAAGCAGAGGGTTAGAAAGCAAGACAGGATTGAAATGTCTTTATCCTCACATTTTCAGAAGGAAGATTTGGAGGTCTCTCACTCCTCAAATGGAACAAAATTGATGTTTAAAAGCCAGTGTTTTCGTGTTATGGAAGAAGCTCTCAGTTTCCTAACAATATACCTATTGGAAATTAAAAACTGGAAAAGGCCTCCTATACACCAGCCTCCTCTTTGGTGCAGAAAGAGAGAAGGCCAGCCTGCGGCCATGCATTGCCCCTCGGCATCCTGCTGGCTGGCTTCTCAGCGGTACTTTTAGCAGGGAATGATTGCTGCCTGCTCTCTGCCCTGGGGCTCTGCGCTGCCTTGGGCTGCACGTCGGGGGTGAATCGAAGTGGAACAGACTGTCTAGCAGGAGGTACACCCCACCCGTGGAGCTGCTCTTGGCCACCAGTCACTGCAGTGTGACAGCAGGAGCAGAGGAAGCTTGGAAAGCTGCCCCTCTGAGACTCGAAAACACCTTTATAATAACCCTGGTTTTCTATCACCCCCCTGCTGGGCAGGCTAATGGAGGCTGTTCAATCAAACAGGAATATTTTTATGGACTGTGAAGTTAGACTTGTGCTACGAGGAAGCGAAGTAGGGCATATTCGAGAAATGGGGAAGTTTCACGAAGCTGCAGCTGATTATCTGTTCATTAGCACGTTTTCCAGCGGTTTCTCTCGATAAGTGTGAAAATGTCTGAAGTGTTGTGGTTCTTCCAGCTCTTAGTCACTGACGCTCGTGATAAACTGCATGGCATCTCCCTCGCTTTCCTAAACTTTCTCTCCACATTTACACTAGCCAATTTGAGGGCCGTTCTTTGTTTGCAGCAAAGAGACTAAAGCTCCAGGTTATGTTTATGGAGTGCAGCCAGGAATACAGAGGAAGGAAAGACAACATTCATGCCTGGGAGTTTTTGGCATTAAATGTGTTATGCAGGCACACAAATTAAAGTACTGATAGATATTTAATTTTTTTTAAAAGATGCTGTAACCATACCAGTGGCATTTTATCATGAAAACACAAAGATGTATGCTTCAGCAGTGATACAAAAATGCTGACTGATATACAAAAAAATGTAAGAAATCCTTCAGCGTTTGAACCAATCCAAAAGTCATGACTTTTTAAGTTTCTTTATGTGAGTACTTAGAGTAGTTGAAATTCAACAGGTTCAGTCACACCAGTGAAAGTACTGTGTGGCTTCTCTTACACAATTTTAAAACTGGTTATTGGAATACAACTAAGCTTCAAAGGACAGAATGTCTGAGCAGTTGGAATACATAACACAGGGTGTATGTAGAATCTTAGGCTATAGCACTACAGCTTTACGCAGTCTGAGATGACAGAAGGAAAAGACTCTGTGAAGCAGCCATTGATGCAAAGTCTACACTAATATTACTTGAGACACACACGAAAAAATGGAGTTTTAAAAGTGATATGAAGGAGAAGCAAATGCATATTTTTTTCCAAGCTAATGCATATTTTTTTTCCATAAACACATCCGAGGGATGTCTTTGCTAATCAAAGTTCCTTCTCTCTCCTCTCACCCACAAAATTCCACTCCTATAATCCTTAATTTGTGCCAGATTGACACTAGATGAATGCAGAATTATCACTTGAATTTACTGAGAGACAGCAGAATTTGCTGATGGATTGAATTATCTTGATGCAGTCTCCCAGTTGTGCGTGGCAGATACTGCTGCAAACTAGGAGATATTTCTCAGGGTATCTCTTATGCAAGATCCTGTGCTAAAGGAGCTAAGGAATTAACACAAACAATGTGTGTTGGGCAGCATGTAGTTTGTGTAGCACACATTTTTCAGACTTTCAGTACTTTTCCCTGGAAGCCTCATGCCACATTTCTTGCATGCTCCTGCTGAGACAGACAGGCTATGGGATTTTTCCTCCTCCACCCCCTACCTGTCAAGATATTCTTTGCTGAGCTTTGTGTCATGTGGCATTAGGAGAGCTTTGTTCTCGGAGCTTAATTCTCTTTCTCTAAGTCTGCAGCAGTGTGACATTTACAAACTAATGCACTTGCCCTTTAGGTAGCCCCTAACAGAAATCCCGTGTCCAATAGGAATTACGGATCATTTTGCTCTGAGAAGGAGTTTCAGCTGTGCTCAAGGAAATTCAGAAATAAACATGTACCACGAGACTTAGCTCTTTTTTCAGCAACAGCTTTCTCCATGTATGCAACTGTTCACTTCTTCCTGCTAATGTGTATGTTCAACATTACATTTATGGTTTAACATAAGCGTGTGGTTTATGAGGAGTAAAGGGTTTTTTTCAGTCCTCTAATTAAAGATTGTGTTAAAAATGTTTTATAATGAAATTAGTAATATATTTCTGTGTGTCAAGGCCAAGGTCAGCCTCATCCAACCAACAACTTGTCCCTTTTTTCAAATGTATTTTAATTCCCCTTTTAACAACTACTCACTTTCCCCACCTGAGTTCTTTTGCACTTCTCTGAACAGCATGGTTAGAACATGCTACTGGTATTTTCTTTGTACCAGTATTACTTTCTGTTTAAAAAAAGAGCCCTTAAATAGCAGTAATTAATGACAAATTTCTCACACAAACTTTCAATTGGCTATTCTGGCCATATTACTTATGTGGATGACATAATGCTTGGGGTCCATTTGTGTCATTAGAAATTAAGAACTGAAAAGGTGAAGCATGTCCAGTATCATAGTCAGAGAGAAATTCCTAACACTTTTCCCTTCCACATAATGTCATTCCCATAACTAGAAAAAGAAAAAGAAAATGTTTTATTTTAAAAATATACAGAAATAGGATAGAGGAGTGAATCATTGTACAAACAAATGGAAATGCTTCTTGGGAAATTAAACACTCTGACTGCATTTGAAACCTGATTGTTTGAAAGAAGAAGCAAACTGTGTTTAACAAATGTTTATCCACAAAGCCATGGTGAGTCTCCTCGAACATGATATTAAATAGCAGGACAGCTATTAAAGATTGATAAATTGCTGTAAGTACATTTTTTTCATTTGAGAGTTTGGATTTATTCCTCCTTGTAAACGTCTCCTAGAAAGATCACTGTAGAATAAGTAGTTTATATGTGATTCTTATAACCCACAATGCAGAATGACGACTTGTGATTCAACTTCCAAGTAACCTCCATATGGAAATCTTCCTTTGATGTTTTCCACTGATTTTTTGCTGAAAAAGCAATTGGCAATTTTTTTGCTCTTTTCTGCTGTTACAGTAGAAACTCAACAGTAGGTAACTGCTGAGATTTTTCCCTACTGTGGAAAATGCTCAGCTTCAAAAGAAAATAACAAAGGTCTTGTAAAAATGGTCTGTTCAAATAAATCACTAGAGCAACGCCCCCACAGCATTTCTAGGTCATTAGTGAATAGCAAAGTTAATCAAGCAATATTGAAAAAAAAATCATTCAACTTAAAGAGAGCTTCCCCAAAGCCATCATCAGGCTTGGAAATACTGGCCAAGGATGCTCTCCTGCCTTGACTGAGCTTCCCCACCCCATCCTGTGCAGCCACCGCGCCAGCAGAAAAGAGCTGCTACTTCCAGAGTTGTTATGACATTAAAAATCCCCGTGGGTGATTTGTTGTAGCCACCTATGAGTAGAGTTAAACTGCTGAGGCACGAAGCTGAGCCCTCTCCTGTGACAGCTCATCAGTGTAAAGAGGCTCTCTGGCCACGCAGTGATGGATGGCAGCTCACAGCCAGTCTCAGGTGCATGAGCTGAAACGGACAGCTCGGACAGAAGCACAGCTACTGTGGGAGGAGGACAAGGTTCAGCTGAGCAGCTGGTTAGGATTTAGGCACCTGAAAGTTAGACCAGCACGTGTTTCAGGTGCCACATCAGCCTGAGTCTCCCTGAGGCTGGAGTTGCTGTCGCCATGCCTGGGAATGCGACTCTGGTTCCCTGAGACCAGGCTGATGTGAGCAGAGAGGGAGGCAGTGAAGTGGGGATCCAGGACTGCGCAGTTTGTTTTACTGTTGTTGGTACCCGACTTTCCTGAGCCTCTCCTTGCATCTGTTGTTGCTGCTGCATGTTGCAGACATTCATTGGTGGGCCTAATGTGTCCCCACACCGTCACACAGGAAGTCAGGCATTGGCACATGCTGCCCAGGGAAGTGGTGACATTACCATCCCTGGAGGTGTTCAAAGGTCGTGTGGATGTGGCACTTCAGGACAGGCTTAGTGGTGAGCACATTCGTGCTGGGTAAATGGTTGGAGTCAATGATTGTAGAGGTCCTTTTCCAACCTTAACAATTCCATGATTCTGTATTTGTGCATGCTTGGTTTTACAAAGGTGCATTTTTCAGTGAAGGTAAGAACTTTCAGTGATGACACGGAGACTGTTAAAAGTAGCATTAAAGATCTGCTCAGGGTTTGCCTCCCAATTCTGTTGCCCTCACTAAACTTGTAAATATTTTTCTTTACTGTTGTGTCTAATTCTTTTTCCAGTAAAGCCCTGGTGACTCCAGTGGGAAAGAGAATAGGGACAATGTGAGAACATCTTGTCCCCCAACACAGTTACTCTGGTTCATGCTCTGTGAAAATGAGTAAGGGATGCAGAACCCTCAAGGGGTGTCATGTTTTTGGTGTGACTTCTGGAGAAAGAGGAGATGTAAATCCCAGTACTGATGCAGCTATTATTTAGTGTTGCACGTATGAGTTTTTGATCAGTTTTATTTACTTCTATAAAGACAAAAACCCCAACAACTTCTTAATAATTAGCATGCACTAATTATTTCCTCCATATAAATACACTGTCCTTCAGAAAGTCTCTGCTCCCACGCTTCAGATGAAGACTTATTTTCCGCTCTGATAACGCTGTTTCCATTCTCTCATTCATTCATATGCACATGCCATTTGGTATCAGTTTTCCGTTTGATGGCACAATAAAAGTCACCTAATTAGGTAACAACAACTTAATGTATTAACTACATCCTTGTAAAACCACAAGAAATTTGTGGGACAGGTTTACTGCTGATGTTTTACTACCGTTTGCTTCCATTTCCTTCAGTTGGGTTTTGACCTTGAGCAATATTAAAGGTGAAATTCTGATCCACTGTGGAAATCAGTAGCAAACCTGAAATGACTTTAAGAGCCTTGGGATTTCTCATCCAGATCTCCATACGGCCATAACAGGAGTTGTTCTCACGAGAAAGCCCGACTAAACCAGCCCTCCGTGAGCAGTAATATTTTATACACAGGACGTGTGGATACACTCCTCTTTTAAACAAAGCTGGAAGAACAATAGCAGCCTAAGTCAAGCGCTCAGAATATGGGAAATGCCAGAAGGGAGATTCTCCATATAACTTCATTTCAGCCCCCTTGTGTGCTTTGGTAGTCAAACCTGTTGGTTCCTGGGATATTTTTGTTTTCCCGCAGACCTCACTGAATCACAGGAACTCTGACAGAATGGCAAGCTGTTCAGTATATCACTGTGTGGACCCCAGCATCCCTCCCATCGCTAATGCTATTTAAACACAGTTGAGAGAACTATTTATTTCCTCAGAATTTATATCATGGCACTAGTCATTTTTTCAGTGTATTTACCCTCACAGGACCCATTATTCTCAATTTGCTTTCAGAAGCTGGACATGCAGAATTAAGAATGTCAGGGGTGATAATTTAGGGCATGGGCTCTGAAATACCTATTCCAAAATATCAGGACCCTGGTTATTAGAGTCCAACACTATGTGGCAAAAAAAAAAAACAACCTCTCAATTAAAAGGTTCAGTGACTTCAGATGAGAGTAGGGTCCCCGATAGTGTACATAATGTAGCTGAGCTCAGTTGAAGTAATTAATATAATACTAGAAGCCAGTCAGTTAAAGTAGGATAGAGTTGAGCAGCTTCTGTGTTACTCCTAGTTAATTTTACAACCTGTCCTCCGAGTGAAGTGGTAGAAATGCACGTTTTGTGCAAACAGATCTGTAGAACCAGACGCCTTGTAAATATGTCCTTACAGAGACAGCCAATTCTTTAAGAAGAACGAAGCACCAGTATTACAGAAAAACCCCCTCAAGAGTTCTCAGTAATTCTTGTGACTCATTCTTTCTTCTTGTGGGAACGTTTTGACTCTCTAGAGGGCCTCTCTAGCAATTAGAATGTGCTTCCCTTACCCATCCATTTGTCAAGATGCTCTGCTTGACAAATATCAAACATGGCATTGGCTGGATATGTGATGGATATCTAAGCATTGGCAGTTCCTCCTCAAGCAAACTGGGATATGGAGATGGCAACAAAAGTGTTCCATTTTCCTCGGGAGAGGTCAGGGAGGTCAGCCAGGATGCTGATGGGGAAGGACAGTTCTGTGTAAGCTCAGTGTCCTGAGGATGTTCAGCTTTAAATATGCCATTTCTGAAGATCCAGACCATCCCAGACACCTGAAATGGATACTCTCAGGTCTTAATGTAGGACCACAAAGAAAAGATGGATTTGTTAAGGGGTATTACCTATAAATATCTATGGAATTTCACATATAATGATATATTTAACATTTAAATGTAAAGTTGTGGGATTTTTTTATTTTCTATAAACATTTCACTGAAGTTTTGGAATGAAAGTTCTACAGCAAGAACTGAAAATAAAACAAAGTGAACTTCACTAAAGTACTTTCCTGAGTACTAAAGCCAAGTGAATTACAGAAAATAAACATGTCATAAGTAGCATGAAGTAAATTAGATTATAATAGGATTACTGATATCGTTTATGAACAAGAAAAGATTTTTTTATGTTTACCAGAAATACAAGGGAAAGGAATGCAGAAATGAAGACCAAAACCCCAGTCACTGTGCAACAAATGCAGTTTAACATGCATTTAACTCTCACACAACTGGATGGTCCCTTGGTTTGACATTCGGGTTTAGATCTTCAGGACATCTGAATGCTGTTTAGTTGGATGCTGTGTAAGGGTGGGAAGGAGGAGGATTTAAAGGCGTTTGTAATGAACATGATCTTCATGTTAAATGAGTTCACTTAAGGGTAGATTGAGTGGGAACCTGAGTCCATTCCCACAGAACTGTCAGCCTATGTCCCTTTGACAGTAGGAGCAGAGAAGTGACCTGGTAACTGTCCTGCAGAAGTCAAATATACATGTGCAGCTTGGATCCTGTTTATCATAATCTCTTTTTATTTTTGGTCACCAGGTCTCCATTTTCTCAGACTTGACATTCTCAGCTTGAAAGATGGCATCATAAGTCCTGAAGAGGCTGAACACAGAGCAGCCTCCCTAGAATGTAGTGTAGCACAGATGTCTTCAACATGTCACCCCTTCAATTCACTGCTAAATTCCTACTGCGTTTTCCCTGAACCTTGAATGTAGTCTAGCCACTCATTTCAGGCATCTGGGTAAAATAAATCTTAAATTGAAAGTTGACCTCATCAGCAAATGTCATTTATTTACATTGGATTTCATCCGTTCGAGTGGCCTCGCTGTACGTATTAGAGGATGAACAATTAAAGCCTTTGGTTCAGAGAAAGGAAGGGCATTGGAGGTCGCCAGCACTATGTATCAGATTTTAGCCAAGAAAACTTCTTTAAGCATGTTATTAAATCACAAAAATTACAGATTAATGCTCCACTAAGAAGGCAAAAGAAATGCTGAGCTTGCTTCTGGACTGTTCTCTGATGCACGGGAAGTAAGGCTGGAGACTGGAGACAATTAATCTTGGGACTGAAATTTAAGGGAAAATATTTATGTGAAGGACCCTTAAGACACATTTCCCTAGGTCTTTTTTTAACTTCTCCAGAAGTTCTTGTAATACTCAGAAAAGTCTTTTAAATCATATTTCTTGTCTCATACAGCTGTAAAATTATTTTGTTCCTCTTGGCTTGCATAGAGGAAAAGTGTCTTCAGCATCAATAAGAATTTGACTACAGGGCTATTATATAAAATAGCCCTTCCCAAACTTCTTTCCACTCAGTGAATTTTCTAATCTTTGGGGAGAAAATAATGCAGATAATCTTACAAGGTACTATTTCTGCTCAGTGGATGAGCTGCAGGATTGGGGTGGTGAATGACCTATGCATTTGACAATAACACTGAACAGTTTTTCAAACTGTCACCAGTGAAGTTCCAAAAACTTTAGATAAGCCTTGAAGCCGTTAGGAACTGGCTCCCAACTAAGCCTACAGGTACTCAAACCACTGGGTGGGAATAAATGTGTGCTTACAGCATTTGGATTTTTATTTGCTGCTGACCGCCGCTGAGCAGGCCACCTGTGGAGTTCCTGGAGCACGCTGTTGTGGGAAGAATATGCTAACTGAGCGTGATGGCGAGCATGGTTTTACAGTTCACTAGCATTCTGCGTTATGAAAATGAAAGAAATTAACATCGCACCAGTTAGGAGTCAAACTTCACAGGGAACAAGTGGGCATGCTGCCTCAGGACAGAGAGGCTTTGCCATGACATATGTGATGTCTCTTCAGGACTGGAAAATGACCTTTTCACATCAATGAGTTATGCAAGGAAGACATATCCCAGGGGTATGGCTCGTTAGCAGAACAAGGAATTGAACCCGAGTCTGAGTCGTCTTGCTCTTCAATGACTTGCTATCCGCAGAAAGCCAACAGATAAAGAAAGGCTGCAAAATTTAGCTAATTTTCAACCATGTGGACTTGTACTTCAGCACTGTAATCATGGTAAATGTGAGTAGGTTAAAACAACCAAGTACTCACCTCTGAGCTGCCATAAGCTGTTTTGCTTCTGAGCCTCTTTGTCATATGTAAGTCAGAGAGGTTGTGAGACTGCAGTAACTGGAAGCCTACAGGTAAAATAGACATATTTAGATAATCCTATCAAATAATATTGATAACAACATTTTTCCTGAAGGCCCTTCTGGTACTGGAATACTTTTGAAAGGCAATATATTAGTTTATTGTGTAACTCCATTAGTCCTTTTAGGCACTGTGGCTGCAAACCAGCTTACTTTCCAGCTTGAAAAAGTATGTTAAAAAACCTTACACTCAGTGAAAAAGATCACTCAGAAACTGAGTTCAGAGGCTGCACCCTCAGTTTATATAAGTCACCAGCTATTAAACCATTCTCTTCCCTGTCCAAATGTGTAAGGTCTTCAATAAATAATAACAACTTGCTCTTTGTTCTTCTTAGGCTGCTAAAAAAGTAAAAAAAAAAATCTTCCAGTTTTTGTAAAATAGACAGGTTGCTGGCAGAAATCCTGACAGTTTCTTATACTGAACTCTGCTCCAAAAACTAACCTTAAAATGATAAAAAAATAGCAGAAAAAAAGATTTAAAGTTTCCTTTATATCAACTCAAAACAAACAAACAAAAATCCATATAACTAACTTCTAGATGAACATGACATCCTGTGCATGTCAACTAGACACAAAATTGCTGTCAGCACTAGAAAATCCCCTGGACTTTATACATGATGATGTAGATGTACATGAAAGCCACTTGAAAATCAGAGGAGTCTGAGAACTGTACAGTTTGTCCATATAAACATCGCTGATGTGCAGCTAAAGCTGAGAATGCACTTTTGGACTGAATCTGTTTTCAAGCTTTCGAAGAAAACAAAAAATAGTGAAGAGTTTCAGAGAATTACTGTAGTTGTTCAAGGCTTGAAGCCAACCCATCCTTAATGTGGCCTAAAACCTATTCAGTCTCTCATGAGATAAGAGTTTTCAGAACTCTTCTGTGGCTCTCAGATGACACAAAGTCAACTTTTTCAACAGTGAAAGGAATCACCAGGAAGGTGTGCACATGCATCATGCTAATTGCATCTCTAATTAGGATACAGCACATGCAGGTACAACACAGGATCTCTCTGTCCCAGCACAACCAATTTCATGCACTTAACTGAGCCCCAGTGTGTACCAAACCAAAAAGGAACACAGAATTTAGTGGCTGCAGATTATCTGTCCACAACGTTTATATAATAGCCAGAATTAAGCAGCAAGTAACTACGGCATTATGTGCATTAAAGCCGCCACAGGCAGATCCCATTTCAGTTTAAGCACTGCTCACATCTCACATGAGCAAGCCTGAGTGTTCTGTGGAAAACTGAAGGTGTGGAGTCCTGGCCCCACAGACGCACTGGGAAATTTGCCACTGGTTTAGTGGAGCCTTTATCTCACCCCAGATCTTGAAAACATTTCCTAGACGCAGTATTTCCCAATGTGTTCTTTGGGGCCAGGCAGCACACTGAACATTCCACAGCTTTAGCAGGAATAGCTCTTGTGGGGTAGCTGCTCCTTCAGACACACTGGAACAGCCTGAAATTCCCCCAGAAAGGAGCTACAAATTGCTGGTCTGGTAATGGGCATAAAGATCCATTTTTACCAGGCAGAGAATGAGCCATACTTCTCATCTTTTTACTGTTGTGAAGAGAAAATTCATAATAATGATGCATCTACATGGATGTAGCTTAAAGGAGGAATGAGTGAGGAAAGCCACTTTCTCCTTCATAGAATTACATGATGGTTTGGGTTGGAAGGGACCTTAAAGATCATCTTGCTCCAACCCCCCTGCCATGGGCAGGAACACCTCATACCTCTCTATTGGGATAAAGGAGAGCATTCGTGAGGTTTTCCTCCTTTCACTCTAAAGGTATCAATTTATAAATCACAATTCTTGGCTGAATGACTTCTTTTCCTGCACTCTTATAAATAACACATAAATAGATATGAACAGATAAGTAAATAAAAAGGAGAGCACAACCCTTACTTCCTGCTTGGCAATTTAGACTGTAAAAGTAGTTTTAGTTAACTCTGTGGAGTTCTCTGTTTAAACATGGACTAACGTATCTCATTCATCATCAGAATTTTATGACAAACAACGCACGTGTCCCTGGATACCTGTGTGAACTTGTGATCTATTTGTTCCTTCAGTTCTCCAGCATGAGCAAAAATATACCAAACTCCTCAAATGCTCACGGTAGTGAGTGTTAGAGCAGCTGTTAAACAGCACTTAATTAAAATAAAATACTAGCTCTACTCATCCCCCAGTTCTCCATGCCCCTTCTCCCTTGTAGGAAACTTCAGTTAACAGGACAATCAGACACATGGCAAAACAGCCATGAAAAAGCATCTGCAGAAGAGAGTTTAAGTGTACCTTGCCTGTCAGCCCTGCACTGTCTCAGGCTTGATTTATGCACTGACCCTCGGAGTATTATGCAAGCATCTACCAGAAAATCCTACTTTTTCAGGCATCCAGCCTTGATTTCACTTGATTGACAGAATATAGATTTCCAAGATATTCTTGGATATGTAGAGGATCTGTGGCTGCAGCATGTGCAGTGGGAGGGGGATGTATGAGGTAATTAGAGACAGGGAAAGTCACTTTCTCCTCTCTCATGAATGTGATGGGATCAGTGAGCACAGCAGTGAGATGTTTCTTGTTTCTCCCAATGCTTCAACTTTCTCCCTCTGTGCAGGGGTGTGTAGCAGGATTTATGTGTGTCCACAAGGCTCTGCTCCTCCAGAGGAACATCAATTCACCGTTTTTCTGTCTGCTCAATGTGCACATTTGGGAAGCGTGAGTTTTCTGAGCTGGTAGCTAAGAACAGAAGCACAGACAAAGGAAATAGTGGTAGGAATTGGGAGTGGATTTAAGGAAACTCAAACTTGATCTGCAGTGCTCCCAAGTACCAGTAGTGCAAGAGAGAAATGTGAGAATCATTTGTTGAAAGGAAAAGAGCAGTTCTTAACTATAATTTTATTCATTTAAGTCTAATAGTTTTCTGGGTCAAGTCACGTCTTGAGGCAAGTGGGCAAGTTCACACATTTCATGGAGCAATCTTCCAAAGTGCTGAACTTTGGCAAGATTTGGGGATTTTGGCAAGATGAACATGGGGTAGGTATCTAATCCCTACCTGCAGACATTTTGAGTCAGGGCATCTCAAGACAAACCCGTTGTTCTTAAGGTGAACACACGCTACCAGTGAATTTGCCACTGGAAAAAAGGTATTAACCCAAATCTCATAATGGGCACTAAGGGTTTGTCCAACTCTTACTCAAGATAGCAAATTACTCCTCTGGGAGGGAATACTTATTGCAGAATGAAGCTCACAGTGTCATATGCCAGATGCACTGATCAGTCCTTCTTCTATGGGCTCAGTTACAGTGAAAAAGGTGTGTGTGTAAGTCTGTTTGTAGCCAAACGCGGGACTGGCAAGAGATACCACAAGGAAAGTGCTTGATGATGAGATTGATTCTCACTGAGATTGGAAATTCAATATATTTTTTTAAATTCATATTTCATTCCAAAGGAGCTAACTGACCATCCAGCTTTTTCCCAAGCTGGGAAAAAAAACAACCCATGACTTTTTGTTCAGCATGGCTTAGGCTTATTGTTTGAGTTAAAAATTTCTGATTTGGGCTGGGTTTTCACTTCCTAATTTCCAAGAGGAAGCTGAAAGCAATCTCACCCCAATATTGTTCCTCTGACTATGCAGCAAACAATGGATTTGAATTGCTCCATCATGGTGCTGAAAAATGGGTATAGGCTCTGATGTTACCACAGGCACCATTTTCAATACTTACAAAGAAAATAGATCTGGATTTTAGTTGAAACTTGGGTCAATATGACAAAAGACAGGTAATCTTTGTGGCTTTAATACATACCCTTGGCCTACATTTCAAACAAATATGAGGCAGCTCAAACTTTGGATTTAAGCGGTTTCATATGTCTCTCAAGCACAGGTCGTTTTCCTTAAATTTCAGTTGAGAGTCTGAGTTTTCTCAATTCTGAAAGTCAAAGTTAAATTTAGGGGTGTGAACCCATCTGGACTAAAACTGAACGAAATATTGGCACAAACCTCAGCAAAATGAAGCTGCCAAAACTTGAAACAGCTCTGATATATATATATATATATCTCTACTCAGAAAGAGTTTAATAAAAGTCAGTAGTTTGTCAGAATAATAATCAATTTAATATGGTTTATTCAAATTTTGAGGGAAAGGAAGTAAATTTAAGTTGCTTGTGGCTTTAGGAATACTTGACTAATACTTTGACTAATTTAAGAACACAGAAATTCAGGAATTTAATTTTTTGCTAAGCTTTTCTACATGCTAATCAACCTCAGATGAGGACAGGAAAAATTAAGATGCATTTGTGCAGGGAATAGAAAGCAGAGAGAGAAAAGAGACGAGACGAGATGAGACAAGAGGAGACGAGACGAGACGAGAGAAGAGAAGAGAAGAGAAGAGAAGAGAGGAAAGGAAAGGAAAGGAAAGGAAAGGAAAGGAAAGGAAAGGAAAGGAAAGGAAAGGAAAGGAAAGGAAAGGAAAGGAAAGGAAAGGAAAGGAAAGGAAAGGAAAGGAAAGGAAAGGACAAAAGAGAGAGGAAAGAAGAAAAGAAGCCTAACATTAAACAGACTTTGAAATCCATTAGAAGAGAAGTCATGAATGTCTGAACTGAAAGAATTTTGATGGGCATTGTTAAGTTTGAAGGAATTTTATGGCTTGCATAGGTAAATTTGCTCGTCATTTGAACTGTGAGCTCAACCCATGGTAAAACATGAGACTGAGCTGGGTTATTAATGTCATGAATTCTTTCTATTTCAATTTTATTTGTAAGGGTTAGGGACCATTACTCATATTATAATAATGCATAAAACAATACTATTTATCAACCACACGGAATTTCCCAAGTGCTCTAAATAACTGTTCGGAATTAAAGTGGATTGCAGAGAGTGAATAGACTGTCTGATAAAGCAGTGTATGTAACAAACAGCTCTAACTGAGCTTTTTTACCAAAAAACCACCACCCTCCTCGCAAAAATGTCTGTGTTATAATGCGACCATTGTTTCTCCGGCTAATTACTGCTGTCTATGCCGGTGGGAAGCCTTGCTGTAAAGCAGCAGGAGTGTACACCTCCCACCTACATGGACTTTTTGGAGATTGTATAGGACAAAAAAAAGGAGCTGGGGAAAAAAAAACAAGCCAACAAATGAAAACAAAGGTCTAAGTTTATTTTTCTAGGAACAAAATCAGTGGAGTACATAATACGCTCTCTGTATCTGTTGAGTATGCACTGATACACGAGTTACTAATCACGGATAGCAGTGTCAATCTGATAACCAGGCTCATGTGCCTGGTGCCCCTCAAAATAGCCCCTTGGAAGCTTGGACCATTTCCAGACTGCTCAAAGACAAATATGTTTTAACTTAGGCCATTTTCATTTTATGCTTAAAAAGTACTGTTCCATTTCATAGCTGGGCCAGTCACGTGGTAGGCAGAGGAGAAAGTGAGCAACACCTGAATGAAGTACAAGGAAAAATACAGGGAGAAAAATTAAATTCCCGTCATTGGAAACAGAAATATTTTAGAGATTTAAATATGTTTATTAGGACTTGGAAAGATATGCCCACATAGTAACAGAAAGATCACATGCTTTTTGTTCTTCAAGCAGCAGCAGAGCTTTCCAATTTTACCTGCGTATTTATGGTGTTTGTTCTCTACTGTAGCTCTACAATAGCACTGGCAAAATGGCAAAAATAACTCCTCAGAATGAACAGTTCCCTGAATAGGCTTCATTGCAGTTGGAATTTGAGACAAACTTTCCATGGAAAAATAGGGGGCAAGACTGAATCCTTTTAAAACGTAAATCCCACAGTAGTGAAATAAAACAAGCGTTAAAGGCTTTAAAACGAAAATGACAGAAAAGCTGATCATTGAAATATAAACCCTGTTTTTATGTTACTTGTATTCATTAAATTGTGTATGAAATATAATTTTGAGGGGAAAACCAGGAAGTTAATAACATTACAAGACCATAGATTTTAAAAGCTGCCAATTAAAGGAGACACAAATCATCAGCTTTACCAATTTGTTTTGATCCCTTCCTGCTGACATCAACATAAATGTTGTCATAAACGCTGTTGGGAAAAGGAATAGAACACACATTGAAGTACAGAAGTTTAGCAAAATTCCTGAAGACCACAGAACATATTTGTTTTAGAATTTAACACATTTTTCTTGAGCATGCATTAAACACATATTTTATAGTTCATTATTAATTCAATCATCTCACTATTTATTTATTCAAAGCAGTCTCCTGTAGTGTTCTTTGTCATAAACTCTACAATTTTGCTGCTTTTCGATCCACAAGGAAAATGTTACTTTTGAAAAAATACTGCAAGTTAATAATAAGTGAAAAGTCTCTTCAAAGTTCAAAAATGCTACTTCTAATCCGCTAAAACTTTAAGCAAATCAAGTTTAGCAACCTAGATGATGTTGATAAGAGAAGATGCAATGAAGGGGTGATTTATTTGATTCTCAGAGGATTATCTTTGAAATCCCACTGTAAATAAAGTTAGAAAAAAATTACCCCATTTTTTCCATTACAGTCCCCTAGCTAAAGGCCTACCATAAATTTCAATGAAATAGTTTGAAAAGGCAGAGATAAAAAGAAAACTTTCCAATATACTTAGTAATTTGGGTCTTTGTATATTTTTTTTCCCAAGTGTTGGCTATCCTTATTTTATCCCAAGCAGTAAGAGGGAATAACCCTCACACACTATTTTTTATGATTATTACAGCTGTGCAGACTTGTCATGAATATATATCCTCTTACAAAAAGTTCACTTACCTAGAGATTAGCAGCATTTTATTGAATTTAAATGCCCGGTCACCCTGCACTAGCAGCCTTTTTCAAGGCTAAAATGTTTATCCAACAATAACAGATGGTATATAAGCCATACGAGATGACATGTTCCCCGAATATAAGTTCCCTGTTTAAGGGATGAATAAGTATGTAATCAACAAATCAGTTTCCTGAATAGCTTGGTGAGGTTGGATTAAGAGAAGAGAATTTTGAAAAGGTAATGGAAAGAGCTGCAGTCCAGTACTTAGTCCAGGAAGGAGTTTCTAAAGAATAACAGAAAAAAAAAGAGAATTAAAAGGATGGAGAGGAGATGAAATAGGTACTCATAGCAAAGTGACAAAGGAGAAATGAGATAATTACCAAAGAAGAGAAGAACTTGAGAGCCTTGAGAGGCAAGCGCAACAACAGGAAACCTGGAAAATTGTGTGAAAGAAAAAAGTGAAATAATCAGAGACCCACAAGGGGCCAATTGTTTTTTTTCGTTGATATGTGCAGTGAAAATGGCAGTTGTCCATCTAAATAAAAGAGTCCTAAATGTGGCATTAATTCTGATAACAATGAATAAATACTACAGTCACAAGTGTAATTGTCTGGCATACCACTGCTGTTCTGCTCAGCCTAGGGTAGATGTCTCAGAAAACTTTTTAAAACAATACTAACGTCTATTTGCAGTTAATCTACTGATATAGATGTGTGTTTATTTTAAATTGACCAAAAATGCTTTTAAAAATAAAAGTATCTTTTTAACCTCAGCGCCTGGTTGGCAATGGCACTGTTATAGCACGTGCTGCTTGCTTTCCCTCCAGTGCCAGCAGAAATTATTTGAAGAGGAAGGGCTGTGATAGAGATCATGCAGTTTACAGCCTTTCCCCTCTGGCATAGCCTAGAATAATCTAAAAGCTCTAATCCAAACAGCCTGACCACAAAGCGAGTGTGGATTTCAGATCACACTCAAGGAATGGTATAAATCTATCCGTTCACTTCAGGAGGCTTTCAAACACTTCTGAGGATCCCCCCAGCGATTTTGTAAATAAGCCTTTGAGCTATGTTTTACATGGAGAATGTTACAGAGACTTGCTTTTCCCAAAAAAAAAGGACCCAAGCTTGACTTTATGCAGTCCTGTGGCAGTTGATACCTACTGAAACACGCACATGAATGAAGGTACGGAATCTTTAACAAGTCTGATACCCTTAAAAACTACATTTTTCTTCGCTTCCAGGTTGGGAAAAAGTCAACACTCCATATTTTACTTTCTGCATGTCTTCACCATGGGCGGAAATTATCTCATCCCTAAAACTTTTGTTTGTTTGTGTATGAAAATATTAGATATTTTAGGCCTATTCCAACAGTATCTCAGCATATAAAACTGCAAATAAAAGCATGTACGCCATTTAAATTTGATCAAAGTGGCAACAGTGTGCTTGATGATGTGCTGAAAACCTAAATCAACATATCTCATAGGCTTTGGCATATTTCTTCTCATTATTTTCAACCATTCTGCCCATTTTCCATTTATGATTTTATAATCTCTGTAAACCATCGGCTCAGATGTATTATCAGTTACGGAATTAATCCCAAATCCTCTGATGTGCTTGGCAAAATTGCACTGATTTGAATTAATCTTAGATAGCCTTATAACTGTAAGTGTGTAACTGATATTTGTGTCAATTCCTTTGGCTACTGTTAATATAAGCCTGGTCATCTTTGTTGGTAGATGATGCTGTTGTGGACACAAAAGGAATGGAAAATACAAATTTTCCCCAAAGGACACAAGTAATCCCCCTGTTTCCGTGTTTTGTCTTTCAAGGTGTTTCTTTAGATGAAGAACAAGTTCATTTTCTCAAACCACAATAAGTAAACTGGGAAAAAATTAAAATAAAATAAAATAAAAAATATATATCTATACGTAAATAGGTATAACTGATTTTTAAGCAAGGTGTCAAGTATTTATGGCTGACATTCACACATTAAGGTAAAAAAACCCACAACAACTAAATCAACCCAGACCAGTGGCAGATCTCAAATGAGCATTATGTATAAAGATTATCATGTATTTCTAGGTAAATTATCTTGTTTCATTGTGTTTTGTCCCACATCTTTTAATCATTCATGTAGTCTAATATTATGATTTTTAGCCATCCTATTATTGACATAATCAGATGAAATTATAATAATTATTAGTGACCAAAAATATTAGTGACCTTTCTTTTTTTGATACAAAGAAGATGCTTTTAACAGTTGCCTAGGAAGGCTGAATAGCTGACTAATAATTGCTTGGAATTTAAATTGAAGAAATACAGAGTTTACAACTCTCCTGCTGATCTCCCTCTGGGCCTCCCAGGGCAGCCACTATAGTCACCCTTTTAACCATACTATTTAATGATATGCAGGAATCTTGGCTGGTATAACTAAGGTAGCTTATTCAATTTTATTTTCTCTTCTAATGTTGCTTTGGTATCCTGCATAAAATGTGTATTTTTCTTTTCCTCCAGCATTTGATATTCTAGTTAAATGAAAAAGAAATTAATTCCCACTGTGCCTAATTTTCAAAATGAAGCTGAAAGAAAGTGCTCCCCTCTCACACCCCCATTATGCTAATGGTGACTTTGGGGAATCACCACAGCAAAAGTTGGGAAGTTTTTGTGGAAAACAACAAATCCCTTGCCAAGTGTGTGGGGTATACAAAGAACCCTTACAAGTGAGAAGAGCTGCGTAGAGATAACAACTATTTTTCACTGAAGGGATTCTTCCTGCTCCTTCACCAGGAGAGAATGATCAGCTCAGGTATGGGAAAGCAGGGAGTGGAAAAACACCTTCAATATAGCATTCAAACCTAGACATTTCCTCTTCTTCTCCATCTGTTATTTTCCACAAGAGGATGTCATTCTCAATTATGAAAACCAGCTAATATTCAGGAACTCAGCGTCTTAATAGCACTCATTAATGTACAGACTTCTATCACCCACCCCTGCTTTCTTTCCTCTTTCTCAGCAGAATTCCATTTCAACTGTTTCCTCTGAATTTCATCTATTTTAATTAGAACCCAGTTACCTTACAACATATTCTTTTGTGGAAGATATTTCTGGGCTTTGGTCATAGTTGTTATCTTCTTTATGCCTTCTTAGCTTTAGTAGAGATTTTTGACATAGGATTCCAGAGCCTGAGTTTCAACACTTAAATTAATTTGGAAACTTTCTTCATGGTTTTTTATTTTCCTTTTCATCATTTAAAAAATAATTAATTCCTCACAGTTTCCTTTCAGAAAAGAAAAAAGCATAAAGGATATCTCTGAGCATCTGAGAACCTCTAGAAAATCAGCTTTTATAGTGAGGTGACATCCAAACAAGCTTTACCCCTTCCGTGGCTTCTTCCCTCCTTCTTGTATTTGCCAATTACAATGGGCCAACTGTTTCTGCCACCATGACGAGGGAAACATTTAGATATAAAGGGTCTGCCTTGGTTAAAATAGTTCTTCAGGTGGTTCTGTTTGTCTGGAGACTCAGGTAAGTGGCATGAGGCTAGCAGATTTTCCTCCTAATTTGTAGTGTAATTCCATTTTAAGGAAGTTACAGAGGAAAATTCAGTTCACGTGTACTTTACCAATACACCTAAAGAGTTTCAGCTACAGCACTTGCTGGTTTCATCCTTATCAGAATTTATTTAAGGAGGCGTTTTCCAAGTAATTTCATTAGTTCCTCTATCTAGATACATTTGGAGAGAGACAGATGAAAAGCATTCATTTTTCCAGTTTTCAAACTGAAGCTTTTTACTGCTGTGACCCTTAGCCACTGATCGGAAAGCTGCTGATAATCAGTCTGTCAATAAAGTAGACAGAAGTTCAAGTTGATCCTGATCTGATAATCACAAAATCAGAGAATGGGTCAGGTTGGAAGGGAACCCAGGATGCCACTGGCCTTCCTGGCCACCAGGGCACTGCTGGCTCAAATCTGCTGACTTCTGCCGCACACCTAAAAATGACTGACTAAGCAACATGTATGCTGAAAATTATCAGCCTAATAGCAATGGAGTAACCTGGAGTGTATAGCAATTTTGGGCTGGATTTGAATTTGGAATCCAGATCAGGGAGTAATTCAATCTGAGTTTCGTTTCATTTGAACACAAGTTTCAAGAGCTGGAGACAGGATAAACAGCTTATGGCATTTTCTCATCCCTATGTAGTAAAAAAAAAAAAACAAAAAAACCCCCAAACACAAGACAGAACCCCCAGGTCCCCTATTTAGCTGTCAGATTGCATGTTCCAGAATTGTTGACCCTGTCTGAATTGGTTCAGTTGCTTTTTAATGCATCATATTCAAAAGAAAAGAGAGAAATACGGATCTCCCTGCCTTGACAGAAATAGAAAGTCTCAAAGTCAGAGGCTATTTGTATCATTTGAAATCTACTGAAGTATATCTCATCAGGCTTAAATTCTTCTTTTTTAATCTCTCCAGCTCAGCTTCCCAAATTAATCTCTGCTTCTTTTATTCTAAAGAAGGAATAAAGAAAAAATAAAGAATAGGGGGGGAAAAAACCCCAACAACAAAGAATCTCAACAATTCATCCCATATGGTTCTTTTTTAAAGCTTCTGTATGCTCTAAACTTCTGCAGGAATGGTACACAGTCATCAATTCATGGTCCAAAAGCATAAAAAATAAAAAAAAAAACTTGGGAAGCTTTGGAAAAAACATAATGAACTTAGGAAAAAGAAATAACTAGTGCTATGTTAAGGACATTAAAAACCTTTTATTTAATATCACAACTAAATCATGTTATAATTACCATCAGTTAAAGCCTCAAATGACATTTTATCCTCCACGGAGAAAAGTATTCTTTCATTTTATGCTCTCCTTTTCTCTTTTTTTTTTTTTTTTAATCTCCAAGCCATGATCAAAAGCTGTATATCTGTCAACTTCAAACCATATCTATGAATTAGAGTAAGAGAATAGAAGTCATCACCCCTGGGAGTTTTTCAATGAGAAAGAGCAGATCAGAGAAGTAAGATGGAAATACATACGCATACTTTCCAGGATCTCTGGCTTTAAATCTGCATGATAATTTAAGTTATTAAATGCACAGAGAGTATTAAATCATGGTGGTTTACTTAGAAGTGTTTTTAGCTTTGAATACATGGGAATACAAGGCCTGATAAATGCGTTTATCTGACAATTCTTGCTGATAATTCTTGAGATGCACAAGGAAAATGGAATAATGGTTTGATTTTAGATGAATTTAGCAGTTTATCCTAGTAAATCAATCCTATGCAGTGAGAAAGGACAGCACTTGAATTTACTTCCCAAAAATTCCATGCCAGCTTGGTATCACGGAAGGGAAGATATTTCAGTGTTGCTTTGCAGATTAAGTTACTCATATTTTTCATATGTACATTTTTTGTGGTTAGAAATTTTCTTTCCTAGGAATGGCTAGAAAATTCCATGAGGAGTTTTCACTGGAAGCCAGACATCCCTAATGTAGGTCTGTGGCTACAAAGAGGACAGAAATTTTCTCTCCACAAGTTGCCACGTAGGCTAAAAGATTTTATGGTAGGTGTTCCTTGGAAAGTTGTGATTGATTTTGAACCTTCCCTTAGGAGGTAGCACAGAGATTCAACACTCCAGGTTGATCTCATGGGCAGATTAATTTTTCTGAGGTAAAAACTACCTTTAAAAAAGCTTTGCTCTTCCTCAAAACCAAATATTAATTATGCATTAATTCTAGTGTATCTTCCTGTTTGTTATAAGTTAAATCTACGAGATAAAGAAAATTACAGAGAATTTACTTTTATTCCTCACAATTTACCCCTAACAGAAGCTAAAACTTCTTGAATTTTAGCATCCTCTGAATAAGCTTGACTCAGCAGATAGATTACTATAAAATTATTTGGAACCAGCAATTCCTTCAGCGAACAGAAGTGATCTTTGCATTATTTTGGATGGAAAGCTCGAGAGCCTTGACCACAGATGCAGCAAAGCTGGTAGATGGTGTTTTCATGAAATGATAAAAAGTGAAATGTATAAGGGACAGTACTGAAATGCTCCAACAGCAGGAAACACTAGTATTATCTTGAAGAAACATGAAGAGGGTTAACAAGCATGTGGCCAAGATATGTGGATTTTAATAAATTTTTTTTTTTAATAAATTGGGCAAAAATACTCCAACATTTAAAAAAATTTAAACCAATGTATCTTTAGAGATAACTGAACCAAACCATGCCTGCCTAATGTAAAATATAAAATACAGATTCATATTTCAGCAAATTCATCTCTACACTTGCATGTATTATCTGTAGCAGATGTTGCCCGTGTGACTGACCATGCTGTTCGCATTTGGCTGGAGTGAACATTCACAAAAGCTCTTTGTGCCACATCAGAAATGCCACGCACACACAGAGAGTTGCATGCTTTGAGCTTCTCAGAGCAGAGAATGAGGGTAGAAGGCAGAAAAAAGCCCACCAGTAGTGACTGGGAGAGAAACGTGGGGAATTAATATGTGGTTATCACTGCAGAAGGCCTCCCAATCAAACATGTCGAATGTGATTAGATGATGGCTTAGCTCTTGCACTGGGTTCATGTTTGCCACCTTCCTTGGGTTGGCAGCTCATTCTGATCCCTACCTCTCACAATGAGTGCATAGCTCCTCTTTTAATGATGCCTCATTTAGTGACAGCAGGCTGTGGGCTTAGTAAAAAGCCGAGCGATAACAAGAGTCTCCTCAAAACAGTGTCAGGACAGAACCAAACTCTGGGTGATATCTGGACCAAATATCACTGACTTTGTAAAATAAAATAGCAGACAAGAAACCAAGTGTGTTGCTCTGAAGCGATGCAGTTGCCTGTAAAATAGTTACAAGTTTTTCATTATCACGCAGTCATCATCAAAATATGTGCCTTGGCTTAGAAAAGCAGCCCACCAGTGAAATAAAAAAAAGGAAGGGGAGAATAAAGCTCTTTCCATTCCTCAAATTCAGTGTCTTTGTGGTTGTGTCCCTGGCTGTCAACACTTTCCTTCCCTATTGAAAGGTTATTAGAAAAACAGTGTTCTGCCAGTGCCAGTGGCCCCAAGAGCCTCATTATACCATAAGGATAACCCCAGGGTGAACAGAAAACCTAAACACGGAGTGACCACTGAGTCCTTTATAGCCAGGGTATGCACACATGGTCCAACCAAGTTTACCAGCAGATGAAGCTCATGCAGCAGCACATAGGCAGAATTGAGAAAAGAGTAAGAAATTTGGCAGCTTTAATCAGTTTCTCTATGAAAATAAAGCCAAGTGCAGGCAGGGGAAAGGATCCAGACCCAAATTCGCTCCCTGTATTCACTTTTCTTCTGGAGTTTTGTCTTCTGCAGGAGGAAATTGAGACCCACGAGAGGTGAAAAAAGGGGATGAAGATGGACTCATTGGAAGCTTTCCTCATGAGATAATGAAAGGTCTTGTGGTCATATCTTAACCCCGTCCCTTTGGAGTAAAAAGCTTAGAATGCTTTTATGGTTTTTTACTCTTGAACTAAAAGCCTACAGATGTTTTGAAGCTTGACATAGTTCTAGCATATAATTAATACCATTTCCATTTAACTCACCAGCTAAATCTTAAACAGAATGCACAAGCTGTGACATATTACTGAAAAGAAGCAACGCATATTGGACAATTGACTTGGTGGTGGCCTTTAATGCTGTGCCCCGTTGGTGTGGTGTCTGTGGTTACCATTTTTCATTGGAGAAATGTCAAACAGTTCATGGGCCTGGCAAACATAACTATCATAGGCAGTCCTGCTTCTGCTGGCTTTCATCTTGTGAAGCAGTTGCGGAGTATCCGCAGATTTATAGGCATACATGCAACTTACACTCTGCATACATCCATATCTGTTTTTATAGGAATAGATATTAGGATATAGATCGGGTCTGGTCGCCGTCTGGGACATCACAGAATCATGGAATGGTTTGGGTTGGAAGAGACCTTAAAGAGCATCTTTTTCCAACCCCCCTGCCATGGGCAGGGACACCTTCCACTAGACCAGATTGCCCAGAGCCCCATCCAGCCTGGCCTTGGACACAGCCAGGGACTTGTAGTTTATCTCCACCAGGAAGCCAAGAAACACGTAAATTAGCGTGCTCCAAAAGCAGCTGGTTTAACCTATGTTGGCTGCCTGCATTACTGGGAGTCACTCCTGTCACTGCAACGTGGCTACACTCTTCAAATGACAGATTCATTGTAAATACTAATTCACAAATGTGCAACTTATGTCTTAAATGAATTTGTCTCTATCTGGCAAAATTGTTTCTGTGATCATTTCTGTCTCTCAATTTTTTTCTTTAGTGTATTAATGGGAAACAGTCATAAAAAGGAAAACAAGCATAAGCAAAATGTTGAGTATATAGTGCAACTTTTGGGCTTTTTTGTTGTTTCCACAACTCTAGACAACCAAATTAACTGTAAATTGCCCTATGTATTCAAATCACAGTTAAGGTTTCTTCAGTGAAAGCTGCTCCTAGCAGAATTCCTGGTTGGTACAGATTAGAAATATCACTTAATGTCATTAATCAGTTCTCACTAACAGCAACCAAACAGCTGGCACAGCCTATATCACTGGTAGGCAAATTTGTAACTCCTTGCTAAAAGCAGCAGCAAACCAGAAGCTCCCAGTCAAAACAGGAGGGATGAAAAATACATCAGCAATACCCTCCACCACAGGGAAACTTTAAGAAACGTACTGAGGAAAGTTTGTTGGTTCCTACTGTTTCTTTTGGCTTTTTTCATTGTGAGTGTACTGTTTGAGAGAATTTTTCCTCTTTCCAAACCTTTGATGGGGGTATGTCAGTGATTGGGTCTTGCCCAGAATGCAATCAGTGTGTGCAAGTGCGGCTCTGAGCTATTGCAACCACATTATGCTCCCCTTATGTTCTTTCCATCAGCCTGCTATAATGTGGCTGCCTGGCTTTCAATTGGGATTATTAGTTTTGAAAGCCTTGAAGGTGTTGGGCCTGGCTGGATTTTAGACATAGAGTAATACAATACCTGCTCTTTCAAGAATCTGCTATCACTTCTGAAATTGGCAGGTGATGGCATTTTTAACTGCGGGGGGCACTACAATCCCCCTAAAAACTGATTTTACTTATTCCCTTCTAACTTTTAAAACCTACTTCTATATCTTTTCTTTAATTTCCAAAGGTGTTCTCAGATTGACTACTGTTGGCTCTATATTATTACTCCCCTCTCCAGTAGTTTTTATTATTTTTCTTACTGGATCTCTTACACCGTTTTTCATGTTTCTGTCTTGAGAACCTGGCATTATATTTTCCTTTTACTGTTTATAAATTTGTACCATTTTTGTTCTGTTGTACAATATCGTGAAGACCAAGCAAATGTGGCATGCTGAAAATAATGTTGGGATTAGGTAATTAGGGATTTTCCAATATTGCCTTCTCTCTTGGGTTCCAATATAAATCTATGTGTTATTTCAAACATGAATTATTGAAGGTATTCAGACATGTGCAGGGCTTGAGAATTGACCCTCTTTACCTCTCTGCTGCCACAGTCAGAAAATGCCTCCCTGAACAACCCAGACCACATAACTGCATTATTTTAAATGTTTATTGGTCTTTAGTGTGAGGCCAGTACTGAAAGAATGACAAATGTCCTTCAAACTGTTTAGGCGTGCCTGTTGCACACAACAGAGCTGGCACTGCTGACTTCATTTTTTAAGTGGTCTAACTCCTGAGCTCCAAAAGGATGTTTTTGGTTGGTTTCTGGGGGCAAGCTGGAGCAGGATTTGAAACAAACGGTTTCCCACAAAGGAGTGAATTGAGAAAGGCAGTGTTTGTCAAGGAAGCCCCAACATCTGGGAAAATACAGACTGGCTAGCTAGTTTTACTTGAAACAGTGAATATGTAGCTTTTGGGTTTTTGGGGTTTTTTTCCTGTGGCAGAAGGGCCAATTGCAATTTTTGTGTTGAGAAGTTTCTTATTACATGATACAAATTTTCAAATTTAGCATGAAATTAATGATTCATAGAAATATTGCTTGGGAGGGACTCCTGACCACCATCTACTCCAACCTCCTGTCCTAAACAGGACTAAAACCAACCTTAAACTGAGTCAGTGGTGGCTTTGTCCAAACAAGCCATGTAAACCTCAGAGGAAGGCAAGCGTGAACAGCCACAAGTGGGGGCAGTAGGTATCACCCACAAAATTAAAAAAAAAAAAAAAAAAAGGAAAAGAAAATCCAAACCAAAACCACCCAACAACTTATAGAACACTATCAGGAAATCAGCCCTTTGCTACAAGATTGTTCTCTCCACCCCCTTGGCCTCTGGGAAATGCTTTTTCTACTGAAAACCACAGGTTTTTTTCTTCTGGTGTGCCACCATTTTGCTGCCAAGAAAAGAATGCAGCAGCAGCACAAAGTGGTTACTACTGTTTTATTAAATAGAGCTCTTCATAAATTCCATCTGCTGACCATGTTTTCCATCTTTTCATGTCCAAACTCACACTCATTTTAAGAAATTCTGAGCACTCATGTGAGTAAATGCTCTTGCAAGTCCCCAGGCTTTATATTTGCATTGGACATAAACCCTCAACATGTGACTTTAGCCTGAAAGATCTGTTGAACATGACCCTTCCACTTCATAATTGCTCCATTTTTTTTTCTAAAAATGAATCTAACTTTAGAAGCTGATCAGATGATCATTAGACTATTTTACTCGAGCATTACCTAGCACGGATAATCTGTGGAGATAAACGAGGAGCTAGAGATTTCAGCCTGTAATCATAGCAATTTGAAGGGGAAAGGATTTTGCTCTGACATCTGTGGCAATGCAGGATTGGAATTCAGAGGGAATGGTGGAGGGAAAGTAGGGCTTTGTTAAGAAAAGCCATCAAGCTTTTCACAGGGCTTTTGGAGTGATGGTTAAAACCCAGCAGGCATGACATTAAACCTAATATCTAGCTAGTACTGCTTGTGAATGCTAACAACTGTTATCCCTCAGGAGTCACATGGGAATTTTTTTTCCTAGTTAACTTCAGTGGAATTTGGAAGAGATATTTTGTAAAGGGGATTTGATCCATTTATTAGTTTAACATTTCTAAATCCACCTAAAGTCACAAAATCCCATATTTGGATATTGCCTCCCCAATGAGAATAGGAAGAGCACTTTGGAAGTTGTGTTGTTTTGACTCTGGTATTAATATTACGCTGTCGATAACTGTGATATCTTAAAGGCAACCTCGAGGAAGTGGCAACAAACGACTGAGGTATGAGACCCTCAGCCTGAGGAGCTGAACTGCAATTCACCAGAGCATCAGTCACCATCACATGTTTATTTCATCCTTCCACCTATGGCTCGAAAAGGAGAGCCTATTTCAGTCTTATCCTTACACGTACTCAATGAAGTCGTGTGTGTTAGAGCACATCAAGGAAAGAAGTGAGACACTTTTAGTACCCCAAAGAATATAGAAGGAATATGAATGTATATATGGAAGGGAAAACACACAGTGTAACACTTGTTTAATCCATTAAATTATTACCTGCCAGCTTTCTAATACAGTAACAAGCAACTCGAATGATCAGAACATGATTAAACCAGACACTGAGTACTAGCAGGGCTTCTAAAAGAAGGGAGATAAAAGAGGATTTCTCCTGGGAGCAGGCAAAAAAACTGAGGATGAAGGCTACATTCATATAAGTGGCAACCACATAGAGAGAATTTGCTGTTTGTCTCATGAAAATTACTTAAAAGTAAGGGCAATATTCTTCTTGCAAGTTGCAATACCAGCCTTGAGAAAGGGTTGGTTAGTAAAATGCAGCAAAACTCTTCAGAAAGCTATTTACAGATCTGTTTCTGTACTACTGATATCTTGTTTATATACGAAAGACTGAGGCATTATGGTTAAATTGACCACTACAAAAGACATATTGATATACTTCATACTGCATTATTTTCAACAGGATTTATTTAGGATAAAGTTGAGTGTCGGTTCTCACAAGGAAAATATATTTTAAGAAGAAAAAAGAGGGAGAGAGACCCCTTTGATTAATACTAGTAGAACTAAAACTAGGCCAAAACTCTGTCATTCTGTGATAGTAGCAGGGTTAGAAAGGATTGAAATACAATATTTTCTGAGGAGGAAAACAAAACATTTATACAAATGGCTGGTTTTGGTTTTCAGTCTTAGAGTGAGGTTTCAAGCAAGGGCCCTGGATTTTTGTTGCAGCATGACCCATTGCTGGAGCCCCTGGGGACAATGACCATGACAATGATGTAGGACCTGGGATATTTCTCATCTCCTGTGGAAAGGGGTCTCCACCAGCCAGTTTCTGACTCCTAGCTGCAGTGGGACAAGGTCACAAGCACACAGGGAGTAGGAGAGCAGCACAAAAGCTTGGAGGGAATGAGTTAGGGCATGTTCCAGCAACTCCATGGGGACCAGCTGCACTGGGGACTTACCAGTCCTGCTCAGTGTAGCCCAAAGTTCTAAGCAAACTTAGGTCTTAACACCTCTGGAGTGTAAATTAATATTTGAAAGAATAAGATGCCACATACCGACCAGCCTAGGTGAGGTCAGCTTTGGGTAAGGGATAACGAAGCCCAGCCATTTAAAACAGCTCCTTCTGCTCCATCCTGAATTATTGCTATATTCTGGAAAGGGAAGCGATTTTCTGGCTCTTCAGAGTGGCGAGGTCAGAAGTACACGGAGAAGAAATAATATCTAAATGCAGTGTAAACTTTTGGCATGTAAACCAGAACTGAAATAATTTAATGTGGATGCAAGGCGAGGACTTTTTGTCTTCTCATTATTTGCCAGAGAGGTTTGTAAAATACGTGACTCTTTGTCTGCCAAACCGTGTGCATCCGTGACAGAAATCACATTATGTTGTGTCTTCTTTTCACATCGACTGACAAATACAACCTTCCTCATTGCTTTTTCTATAACAAGAAAATTTAAGTTGGTCAGTATTTTTTAAAAACCTGAGACAGCTCCATATCTGTTTCCATCTTTAAAAAAAAAAAATTGCAGAGATATATATATATATATATTTTACAAATATATTGTTTTCTTTCTCAGTAATTATGTGCAATTTCACTAATTAGCTCTTATTTTTAAGAGAAGTGCAAAGGAAACCTCCGTAACTTCTACACCTGGTTATTTCTGTACTTGAACTTAACTTACAAGCTGAGGTAAATATTTTTGTTTAAAAAGACAAGAATGTTAGACATTTTCTAAAATTTTAAGTGTCAGTTTCCTAGAGAAATCTTGGTCTGAAAAACATGCAACTCAGCCCAATAGTTATGGTTTTAAAAACAAACAAAGAAAGAAAGGAACAAAACTAATTTTGGGGGATTCCCTTTTCCATATCTTCTCCTTTCAGATATGGTTGGACAACAAGGCATTACTTGGCTTGTCCCACTTGGCTCATGTTAACCCGAATCGGATTTCAGTCTTGAAAGATTTCCACGGCTTGCTTTTGAGACTGACGTTTCTTTTGCATTCATTTTTCAGTCTTGAAGCACTGTAAGCATGAGCACCACTGGCATTTGTTTGTCACACTGGACTCCCCTTGTACACTTGTGCAGATTTGTTTAGTCTTGAGACAGGACCGAGGAGTGCTAATTCCTTCTGTTTTCCTGGTGTGCCCTGAAGAAGAGCCTGATTCATGGACAATTCCTTAGGTCTCTAGAAGGCAAATCCCTCTAAAACAGATCATATCAGAAAACACAGTTAGAACTGCTGTTAACCCCCAGCAAATTCCCTGAGACTTGGCTGACATCCTCACATTCCACAAATCTTTAAGAAATTTGTTCTCTCTTCCCCTGCAGAGTAATAACTTGTTTAGGAGACCCCTCATATGAACCAGATTAATAAAAACAATAGACAGATCTTTATTTATTGGAAAAAACTGAAAAACACAGGAAAAGAGGTGCCAGTATAAAAGAAAGCTTAGACAATACGAAAAAAAATTGAAAGAAATGTATGTCCTGTTAACCCTCCCTCATTCTAGAATAACATGATTTCCCTCTGTAGGAATTTTGCTGAGATAGAAAAGGTTGATACAGCACAACTGGGCACTGCATAGGGATGTGAAGGCTCACGACACAGCATTGTTTTAGCTTAGCAAAGAACTTAGGAAAGGTAATTTCTAAACAATGATTAATAAATAATGTTAATAAAAACATAGCTTGCATGTGTGTGTTGCTACCAACACAGCTTCTAATAGTTTGGGGTAGTAATAGTGCAACATGTTTGTTTCTTTCAGGTATGCAGTGAGCATATGCTGATTACAAAAACAAACCCATCAAACCCATAGATCTTTTTGTAAAAAAATGACATCTCTGTACAGGGGTTGCTTTTCATCAAAGCTGCATTTTTGTATTGCCATCAATAATGGTACAATTGACTTCAGAATTTCAGGGAACTCCGAAGTGAGTGTTCCTATCTCACCTCAAAATGCAAATCCCACTCCAGTTACTGTGATTTGGCTTAAGGTTTTGGGAAGAACAGCTGGACATCAAAAGATGCAACAAAATGTGGCTTGACAAGAGAGAGGGAGGGTGTATAAAAGCACACACGTGTAATTTATACCAGGAGAGGAAATATTCCTGTAGTGCACATCAGACATCTGATTGCATCTTTCAAACTTATTGCATCATTTTAATTTCCAAGCTTCTAGCTTGAAGAAACTGGGAGAGGTATCATCATCTTTTTTATTTATTACTTCTTTAATTGGGAACCGTTTCTCTGTTCCTTTTTTAAAGAGATTTAGTGCTCAAACGACAGCAGAGACTAAGCGCAGTCCTGAAGAGAAAAGCACTGACAATCAGTTGTTATTGGCATCATTCTTCCTGCTGTACAGGAGTTTAACTAATGAATCCAGTTCTCCTGCTCTTGGAATAACAAATTCAACATGAGAAAATTGGTCAGGGAACTTACGAGCCTGAGTTACAATGCACAAGGCGAAAGACTAAGAGGAATCTAAATGAAGATGGTAATCATTAAATGATCCTTTCTTTGAGGGTTTACATTGGAAAGCCTCAACTGGCTCAGATATTTGAGCCAAGCCCCTTCAGCATAGAACTCTCTGGTGACTGTGAGGAAGCTGCCGGTTTACCCTGGAGTCCCTTGAGAGAAAGCAGAATGTAAAGGAAAGTGTTTTTTTTTTTTTTTTCAAATATTCCTGAAGTAAGTTTCATAACAGACCCGAAGAGGTAGCAAAGTTATTGTTCCCACTTGGCAGATTTGGAACCTAAACCACTAAGCAATGAGATCATTTCTGTGAGATCAGGCTGCAAGCAATAGCCCTTGCCATCTTACCGTGGAGCCCTACCAAACAACTTCATCCCCACAATCATTCTTCGAGGCGAGATGATATCATCCCCCACTTTATAGCCGGAGAACCGGTGCCCAAAAGATTTAGCAGCTTGTTGGAGATAGTACAAAAGTTCTTTGACAGTTTGGAAACTGAAACCAGATCTGCCAAGCCTCAGTCTGATACCTTAAACACATGCCCATCCTGGTTCCTGTCCTTTTGGCTGTTACTTGAGCCAATTTTGCCTGATTTGACTTTAAAATATTGACATACAGAACACAGTCTGCTCACTGCATTCATTTTAAGGTTAGGAGCAGTAATGTGGCTGGTGGGATAGCAGCAGCAAAGGCTGTGACAGTCCACAGCACAGGTGTGCATGAAGAAGCAGAATTTTGGAAGAAGTATGTGCTGTACCACGTGATTCCACCAGAGCTGCATACCAAAGGTGTATGCTGTATACAGGTTCTCTGATCGGACGGGTCTGATTGCTGCTGGAAAAGTGAAAAGGACGTTTGATTCCAAGGAGAATCTCTGTTAACACACCTCGTAGATCTCATCCTACAAGCAAACAAACAACAAAATCCAACAAACCACTCAGAAAGGGATTTTTGGGTTTGGTCTGTGCCTATCACAACAAAACCAGCATGCTGGAGGAAACAATCTTTTTCTCTCCCTCCACCCACCCTGTCCTCCCCCAAGGATCTCAAAGGTTTTCTGGGAACTTGCCTTCATAGCCCAGTCAACAAATGTGGAAAATCATGAAGATGTCTTAATTGAAAAAATAAATTACTTACAGCCAGTCTGGGCTATCTCAGTCCAAACAACAAAGCAGTTCAGTTTATTTAGGGAAGACAGATTAGTGGAGAAAATTGTTATCAAACCACAAAATGACTAACCAGGGACATCCCTGCTAAGAGATTTACTTTGCTAACACAATGGCCCGCATTGTTTGTTCTGGTCTTTATGCTCACAGACCAGCGTGAGAGAGGGTGTGCAAAGTTAGGATAAGGCACTTAAATTCCTCTCTAATTCTGGTGCCAGTCAGGTCGTCCTTTGTGTATTGCCAGGGAACTCTCTGCATGTTCCCCGAGCCACTGCAGCACCCAGGCTGACCGAGGCGTCGGAATTCTCTGGGCACACTACCTTCTTTCCTGGTCACATTCCTGGTACTGTAGCAGTGATGAAAAACATCTGCTGAGGTTGTTTCCCTAAGACCAGAAAAGACCCACTGAACCATGGCTGAGCTGGGTGAATAAACCCTGTTTGTGCAATTGTTTTGTAAACTTTCAAAAGCAGTAAAGGAATTTTTTTGTCATCTTGCTTAAAAACTGGCAAAACCAAAAGAAAGCAAAACAAAAGGAACGAGAAGTGGGTACAAGTGGATGTAATCAGAAATCCCTCTGACTTTCTGATGTGCACCTTCTCATGCTTTCTGAGGTCAGTGAATAGCTATTCCTCTGGAAAAAAAATACAGTCCCTGGAGGGATGATTTTGGAACTCTCTTTATTCTTTTACGGTTTGACATCTGGATTCTGGTGGCCAGCATTTCTTACCAATAAATGAAATGCAACTAATTTTATGAAATGCTGTGGAATTATCATTCCTATTTATTGAATAGTCTCAGTAAAATAGTATGAGCAACAAAATAAAATCTGGGGAAAATTATGTAATTTAACTAGAGCCTATATTGCAATCTGTGGTAAATTCACATCAAGCCTTAATCTGACTTGAAGATTCATTACCAGTTCATCATGCAAAAAAAAAACCAACCCAAACTCTACAAAGATATGCTGTCCTTTTACTGCACTTCACAAAATATGTGATGAAAAGCACAGGGTAAAAATATGTTTACGAAACTGCTCCACATAATCCACATGAGCAACTAATACAAGTATCCATAAAAATGAAGGTCAGAAGAGAATTGTTTCCCAGAGTAATTTGTCTGGCATGAACTGACCCAGGACAACAGATGACTATTCAGTGTGCTGCCTCATGTAAAATTCAACTATTTCCCAAAACATAGGAGGAAAAAAAAATAAATAAAAACAATATGAGGAAGCAATTGATATTATCATTCCCCCATTGTTCTCTACCCTGCAAACCAAAATAACTCCAAGGACAGTATGAAATCCCCTGATAAAATATCAAGACACAAGCCTCCAAGAGGCATTTTGCTACAAAAAGATAAAAACTAGAAAACATCCAGAGTACCACACAGTCTGTTTTCCCAGAAACAATTCTGGCACTTAGGAGATTGTCTTTGGTGTCAAGCTTCATACACTGGCTGTGTCAAAAACATACAGGCTAGAAGGAATCCTACTAAGCCCAGCTGGGCTCCAAACTTACATCAGGATGAGATTTGCCCACAAATATTTCTTCTTTGCCTGTGCCTTGTCTTCCCTGGGAAGGAAATCCAGGCATGCAGGAGGGAGGCGTGGAGCTGGGGCTAGACCTCCAGCAGCAGGCAAGACCTCAGGACACGTACCCACCATGTGCTCCAAGTTAGGCACCAGCCTCCCAAAAACATTCACAGTTGACAAAACCAGAGCATTAGACCGTCTTGCTGTTGCACCTTCTTTGGCCCCCAGTTTGTCCCTGGAAAAATGAACTTTTCGGTCTCTAAAGGGAGAGTTAAACAGGTTCCAGGGAAGCTGGGAGAGAGCCAAACGTGAACCTTAAATAGGCACGTGCGATGCCCTCGGTGCAGCGAAGGGTGCGGATGCGCTACGGCCAAAACCACAGAGCCTGCATCCTGCCAGGGCAGGCCGGATTTCTGACAAGATTTATCGTTTCTCTTGTTATGATCTAGTCCTGCAGGCATTTCATTTTAATACAAAGTAAGCACTTGTGATGATTAAGGGAAACGCAGAGTTGGATCACTTTGTTGTTCGGTGGCCAGTCATAACACAAAATCTGCTGGTTAGTGCAGAAATACGGTGTTCCAGGCTATGTGCGGTTACCGCCTGCTCCAGCATCTGGGCTGACGCAGGGAGCTCTGTGACACAGACCGCCAGAGCTGTTCTCTGCCTTCACCAGCTCCCTTCTCGCTGCTGCCCCCAGCGCTGCACCTTGTCCTCACACGGACTTCACGTGCTTGAAGGAAACGCAGGAGTTTCTCAAGAAAAGTTCACATGGGCCACTCTTGTCTGTTGTCATCGGGGCCCGGAGCACATCCCTGATCCTGGCGGTGGGATGAGCTGACACGCCCCATGGGAGAGGGGATGAGCTCTTCGGGGCACAAGCCCCTCCAGATGCTGCAGTGCCCGGGCTCTCTCCGATCTGAGCATAAAAATCCTTGCTCCCGCTGTGAGTTCCTTCTTCATTCCTGCCCTTTCGAGGCTGGTATCCGTACGTGAACGGCTCTGTGCTGTTTGTTTGCCCCTCCCCGTGCGGAAGCAAGCTGTAGGACCTACAGTGCAGACATCTGATTTAAATAAGTGTCCAGAAAAGCTGGAAAACTGGCACAGCCGTGCACACAACAGCAAGCTCCTAGGCAGGAGACAGGCGATGTCAGTGGGTTTCAGCCTGTGCTGCCTAATCAAAACCAGGGAACAGGGAATCTGAGCAAACGCTGCTCTGCACGCTGTCCCCTGCACATGCTCTGCCCGTTTCTGAGCCGGTTCCAATGGCATGCCCAAACCCACTTAACCAATAATACTGCCCTGAGCAGGGACATCGCAGTGACTTTTTTAGAGAACAAGGCACTTGGCAGACTTGTTTCACAACCTCATAACCACACGCAAATGGCTCCTCTGGCTGTTCCCAATTGTGATGCAGCTGGCAAGAAAAGCCCGCACAGCACTTGAACGGGGAAGGGGATGATGAAAGGAAACATTTCCCCTTGGCAGTGTAATTAATACATAATTGTATTCAGGGCTATCACTTCCTTTTGTACACATGCAAATAAATATATATATATAGAAAATTCTTGGGAGCATATAGGTAGAGAGAGGGGAAAAAGAAAGATTTGAGAGGTACTTAAAAAGTAACTTCTAACACTTCTGAGAATTCAAGCTGAAAAAACAATAGAAGGGATTCCTACAGCTCACAGTTGACAAATGGATTTTTTAGACTGAATTAATGCTCTGCTTTCCTATTCACTGTCTGTGCAGCCTCCAGGAAAAATACAAAAAGGACAGAACTTCAAATTCTGCTATGATAACCCCAACGTGATTCTTCTGCTTTCCTCTTGCTTTCCCTTTTATATTTTTTCAAGTGCTTTTTCATTATTATTGTTGTGATCTTCTTGCTCTTGGTTTGGATCCCACTCTGCAGTTCTTCCTCTTATTTCCCTTCCTGGCATTTTCAATGAAAGCACTCTCATTTCTCTGCTGCCACTTTAAAACTGAAATCAGGAGAGCTGGATTGGGTTAGCCTGAAATACAGTTGCTCCTATCAATACAGAAGGAATTCCCCCTGAGATGTTTCAGTCCTTAATTATGCTCCTACCTCCTGTTATCATCTCCAAACAAGTATTCCTGGGTATGACAAAAAACTTCTAAAACACCTGATAGTAATGTAATACAAAAAGACAACTTGTTGAGTAATGTGTGTAGCATTCATTGAACCACAGAATCATGGAATGGTTTGGGTTTGAAAGGACCTTAAAGATCATCTTCTTCCAACCTCCCTGCCATGGGTGGGGACCCCTTCCACTAGACCAGGTTGCTTAGAGCCCCATCCAGCCTGGCCTTGAACACCCCCAGGATGGGGCAGTCACAACTTCTCTGGACAATACCTGTCATTTCCAGATAGGAACTGTAACCTGCAGCTTCAGCTCTGTGTCTCCTGGGCTGTGCTCCTGAGAATCATGGAATAACGTTAGCTGGAAGGGACTCACAAGGATCATTCCTTGCCTGTTCTGTGGCTGGGGGAAGGTGTTAGGTGCTACCCAGGTGTAATAAATATGAAGTAGTTTGGATAGATCAAATATACACCATTTGATTTTCCTCTCTGAGGCTGGTGAAGTGATTTAAGCCTTGTGTAACACCTTGTTTCATTGAAACAGGAGCTAACACTTTGAGATGGTGATAGATGATAACCTTTTACATGTAAATGTATACTTAAAAAAACCCCAAACCGTGTGTATTTATACCATTTCCCCCATGGGAAGCAAGTAAAAGCTCTCTCAGTAAAAGCTTTTCTTATTGAAAAAAAAAAAGAAGGATATTTGGAAAACCTTGGGTAAGTACTCATTTATACTTTAGAAATACGTGGCCAGTGTTGGTGTTGATGGTGCCCAGGAGTTAAGAGGTATGTGTTAATATCACTGAACTTGCAAGATCCTGCAAGTTGTTTTTGTGAGTAGGAGAGGAGTTCAGATTTAGGAAGGCAGACAGCCCCAGTGCAAAGGTGTGGGCAGCACAGTAGGCATGAGTCTTTGCTGAGATTCATGATGGCATGGCAGTACCAAGGAACTCCTCTCTTTCCTTCCTAAGTATGTCCAAATAAACTGTAGGGCTTCAGTTCTTCTCTGACACTGTTAGGGACAGATTTATTCTTCCTTCTCATTCTTGGAAGCCAAGCAAACACAGACAGGCTGAATAGATTTCCAGGTTCACTAATGACCTCACAGGAATTGAATAATGAAATCATATCTGCCTCTTTACTGAAGAGAGACAGCCCAAGCTTACACAGATCTAATTATTGTATTTCTTGAAGATAAATTGCAGCCTTGAAGGCGTCTTGCAATCAGTTATCAGGCAGAGCTCCGTGGGCACCAACTTTCATTTTTCTCCAGTACAGTGATGTACTGCCAATATTTAAGAAGGGGCTCCCACTAAAATTTCCCTATTAATCTGTTCTATACCCCTGTGTCCCCGAGGCACACATTCTTGCAGGGAAAGAAAATAGTAATGAAGAAAATCTATTCATTTATTTTTACATTACTGTTTAAACATTTTCTGGGAGTCACAGCCAAGGAAGAAAATAAAACCACTTGGCAAACAAACCTCTATTATATGTACTTTTGCAGGAAATGTTTATACTTCACTTCATTCCTGTTTAAAAAAAAAAAAAAGAAGGAAAACAGGAAAAAAAAAGCTGGAGCACTTATAAAGTGGTGTTTGACTTGTGATATTAGAGTTAGTAGCAGCAAAGATATGGAGTTACCTTTCTGTGAAAAATTGGAGAACTCAGGAAAAGCATCCTTTTAAAAGAGTCCGAAAAGGAACAGAACTGGTATTCTCAAGTATGACAAGAACAACAATTGGCTGGGTGGAGGGGAAGAGATTCTTCAGGCAATGAAGTGATCACAACATGACTGTACTGAGCAATTCCATCCATTCCAGTGGAGTGGAAGAACATACAACTATGAAACAGTAAAAGAGGCTGGACCGGTCTGTATTTTTAAATAGAAATAATTCTGCTCTTGATTCCATACAAGGGCTGCTCACAAGATAATATAGTTACAAGAGCATGAAAAGAAATAACCTGATTTAACAAGTACCTAAGGGGTACCACAGCTCCAGTAGTGTTAGGAAACCATCCCAATATTGCTTTCAGTTTGGCTGCAAAACCTTAACAAGGCTCTCAAGGAACACCAGGGATTTGCTCCAATGATGTTCACTTTTCTCCTTTTTTTGAACCAAATCTGACTGTGTTTTCAAATTGGCTAATCTTTTACTTGTATTTGTCTTAACAAGTGACCAGAGATACGTTTTGGGGTTTTTACAGATTGATTCCAAATGTGAAACAATTGCTACTTTATTTTTATTGTTGGTGTAGCTGGTAGAAGTGTTAATGTCCTTATACAGATTATACAGGAAACAAATTTTAATTCTTTTGTAATTTAAAAGAAAGAAGAAAAAGATCATTTTCTTAGTCTGAAGTGAAAAAAAATACTTATTCCACTTGAAAGTTCAGAGCTTGCATGAACTTTCTTGTTATTGTTCATGTCTTACTTGACTTTTTCAAAGAACTGATGTGAAAAATATTGGGATGACGTGACTACTCATCCCAATAATGAGCCCAGCTTCCCCACCCCAATAATTAACAAGTAGCCACCCGTTATTAAGCAGACCAAATATTTCAATAAAAAGTCCTGCTGAGTTGTCTCTGTTCTGAAACAGATTTCACTTCAAAATTGAAATAATGAGGTCCCCCTAAACTGATAAGCAGCCCAATCAAGCCCACTGCACTGGGTTCATAAATCTTAAGCAGAGTTTAATTGTGAGCAGAGTTTTCCTGACAGAGCCAATAATGGGGCCTTTTCCTCTCGCCTGCTGACTAGCTGAGGTTCCCATGATTCCAGTAAATCTCTGTAGACCTGCCTGCAAGGAAAACAGTTTGAAGTTTAGACATCACTTGAAAGGGAATTTGAGGGAGCTGCAAAAACAACACCCCGATGATGACGGCTGTTGAACACAGGGGACAGGCAGATGAAAACAAAACACCCAAGCAAGTAATTAGCAAGACCAAATCACTTCCAATTTTATGTGGTCTCAGAGGGCCATTCCCTTTGAAAGAAGAAGATCACCTCTAAAATTGTACCCTTCCCCTTACCTAGAGGAAGCATTTGAGCAAGTGGAAGGATGTAGGAAGAGCAGACTGTGATAAGGTGGGACCACATGCAGCTTCTGCAGTGGGCAATGTACTTCTAGTGCTATGGGAGCATTCACAAACCCTTTGATTACAGATATTGTTCAAAAACCATGCAGATGGGGCCCTTGAGGACATGGTTTAGGGGTGATCATGGTAGTGCTGGGTTACCGCTTGGACTTGGCAATCTCAGAGGTCTTTTCCAGCCTTAACCATTCCATGATTCTGTGATATCCTGATCCCATCTGGGGATACTAAGAGCAAGATTTAGTATGTGAGAGAAAAAGTCATGCTGAAATAAATGGGATTAGCCAGTACTTCTTCTTAGCAAAATCATAACTCTGACTGAGTTGGCACTTCCATATGACTGCTCAAACACAGCAGTAAATTGGCTTTAAAAATTTTTGGACTGGAGAGACTGGTAACTGAAGCACTGTCTGGATCAGAGAAAAGTCAGAACTCTAGAAATTCAAGTCAGTCAACCACTCAGTGCAGAGGTCGTTGCCTCTGTCTTCTCTGTTAAGTAGGAAATAGTGTTGGATATTGCCAAAATAAAGGTGTCTAACTGAAAAGTCCTACTCATACTATCATAGCCAAACCATCAAGTTGTCCCATGCTCTTCAAAGGGAAAAGAAACAAAAAGACAGGTTCTTCTAAAAAAACCTCAGACTTAACAAACCCTTCAAATACAATTTACAGCAAAAAGATACAGCAGAGGTTTCAGTCTTTTCTGTACTATCACCATTGTTTTAGAGCTACCAGAGTCTGGAAAACAAAGCTCAATGAAAGCAGTAGAAATACAGCTAAAGATATCTGAAAACTTTGGTAATTTTTACTGTGTATTAAGTTGAAGACTTAAGATTAATGTGTACCTCTTACAAAAAAAAAACCTAACCATGGCACATTCCATCTTTGCAGACAGTGTATTAGATTTTAGCTGATTTATTGTTGTGCTGCGTGGACTTGAGGGAAATCACTGTGCTGTGGTGTTTCACAGATTACGCAGGGTACAAGCCAAAGTATTTGTTGTGGAAGCAACCGTTTGCTAAATTTGCAGACCTTTATGGGCCCTTTGTTGGCGAGAAGCAAATTGAGTCCTACTGGAAACATTCCCGCCGTACACCGAGGGGCTGGAACACGAAGGTCCACACACTGAGCGATGAGCCCTGTACCACATACCTTCAGCACTCAAAGCTCTTGCATGTCTGACACATACCAAACTCATTTAGGGAACTTGTGTTTTACTGGGTGGGATTCCAGTGAGCTCAAATGAGCCGTGAAAAAAAAAAAAGCAAACATTATGGAAAGGCTTCCAGTTTCGCTAGGAATGTAAATTGTTTACATCTCCTCTTTCAGATCTCCTGACTAACCTATTTGTTTAATAACCAAGCCCCAAATTTCAGCCTCTGTCTGTAGCCTCAAAATATTTGAGGCTTTTTCTTCCTGCAATTATTAGGACTCTTGTCAGTAATTTGATTATGAATAAGAACAGTGAGGATGCTGGAAAGAGCTTCTTCATGTCATGTATGTGTTTGGTCTCCACTTTGTGAGTTTTGCAAAGCCTTTTAGTTTCCACAAGCCATTTCTAAGATTTTGCTGCATATGAGGAAAAAGTTATTTCGGATGTCCATTTCAGACTTTCAAAATGTCCCTCAAGTGCTTACCAAGGTGTGGTATGTGCTTGTGCAATCTTCATACCTTTCATTTTCATTTTGAGAGAAATTCAAATTCCTAGATCCCCCCCTCTAAAATCTCTTCAGGATTTTTTTATGAAGTAGAGAAGACAGAGTTTTTCCTCAATGGTTCTTCACAGTTGGCTAAAGGGGAGGCATATGTTTAATCCATTCACTCCTACACCTTTCACCTCCAATGAGCCAAACAGAAATTATTCTTGCAACACATTACCTTATTAAGATTTCTCCAGACCTTTTGTTGATGACATAATTAAAAAGGTACACTGGAGTTTACTGAGTGTCCTCTCAGCAGTGGAAAAGTCCTGCTGTCTGTGAATCTATTGGCTATGAATCCGCAGGAATGTCTTTGTGCTTCCCAGAGACTAAATGTACCTTTGGCTTGAGGACTGTACTCAAGCCTGAAACTGTCTAACTTTTGATGAAAGATGAACATGTAAAGAATTGGAACAGAGCATAAAAGACCCTGCTTTTGCATAGAGGGAAAAAGAGGGTTGTGTTGGGCATGTGGAAAGAACATCCACAGTAAAACTCCCAACTTTATGTTTAAATCCTCCCCTATGCACAGGAATGAAAGCATCAACTAATCTACCTTGTGTGATGTTTAACATGAAAATTAACTGCAAAAAAGGACCCAAACTCATTGGTGATTGCCATTTTAGATCACAAGGCTGAACATGAAGCAGCAGGATCGTATTCCAGTACTCCCGAATGACATCTCTGGTTTTGCCTTCCCCAGAAACAGGCCACCACAGCTCCACTCAGTCACACACTGACATGGCCAGTGCTTGCACACATGCACTGCTGCCCCTCTGAGCATAATGGCAAAAGGCAGGCTTAGCTGGTTAATGCCATAAGATAATTCAGCTGCGTTCATTATTCTGATGTAGTGTTCCAAGTTGTGAAAAGCTCATGACCACTAACTGCATCAGAAAGAAATTTATGAAGTCAAATGAACTACAGCACCTGAGCCAAGAAATCAAAATATTAAAACTCTGCACTAAGAAAACCTTCCTTTTTCCCCCCCCAAAAAAAGTATTTTTAGCGTAGCTGTAGGTATTGCAAAAATAACTGAAAAGGGCATGAGATAAATCTGGTACGTCATTTTCCAGCTTCTTCTAGTTTTGATTGCACAATTTAAAAAATTCCTCTGTCACTTGCCACATGACATTTTTGTGATATCAGAGCCACCTTAAATCATATCTGAGTTAACACTCGAACTTCCCACAAAGCATAACACTTATATATATGCAAAAGATTTCCTCATCTTTACTTAATTCTGGCCAGCCAGCGATGTTTTCTTCCAGGACGAAAATGTTTAATCTGTCACAGAGTCATCCAGTTGCATTATAAATGGTTTCTTAAATGGCAGCTCTGTCTTTTTCTTGCTGCTTTGCAAACCACAAATATTTGTAATATGTTTCAGAAGCTTTATTTTTTAGTCAGCTTCTGCTACAGTCTTTAACCTTGCCATTCGCTTTTCAAACTTTGTGCCATTATCAGCAGGTATTGGCATGTAAAGTCTCACTGCCATCCTGGCATAATAAAGAATAAAGACAAAGAATGGACAGTCTGATTAATCCAGGCTAAATCTTCTGCAGATTGCAGAAAACAGTGGTGCGGTAGCTGGCACAAGTGGACACCAGTCTCAGAAGTGATTCTCCCCAAGATGTGGTACATCACTTAACACGAGGGAATCTGAGACTCAGATGGCAGGGGAAAGCTTATACCAACACTTTCCTGACCCCTGAGCAGATGAAGAAAGACCTTGAGAGGTTCACAGTATTGCTGGAGTTCACCTATAAAGCAAACTCCTCAGGAACTGAGCCTGGAAGTCGACACCCTGCTTCAAGGAGCTTTCCCAGAGCACAGAAAAGTGGTAATAAATTAAAGATGTAACATTGTTTTAAAAGAGAGAGGGAGTTTTAGCTGACAAAGCACAGCATTTTGACCATACACTTTGCCTACAGTCACTTGGCACGCCACTTGTGTGGGGCAGCACAGCATTTAATTAAAAAAAAGCAAGGAAAGAGAGCCACAACCACAATTCTCCATGCCTGGATGATGCAAATTATTTATATATTCTTTTGTGGAACCTGACATCCTCAGCCTACAAACAGAACACTTAACTGACTTGATTTGTTGAAACAGTGTAGTGTTAGTAGAGCATTACATAAATATGAAGTAAGTAGCTCTCCTAAACTTAGTGTATCTTGAAAGAGAGTATTAAACTGAGGATTGCCAATTCCCAGCTGAACTGCAAACCATTTCTCACTTCAGCTGATGAAGTTCAGTTCCATTCTTTACTGTTTCAACCCAGCAGGAAAGAAATGTAATTTCAGACAATAGGGACAAATTCACAGTTGAGGAAAACGAGTATGCAGAATCATGGACCCTCTGCTCTGCCTTTCTAAGTGTCCTCTAAGATCTGTAGTTCCAAAAACAGTGGAACAAATAAAGAGCCCTTCTTGCTTTCTGCCTTCTGAACAGTGGAAGATCTGGCTTCCACATGTTCCTGTATCGCAGTCAACTGGGAAAAGTCATAGGTTATTTTGTTTGTGTTTTTCTTTTGTGGGACAAAAGCTGCATTCCAGAAAAAGTGTTTTAGAAACAGTTATCGTCCAAAAGATGAAATAAAACTTCCATGAGGTGCCTCGGAGGTGAGTAAGAACACCTTTTTTTATTGTTCTTGGCAAATTGTCTCTTCCAACCCAACTTTCTGTTTCAAACATGAGAGCTGCAGACCCGTTCTGAGCTGTGAGCCCTCACAGCGAGCGTGTTCTCTGCAGCTCTCTGGAAAGCTGGAGTCCATGTAATCAAGAGGAAAAGGCTGTGCATGCTCAGACAGGACGTTTACTGAGCATGCTGGAAGCAGATCCACAGAGGGAATCCCATTCCCATTGTGCAGGTGTAATCCTTCTCATTTTTCCTCCTCCTCTGAGTATACCTTTACTGCCCTGTATCCTTTCTCCAGCCCCAAGCCTGTCTTCATTACTAAAACCACTTCTCTGATCCTCAGCAAGCTCTGTCATTACCAAATCAATCTTCCTAATCCAAAATAGTTTTTCCAAGCTCATTTTGTATATCCACAGAATGCTTCCTGATCTCTGCAGAGAGCTGATTTAAAGAGCCCAGAAAAGAACCATTTTTTTCATGAGAAAATTTAGTCCTTACTTCAAAACCTAAGAAATTTGTTGCCTGACCTTCACCAATGCCGCTTCCATTACTCACACAGATATAGATTACTTTAACAGTCCCCAACACTCACCAGAACTTTCTCAGTCAAAAGTACTTGCATTTTGCCACAGCTGATAATAAGGAGGCCTTTGGTGTTTGGTGCCATAGCCTTTGGACTTTTCTAGGTCACCTCAGTGTTGTTAGGAATTCTGAAGACATTTTACACCCCATACCTTTTCAGACAGCAATTTTCTTTACAGTGTTTCCTAATTTGCTTTATTTGCACCTCTGGTAACTTTATTTCAAGTTCTAGACAATGACTTGTGCCACTGTAACCTATTTGAGCATTTAGAACTCACCCCTAAATAAAATAAAAATAGAAACATTCCAAGAAACGAATGCTGTACATGCTCTCTTCTAATTAAAAAAAATAAAAAGTGCTACAAGAAATATTAATTCTTCAAATGGGATTTTAGAAGTCTTAAGAGCATATAAGAAGTGCAGTGTTCTTAACTGCAGGAAGAATAATTTCAGTTTTATCTCTGCTTTCTTTCTAAAGAAAATGAAGTTGCTATTTAATTTTAAAGCCTGGGATGCTGCCAAGCATTGGTGCCCACTCATTTTGCTGAACTTCCTTTTATGCAGTGTATTTTTTCAGTGGTGACTGTGTCAACAGATTTCTGTTCTCCTTATTTTATTCAGCAGAACAGGAAATATTTTTTTTCTCTTTTGCATTGTATTCTGAAGGTTTCAGCGTTGTGAGCGCAGCTTCAATATTCAATGTGCTGAACCAGTAACAAAGGGTAGATGTTAACATTTTAAATACTGCAGGTGAGGTACAGGAAGATAAAGAGGCTATCAGAGTTTGCAGTGCCAGGTGGACTAAGAGGAATGACTACACCTACAAAAGATAAATTGGGTTCTGTCTTAAATGGCCTTGAAATCTGGGGCCATACACAACTGGTCAAAAGTAATTTCAGGGGGTTGGTGGTTTAAATGCATTAGCAGAATATTCAGTGCTGGTTATTTTCTTTATAATATTTACTGTTCAGTACAGCTAATGCAAAACACTGCTAGAGTCACAGTGGGGGGATTTGGCAGCCACAGAAACTTGGAGAGTCTAGCAATTACAATTTAGGAATGTGCCATGCACACAGAAAGAAGAAACGCTGTCCTGTGTACACATATAGGAGCATGAACCCAATCAAGAATTACTATTCCATCACCTCCATCTACTCTGAGTCAGTGTGTTACTTTTCTAAAGACAGCAGCACTTCTTCATATTCTAATAATATTTCCAGCTGATAACCAACACAAAACTGAATTCTGTTCTCTTCATTTCCCAGAGGAATTTATTTTCCACACACCCACCTCTGCCATTCACACAAACTTCATTTTCCATGTCAGTTGAAGCCCATCCACGTGCAGAATTGGCTTGAATATCAGTACAGCTAATATTTCAGCAAAGTTTTAGGAATTTCCAAGCTAAGTCATGCTTGGCTAGGAAGGCTTGGGCACAAGGTACTTCTGATATTTAGTATCCTTATAAGAAGTGCACAAAAGAAGAGGGTGAAAAATGAGAAAAAAACCCACCTATTTTACCTATCTTATTATTTGATGGGTATAAAATCTGAATGTCTGTCTACAGTTTCTTTCAGGAATAAGTACTTCACAAGGCGAATAACAGCATGAATAAAATTCAAAAAGTCATTTTCCCAGCAGGGAGTGGAAGAACATAGTCCAGGACAGATTTTCTTTTGAATGATGGCAATGACAGTGATGGTGAAAGCCCTGATGAAAGCCCTGGATACTGGCACCAGCCCAGAAAAGCATGTGGCACTTGTAGAGCATTTTGAAAAGAAAACAAAAGAAAAATAAATCCAGATAGCAGTACTGTGAAGACATGACCATTTGAAGGATTACCTGTTTGCTTTTAACTTCACAAGCTCAGTGAAACTCAAAGATCTGTTTTGGGAGTAGGCTCTGCTGCTCTGTCCCACATCTCATCACAGCAGCGATGAGAATCTGTTCATTGGCAATTCTGTGGTGACACCAAAAAAGACATGAGCAATCTGGGATGACCAAGGACAGTGGTAACAGTTGGGTTGGTGAGACCTGTAGATATCATGAATCCCAAAGGTCCCGAGCTTTAAATTCTGATCTTTTTTTAATTTTATCTATCTATTGCATCTAGTTGGATGCAAGTACAGCTTGGAACTGTACAGCCATTTTTGGGAATTTTATATGCAGAAGTGGAGAAGCCAAAAAGAGGAAAAAGCACCTAAAAGGCATTTTAACATTTACCAGCATCACACTTTTAAAAGAAAATGTCTGAGACAATAAAATACATGGATAGCCCATAGATGACAAATAGGTTCCCTCTGGAATGGGACTTCATTGGCAAGACCATTCATCTGTGAAAATGCACTAGGAAAAAAATAAATTAAGATACAAAATCTCAACTGGATTACATCAGATGAGAGCACCATTTCCCATTTGCCAACTAGTAACTGTGTGTAAGATTTGAAGGTTGGTTTCTTATTTAAATAAATCAGGGCTGCAGCCAGTCCATATATTTATTCAATGCAGAGCCCTTCCTTCCCTTTACCTGAGCTCCAAGACACGAAACTGCTCAAAGCCAGTGCCCCTCCACAAAAAATCTTCCTTGATGTGACACTGAGAACCCAGTTTCTTTTGGATATCATATACCATTCACATTTCCTGAGCTTTATACTTGGAAAAGCTCTCATACAGAAATCACTCACCCTTGAGTGACTGCATGGTCCTGCGTGGGGGGGCTGCTATTAACCCCATTCTGTGGCACAGACAAAGCCCACACAGATAAGGGAAAGAGCGTTAATATGTGGAACACTTTGTCTAAGTAGCCTGAAAAGTTCCTTTTCCCCTTTCTCATGCACAGCTTTGTCCCCAGTGCATAAGTGTTGATGATTCAATGAATTCTGAGTAGTAACTTTGCCACACTGAGAATTGTAAGCAGTGGTAAGAAACACAAGATCAATTTTAATTCTTACTAGAAATGCACACTTCACACATTCATTGATTAAAGGATCAGAAAGTCTTACAAGGAAAAAAAAATACCAAAACCAGACTTCTGCTGGTTTTTGCTGTTTTTTTTTTTAAATTGTGTTCAGAAAGCTATCCTTGATTTCAAGTTTCAACTGTATCTTGAGTATTTTGGCCAAGTTTTGTGCCCACAAAGAGGAGCATGGACCATGCCTTTAACTACAGGAGGGAAGGTTTGTTCTATAACCGGATAAATAAGTTGTGTCTTCTCCTCAGGGAAGATGGTGGATGAGCCTGTTCTTGCTGTTCATAAAGTAAGCACAACACACTGATCTATCTGTGAACAGCTGATTTGGCTGAGAAGGACAGAGAGGATCAAGTAATGTTTTAGATCACACTTTCGGGCACTTTGAAAAGGTAGCAGGAGGTTTTATTCACCCAGAGAAATCTGTGGTTATTCAAGTAACTGAAAGCATTTAAGGCAGGAATGCCACACAAAAGAGAAACATTAATTAGGCCGATCATAGCACTGTAGATCTATTTTCACAAAGCCCAAACACATTTATACATAGCTGTTCCTTTGAAGCATTTGAAGGCACCATTTCTTTCTTCCTTATCAGTGTAATTGACGTCTTCATTCAGCCCCAGCCAGCTGTTGTGCGAATTTTTAATCATTTGATTTCTTTCGGGGAAAGGCTTAGTCTTTTGAACTCTAGGAATAATTATTATTGCAAAGCAGTTTTCCCTTTCCAAAGGGACTGCTTTGGGGTCACCACTGCTTCCAGGCTCTCTGGGCAGGAGAACAATGAGGCTTTGTTGGTGCTGGAACGCTGTCCCTTCCAAGGGGGCTGGCGCTCTTTCTTTCTGCGCTCGCCTCTGCATGTTGAAGTGAATTGTGCCAAATCAAAAGGCTTTAAATTAGCACTTCACTGCTGGCAAGTGCCTGGAAGTTAATGCTAAATCTTAAGGGCCTAAGAACCTTTTCTATACCCTTATGCCCAGGTATACCCTTCAGAGTGTAAGGTGGTTTAGGAACTTAAACAACGCACTTATGGTTATTTTCTCTCCTCAATAAACAAAATTTTTAAAAAGCATAGTTTGCAATTTTCAGCTAATCACCAAACAGAATATGTATTATTGCATTTTGTGAGAGAAGAGCAGCTATATTTATATTTGGGAAAAGTCTAACTTTCAGTGACAGAACCAAGGATTATCATGGAAGAGGGATGGAAGCTGCAGAAAAACAAGCAAGTGCTGCTGCCAGTAGTAATCTTGCCAGTAAATGATCCCACTGACTATCAGACATGCAAATGGACTTAGCAAATCCAAATGACTCTATAAGCCTGACACTTAGCACAAACAGTAGATTTTTAACTTTGCATCTTCATTGCAAGTTCAAAAGCTTGGCACGTAATCTTGAGCCATATAGAATCTCTCTTTATCCAGTCCCTTAAGAGAAATCATAATTAATTAAAACTTAGAGTTTAAAATACTCTTCTGATTCAGTAAATAAGTAAAATGTTTTTTTAGAAGTTAGAGGAATCGCATCTTCCTGATTTAACTTCACAAGAACATTATTTTTATATAACACGTTTATACAAAGCAAGGCAGAATCTGCTTGCAGGAGACCGGAATTGACACCTGCTTTGCTGTGTCCTTTGTTGTTGTACATTGGAGATCAAATACAGATTAGAGCAGCCTTGAGATTCACCCCTAATTTCTACCCTAGCTCTGACGACCAGAACCGCCTCACCCCCTGACTGCAGTAGGGAATTTCAGAACAGAGCTTACAGGATGTGTGACATGCTCTGATCTGCCAATGCCCACGTCAAAAGCAGTCAAATAAGGGTCTGTGTGAGGAGTGAGCGCTGCTCACATCTCTGAAGATCAGCAGGGGTTTCCATGCCCTGGACAGCACCAGTTACGTCCCAGTCAGCAACACTGGAAAGGAGCCTTATGGTTTTCTTACTGGTACAGAAGATACAGAAGATCCAGTGAAACACATAAATCATGTTTGCATCCCGAGCTGTGTCTTTAAGGGATGTGAATAGTGCACGTGATAACACGATGGGGTGGAAGGAATGGCTGAGAGGCAGCATCAGAGAAAACACTGCAAGGAGCAAGAAAAGGTCACGGAAACCGCACGATTCCTTGTGCTCCACAGCTGTATAGAGAATACATAAATAGGCTCCTAAAATCTAAAAACTAATTAAATTCAGAAGTGCAGTTTGAAGAACATCGTGTCGGGCCAGAGACAGAGACACTGCTCTCATTCATTAGCGCCCAGCACAGCCCAGTAAACGTGACTTCCAGTGGGTTTACGGGCCAGGGGAACTCTGCGATTTCTAGGCACAGATGTCTCTATTTTCCCCTTGGTCTGTTTACCTGACAATCACAGCTGGTGAAAGGAAGCTCAGTCAGATGCTAATTCCAGTCAGGCCCTAGGGAATGCGAAGTTGGTGGGATTGCTGGACTGTTGGATTCTCCACTCTTTTCTGCGCAGAGGGCAGTTACCATTCTCGGGATTCCTCTTCCATCTTGCAGCACTTTTTTTGTTGTTGTTGTTTGTTTTTTCTGAAAAGCCTGACCCGCTCTTGTCCTCGACAGCTTCTTGGAGAATGTTATAAACCCCCAGTTACACATCTCCTCTGCGTAGGAATGATAATAACTGCTGTTAAATTTTGCTACCCCGCTGCACAAAACATACCAGCCCTGATGAACTGCAGACATAAAACTAACTCTCACAATCCCAGAGCCTTACATGAGCAGAAGAACAAAATGGGGTTTTAAAGTGCACAAGCACTCCCTTGCCTCAGACTGTGGATTTGTGGAAGATGGAAGCCCGGGCAATGTTGAGCAGCAGGAGATGCTCTGAGGTGCCTCAGTTGTGGGAGCAAAATGTGTTATGGCCTGCGTGCCTGATCAAGGTTTTTGTGGCCAGATTGCTAATTCATTTGAAATTCCTAATTAAAGCTACATATAAATTGCCAAAGCACAATTTGACTCCAGGTAAGTATTTTCCTGTGTCTGGTTTACGCAGACAAGAGGCTTAGTCCTAAAATACAGGGTAAATTCAGTTCAAAATCTTTGGTAATTTTAAGAGTATTCAAGACCAAAGTTTAAAGTTAGAATTAATATCTTTTTTCAATCTTTTCTGACAAGAATAAAGGGGAAAAAATGGGGCTATGAGCAGCCTGGTCAAGTGGAAGGTGTATCTGCACATGGCAGGAGGGTTGGAAAGAGATGATCGTTAATGTTCTTTCCAACCCAAACCATTCCATGATTCTATGATAAAAAAGTCTAGACTATGAGTGATATCTACTATAAAGAAAGACCCAAAATGTCTTCCCTGTAAAACCAGCAACATATGGAGGAATAAAGGTTTCTCTGCACACAGGTAGAAAGGATTATATTAAAAATTAAAGTTATTTTAAGACAAATGAGGTCCAGGTTTGAGAGACCCAAACCTAGTGTGACACTAGTTTATCTCTTAGGCAAGTCTCTCTGCCTGCTCTCCCTGTTCTGACAAGTCTTTCTGGCTCTCTGCTGATTTCTAGGTATCTTCACAGTAGGAGGTTGGAATGGGAGCATCCAATTTTTCTTACCAATTCACCAGTAACTGGTGCTCAAAATAAGCCGTAGGTGCATGGCACAGTGTTGTGGTATTTGGTTGGTTTTGGAATGGTTTGAATCCTAGTGCAGGAGTCACTTGCCTCTCAACTGGGTCCTCAGTCTCCACCCTTGGAAGTGGGAACAGCCTGTACAATCCAAATCTTTGACAAAGGTCCTAATTTTAAGTAGGTAGGTGAAAACTGGAAAGGAAATGCTAAATGTAAATTAAATCCAATACCCCACAAAATATCTAGACTCCCACTGATGTATATGCGACATGTTCTGAGGAAAAAAAAATTAAAGAAGAGCAACGAGGGTCATCCACTAAGGTTCATTTTTTATAACCATTGTATAAGATTTCTGTTTGAGATTGAAAGTACATTAAAGAGTCATGGTCTGTCAGTGACCTTATATTTAAGAGCAGAGAGGTAATATGGGATTATTGGTAACACATTATTTTACAGGGCATCAATAACCATGTGTAAGAAATTACCATAGAATTACAATGTTATTACACGGTTATTTGTGGCTTTGCCAAATGCAATGTTACTTGATCATCCTTGGATTAATGGGGTGTTGATCGGGTTTGGCCGTTTACCTCCATCCTGGGTCGTAAACCCGATGTTAGCTGAACTAAGTTCCCAGTCTAGCAGTCACAGCATTTAACATTTCTTTCCCTCTGCGAAAAAAATTTGCTGTTGGGAGGTCAAATCACAAAAGACTCTGATTCTTAAATGCAGAGGCTTTCAAAAAGACTTCATCAAGACCTTTTCAATAAATGCATGTTATTTTATATTCCCCACAGTCTGTAAACAGATTCTCAAAGTTTGGAGATTCATATTTTCCCAAACTATTTGGATTTTTCCATCAAGAGAACACTGCTGGCCACCACCTTTCTCTGCTTTGTAAATGGCTCACAGACTCAGAGAACAGAATTGGAGAGGTTTGAAATTACCCTGAAGATCTTCAAGTCGAACTAACCCAGCGCCGCCAAGCCCGCCACTAAACCATGTCCCCAGCACGATGAACACTTCCAGGGATGGCCACTCCACCATTTCCCTGTTCCAATGCCTGACCACCCTTTCACTGAAGAATTTTTTCCTAATATCCAGACTAAACCTCCCCAGCACAACTTGCAGTTGTTTCCTCTCATCCTGTCTCTTGTCACCTGGGAGAAGAAACCAAGCCCCACCTGGCTACAACCTCCTTTAAGGTGCATGCACAGAGTGACAACATCCCCCCAAGACTCCTTTTCTCCAGCCCTCAGCTCCTCTTCACTGGACTTTTGCTGCAGACCCTTCACTTGCTGATGGATGCTATAAGAAACTATGGGTGAGCCAGAAATTTAGACCAATGTACTGCCTTTGTGCATTTAGAAATTTTTAAAAGAAACATCAATCTGCGGACGTGAGGTTTTGGCAGAGAAGCTGGCTGTAATCTCTGAACTTTAAACACTGACAGCAACAGGCTCTTCCCTCCGTGGATTTCTGTTTTCCTAGTCTTTTTCTTAAGGTTAAGGCACACTTAATGCAGCCCTGCCACCAGAGATTTTCCTTTCTTTGTATGCAGAGACCAGTCACAGAGCTCTCAGCTGACCAGGTCAGAGAGAAGCCTTATACTACCCTACAACAGTCTAGAAAGTTCACCACGGTGAAGGCTTTCTGTTCCTTATGAGCGAGAGCTTCAAGGAAATTTAAATGTTTTAGGGTAGATGCTGAGTTGAAATTCCTATGTGCTTAGGTTCGCTTTATTGGTATCCCTCACAGCAGCAATAAAAAATAAAACAATTTCAAAAAGATGACTGCAATTCTAAGAGCTTGACCTTGTCTTCCACCTCTTTGAGTAATAAGGGAACATGCTGTGGTCACAGTGCCTTATTCTCAGTTTTTACTCACTGTACAAAATTGTAAATTGACTATATTGCACAGTCATGGTCATACATAGCCCTCATCTGCTGGTCAGCAAGGGTCACCCTGTGCCTCACATGACCCTTACTACAGTCTGACATATGAGAAAGTATTTTTTTTTAATCAAAGGCATGCTGTGAAAGATTAGGAAAGACTAAGAAAGAATAATCAGCAAGGGTTCAGCAACACACATGCAGTCCTCAGAGCTTTATCCTGCTCTGCCACTGATTCCCTCTGCCATCTTGAACAAACTAACTCCTAGGTATCTCAATCTTTCCCAAATCCCAAATGCAATAATAGTGCTTCCTGTCTCCATGAGTGACGGAGGGAATTTGTTAATATCTTCAAGCCCCTTCAGCTTCTCAGCTGAAAAGTGCTATTCACACTCAGATTATTGTATTTGGAGCTGAGGATAATGGGCATATTCAGCGGTACGGGCTGTCCATAACTCAGGTGCTTTTTATTCCTTGCTTGAAGTGCAGAGCTCTGAGCTAACTGAACACCTTCCATCAAAGCGACTGTCATTTTTCATATTGATGCAGCTGTAATTCATAATTTCCATAATCCTGTGCGGAACCAGAAGGGATAGAGGAATACCCACAGACTCTTTCACTGCAAGTTGCTGTCTCTTCAGCCAGGAGGCTGCTGTGGAGGGCAGGGGCTCCGGTAGGACTGGCAGTGAAAGCTCTCATCACCAGCTTTTAATCAAACCCACCAGCCCTGCTGTAAGGGGACTGTCTGTCAGCAGCTCCGGCAGTGCAGCGCCCAAAGTGCTCCTTGCTCTGTAGCCTAATTCAGGAAACAACCCTTCTTTAGGAGTGTTAACATTGGCATCCACTACCTCATTCCAGCTTACATTTTAGCAAATAATTTCTCTTTCCTTTCACCAAATTCATCCTCAGTGGAAATTAGAAATATATATTGCCATACTCTTGAAAATTCCTGAATAAATCAAGGGCTGGGTGATTTGAATTTATAGCAGTGCTATCCATCACTCCTTGAGCCCCACAAGACTTAATCCTCTGTCTTTCTTCCATCTGAAAGTAACTTTGGGGATTAAGTACTACTGGGTATAAAATCACCTCACCTTTCTTACCAAAAATATTCAAAACATGACAATTTCACCCACATAAATATGTCATTCCAGACGCGGAATATTTCTACCCATTATTTGCGTTGTACAGATTTTGAGACTGTAACGCAAAAGAACATATGCAGTTTCCACAACCTCTTGCTCCTACCAAAATACCCTGTTTAATGATTTTGGGTTTGAAATAGCAAACCTCAAAATGTTAAGGCAGTGCTTACTGGAGTCACCTGGGTAGAAGGCACAGGGATTTGAATGTGGCTGGAGCAGATTTAAACCCCAAATGCAGAAAATGTTTGATTTTGTATCCCAATTAAAAAATAAAAGAATAATTTTGTTGTAGAATTCTAGCTTGATAATTAACTGTCAAATAAAGTAATTTAAAGACGCAAAATAAGAAAAAAGACAAACAAATTTGTTGTTTTTTCTTTTTTTTTTTTTTTTGAGATCAGGTTAAATAAAAATTTTTAGAAGTTAAACAGTAAGTTAGAGCTCCTTAAAAAACACATGTGTCCATAAACAGCAATTACTATGAGGCAGAAAAAACCTGTTATTGTCCCAGACCTCCTATGAAGGAAGGACCACCTGCTCGTGCTCTTTGCCATGGCGTAAACTCTAAAATGGCCTCAAAATGGCTCAGCAGACCCTCATTTATATTCAATGATAGCCATGCATTGGGTGCAAAATTCACCAAAATGAATGTCAGTAAAACTATAGCCAGAATTATATGCAGAATTAGGACTCCAGCCTGGATGAAGTCTGTTGTAGTCTCTGCTTATGTTATTTTCCTTACTGGGAGAAAATCTTCGTCTGGAAAAGGAATTAAAAACTGCATGTCTTGTAATGCAAAAATGGAATAAACATCAGAAGATGTGAGGAAATTAGGCAAGAGAAATGCACAGAACTTTAAGTATAGTTTTTCCTGGAACTCCCTGTAACTTCATATAACAATAATTATACTTCATAATTGTGCATAGTGATAAATAAATATTTTCCCCAGAAAAAGTAAATATTATTATTTCTTGAACTCTATGCAAAAGAAAGAGGGAAATATCTAAAATGAAAGCCAGGCATATTTTATGTTGATTGCAGTAATAAAATCTCAACCTCTGCAACCATCAGAATCAATGTTACTGTAGGGGTCTGACCCAGAATTCACTGGAGTCTAGGGAGAGATTTGTCCTGACTTCAATGGGCTTTGGATTAGGTTATGCAGGAACAGCCAAACCCTGCAAAAAATTTGTTCTGCCAAGTTCAAAACCAGATCTTTGAATACAAATAAAACTGAACCTCAATATCATCTCTTCTTGTAATAAATTCTTCTAAGTTCATTGGGTAGAAGGAGCTGAGATTTCACAATACCTAAAAGCTCAGTTTCCCACATTCCAACAGAAATAAAGAAACCTGATGGGGCTTTACTGGTTCCATCTTTTCTGTTCTCCAGGGAATACTGAAGACAAAGCTCCTTGCTCGTTGGTGGAACTCACTCTCCGTTCCCACGTGAAAGTGGGTAGGAACCTCTGCCACAATTGCAGTTCTCAGGATGGGAGAGGGATGAAAAATGCATCCTTCTTTTACTTGGTTTCCTCAGAGATTATGGATATAAATCCCATGCCCAGATGGAAGACATGCTTTTTTTTTTTTTACCCTCTCCACAACTTCTTGGCTCCCATCAGTGACTTGGAAGTGAGTTTTATTTATTTGGGGGAAGGTGTAGGCTGGACAGTTGCGGTCGTATTTCATGTGTACGCAGTCCTATGACTTTAATTGCTCTGGTTTTTTCCGCTCATCATTTCCCTACTGCATTCACTCGTCACTGCAAAGCCAATAAATCCCAATAAATCCCTTGGCCCTGTAGCATATTGAATGCACTTAAGAGTCCTCCAGAGAGGACTGGCCAGCCATCACACCTCCCCGACTGCTTGCTGTCTGCTTCATTCCCGTCTGGCATTTGCAGCCCTAGTGCTGAACTGACACAGCCACGGAGATGGGCTCTGGCGTGGCTGGCAGGTGTTCAAACGCAGGTTTATTTCAATATTACAGCCCCAATTAATAATGTGGGTCAAGGGATTCTGGGGGGATGGCTGGTCTCTCTGTTGCTGCTGGTGTGAGGTTTAGGGCTGGGTTGGAAAAAGAGTGATCTTCAGCCTTTAATAGCTTGTTCATTAGTTGAAGAGTAACATCTATCATTGCACCAGGCAGATTTCTCTTAATAGCTCTTCCTCTGGTATTCCTCTGCCAATAATACTTTAAATTAACTAATGTCATGAGAACTCAGTCACCTGGCTCACCATGATAGTTTTATTTAACCAAAACAAGGACTTTTGCTTCTGCTTCATGTGTCAGTTAAGTCTGAGCATCATCTGTCTTCTTATCATATATGAAAACCTCTGCAAAGTAGCAAACTGCAAGGAAACCTGAAATGAATCTTTCTGTTTTCAGGAGAACCTAATACTGACTTTTCTTCACCTGTATCTGACAAGACAATGTCTTGATTTTCTCTAAAAATTTAAGTACGTGAAGAAATTATGGAAAAGCAACACTTGGTTTCTTCCCCCTCTTCTTCATTCATTAGCTGTAACTAAAACTCATAGCTCACATTCATTCAGAGTAAATTATTTTGGGTGGAAATAAAATGAAACGTGAGCAGGAGAAGCTCTGTGTGTTATTCAGTAACAGAAATGTGTCAGGGGTAGGACAAGTCAGTTTTTGTGAGAACACCCACTGTCATGACTATTATTTTAGTTGACTTCAGAAACATGCATAAAAATAAATCCCACACAGGCTCTCTTACTTGTATGTATTACTGCAGGTCCGTAAGCCAATATAATACCTGGATTTAGCAGTCATAATCCCTCCATTTTTTCTGTTTAATACATGCATATGAATACATACACACACATAGTTTTGCTGTTTTAAACACAGGCCATATTTAAGCTTCCATTCTGTGTGTCAGGACAGATGGATTGAAGTCACAACAACAGTAAATATAATGTTTCTGTCTGGTTAACAGGAACAAATATCTCTGCGTGCAGCATTCATGAGTCGACTTCAGTACACTCAGCAGAACAGCCCAACAATTTTACCAGCTCTGATGTAACACAAATTTAAAATATGTGGTCACTTGCTAAAGAGCTACAGAACAGATGACTCTTCCCAGCTAATGTATTCACTGTCAACTTCTTCCAGTTTAATTGCCAGCTAGTTTCTCCTATCCGTCAAAGATGTTTTCATTAAAACTGATTAGCTGCTGAAAACAGAGTGAAAGGTGACACCAATGACTCTTATTCTAAAATTAGCTGCTTTTTTATTTTCACGAAGGTGTCTTGATTTCACTCACAACTCTTTACTTCCACTTCAAAAGCAGAACCCAACCATTATGTATAAGCCAAAAAAGGTGGAAACAGTGGGAGAAGAATTCTGATTATGAGCATAGCCCCTTACTTTCCGAATACATCTGTAGTAAATTTCTGTTACTTCCAAATTCTAATTAAGAGCTTTTTCTCCCAAGACTTACATATCTGTATTACCAAGCATTAAAAAGCACTTGAGGCTCTTTTTTTTTTTTTTCCCTCGGACAAATCTTACTCAGGAGAGGATATAACCATCAGTTTGAAGGCACTTTTCAGACAGCCCCAGGAGAACAGTGAGGTACCCAGGGCTGCTCCCTGCTAATGCTGCCAGTGTTCACTGCCTGACAGACCTCCTTGTTCTTCCCTCATTTGCTTGCAGACAACTCCTGCAATAGAAATAAGATAATTCCTACAGGAAAAGCCGTTTATTTGGTTAAATTATACTATTTGGGGGTGAGCAAGAGAGAGGGAAGTATTGTACTTTTCAGAAATATGAGATTTTTTTGTGCAAAGAGCCAGAGAAGAGCAACCTCTTGACAGCAGCTTGCTTCTCCCCTGGCTGCATCACCCTGGTGCAGTACTGGTGTATCCTGGCTGCAGCTGCTGCTCAGCACTGGCTCTGACACATGGAAGTAGCTCCATGCAGTAATTTGCTCAGAATTAGAAAGAGGAAACTCAGAAAGACACAGCAGACGGAGATGATGTCCAAATGTTTGGAGAAAGAGAGCTTCTTACGGGGATTGAACTTTCTGTAACTCGGGTTGCTGTGAAGATTGCTGATTCACTGACTTTTATTATTTTAATATGTCTCTGTAAAACTAACAATTTATTAGGAGCCAAATCCGCAGCTGGAATAAATTGTCTGATTTATCAGCCTACCTTCACGACACCCTTTTTGCTCTGGCCTTTAGTGTTAAATCCCACTTCAGCCTCATCAGTAAAAGCTTTTCCCAAATTTAAGTGCTGGAGGTACAGTGAGGAAAAGCTTTTTCCTGTTGTTGCTGATACTGCTCAGAGGCTTAGCATGGATTTTTCAGGCTAAGGATTTAATTGCAATGTCTAATCTGAGTTGTCTTTAAGTCTTGGATGCTGTTCATTAGATAGATATTTTCTGCTTCTTCTTTCCAAAACTTAAGCATCACAAAAACAAGACTGTATAAGGCTGGAGCCTCAAAAACCCACTCTAGGCAGCTCAGGGAGACAAGGGTGTTCCTAGAGGAGATCTTTAAAACCTGAAAACAGTGCTTGTAGGAAGCCTTGCCAAAGCACTTTGGAACTTTTCTCTACAGATGTGACAAACAGGAGGATGTGACTGAAAGAGGCTGAGAAACAAAAGGTTCAGGACATGAGATACTTTTACCCCAAACAGCCTGACAAATTAACAAAATAAGTATATTTGTTTTCTGTAGCGCCCAAAGCGTTGGAGGTGCTTTTCCAAGGTAGGAATGTGCAGCTCCTGCCCAGAGACCCACTGTATTTGAGAGGCTTTCACCACCCTCTGCATGGTGGGAAAATTTCTCTCTAACACAAACCTCTGCAGAGCAATCTGGTTAAAACAGTTTTGTCACTATTTCATTCCTTTTTATATTTCAGATGCTCATAAAAAATGGGACCAAAAGATGCACGTGAAAAGATGTTGCCTGATACATAAGTGGGCAATTACATTTTTCTGTATTAGGGCGTATTCAGAATTTCCTCCATTTATTTTAGTCATGATTTTATATAACAAAATGCAATAAGACATCTGTTTATTTTTAATTTTATTTTTAATAACGAGCAAAAATTAACTTGATAAACATTTCTCTATTTGGATTGTGAAATGCTGCACATATTCAAGAATTATTTGGCAGCCAGTCAAATCACTAGCAGAAAATCCCTTCTTTTTCTAATTTGCTTCAAAAATCTGAAATCCAGTTCCTTCCATATTTGCTTTATGCAGTGGAACACATCACTCATTCCAGATGAGTCTCACAGGTATTTGGGGTATACTGAGTGTACTTTTAATCAATGGGTATAAACTCAGTTATTTGACATTTCAAATCATCCAACACATAGGCTTTATTTCTTAACTTTTTCCTATGTAAAGCCTTTTACATCTCTTTTTTGGTGCCCTTTCCCTGTCATTTTTCCTCCCACAGTTTCATAGTTTCTTAAAGATGGTGTGTCTCTCTGCATTTGAGAGAAAATCACAGTTCCTGTGGATTTACTGTGGTATAAATGGTGGGAATATCAGAATATCACCATCTCTTCTCAAGCTACTGTCCTTCATCCTCCCTAATACTTTGGAAATTGTACTATTTTCTGCGGTTAAGTCTTATCCATGTTCCCATTTGACACAGAAACAAACAAAACCCAGTTATCTCTGGTGAAGCCCTGCAAATTACAACCTTCCAGCCCCAAATGATAACTTAATCTTCCAGGAAACAGCACAGACAGAGAGTATTTGAGCTTTGGGGAATAGTAGCTCACTGTGGCATGTGAAGCCAGAGCTTCATCCCTTCACATGTCCTGGACCAAAAGATATGGGAAGGGATGCAAGGGCTGAATGATTTTGCTTCTGATTTTCACGTTGATTCTCACAGAAGGGTCTTAATGCGTCTGGCCTCAGATTTTCCCTCTTGAAGATCTCTCTGACCTAAAGGTGGGGTTAATTTTCCACTTTTAGTGCAATGAGAATGTTGGATTATAATGCTGGTGAGCAGGTGTTGGTACCAGCTCGAGGAGGCTGAAGCGGGGATCTGCTGGTGCCGTAACTCGGCGGTCGTTCCTGCGCTGTGGAGGAGCAGCTTTCTGTTTCTGTCGCTCGGCTGCTGTTTAAAAATAATGCATCCCCGACCTGAAGGAGGGAAATTGCAGGCGCTCAGCCGGCCCTTCCTGGTGCACAATGGCAGGAAGGCACTGCTGTGGTTTCTCCGGGGCCTGTGTGGCCTGATATAACTCTGCCAAAGCAATGCAGCGAGCGTGTGAGGCAAAGCCACGTACAGCTCTGTGTTAAAGGACAGGCAGTGCTGGGTACATTAGCAGCTGGGCTGTGGAAATGCCTCGTCTGCTGGTTAATCCTTGGCATTTCCATGCATAAAAGCCATTTACCTTTAGTGAATGACCATTAGTCTTATGTATTCACGTTTTTTTCTTCCCTCCTGTGTCATCATATTGAACAACTCTGCCTGCTACTGCGAGAACACATACCATGGCTGAGAGAGCTGGGGATGTTCAGCCTGGAGAAGAGAAGGCTCCAGGGAGACCTTAGAGCACCTTCCAGTACCTGAAGGGGCCACAGGAGTATTGGAGAGGGACTTTTTACGAGGGCCTGGAGAGACAGGACAACGGGGAATGGCTTCAAACTGACAGAGAGTAGTTTTAAATTAGATATTAAGAAAAAATTCTTCACTGTGAGGGTGGTGAGACACTATAACAGGTTGCCCAGAGCAGATGCCCCATCCCTGGAAGTGTTCAAGGCCAGGTTGGATGAGGCTCTGAGCAATCTGGGATAGCAAAAGGTGTCCCTGCCCGTGGTAGGGGGTTGGAACTAAACAATCCCCAATGTCCCTTCCAATCCAAATAATTCCATGACTCTTGCTGCGCATTTGAGAGCTCATAACACTTCAGATCACAGGCGCAAGTGATTTTTGGGGGGTCAAAAAACATCACTGAAACACCCAGAATAAGGCAAGCGATTCCAAATCCTTTCAAGTCTCAGCCGACTGCTCTTTCTGACACCCAGTGACAAATAGTATGTGGTCCTGCAATTAAAATTACTACAGAGACAAAGCAAACAAACCCCAGGGCCTATGAGAAACATCTAATCATGACAGAAAAATTGCACCACAGAAGTATGCTAAACAAAACACTTATTATGAATACCTCAAAAAACAATGACAAATGCAAGATTGTAAAGATCAACAATAAAAATTAAATGTAAAAAACCCTCAAAACAAATGTCTCCCAAATTAATGACAATATTTATAGAACAGATCTAAGCACAGACCTAATATTTAGCTTTATTTAAAATTTGGCTCCCAAGAGAATTAAAAAAACAGCTGGTATTGTTGATCTAATAGCGCCATGTCGTCCCAAGCAGACGGTGTAAGGACTGTGTGAGGTTCAATGTCAACAAGCCATAGACTCGGAAAGATTGAGTTTACTGTTTTATTTTATGTTTAAATGTTGTGCTGCAATGAGAGTGGAATTAGATGAAATTCTAGAGCAAATATACAGTTTGAACCCTAATTCATTTAGTCAGTTTAAGAAAAGGGAGAAATAAATATCACCCCACTCAGTACAGCCGGCTGAACTGTACAGTTTAACATCCACAGAGAGCATCTGCTGGCTTGGGAACTTTGTCCTTTGGAGTTCACTTTGGTTTTCAGGAGGGATCTGCAAGACTAAATTAAAAGCAACGCAGCAGTCCCGTTCAGTTCTTCATTAGTCACCTATAGAGAGGAGGCAGTTTATTGTCTTATTTTTGAAAACCTGACAAAAATTGGGCTGTCTAGGTGTTTGTGGATTATAATGTCTAACATTTGGCAATGGAAATATCACTTAGGATCCTTTCTCTTCTAAATAAACATAATTCAAACCATCAACAAAAAACAAACTCGGGAAAGCATTTTGACTGGCTGCAGTTGGCTAAAATGATGATTATCTCCAGTGTGGCAGTGTGGTCTATGAAACAGGCTGTTCAGTTACAGATTTCCACTACCTTTCCACATGCTATACCTTTATTCAGTGCTCCTGAGAAAATATCTGGGGCTTGTTCAGCATGAAAAGACCTGTGTGAGAGCAATGTGGTCGAGCCGAAGATGCCCCTGCTCACTTCAGTGAGGTTGGGCTAAATGACCTCCAATGGCCCTTTCCAACCCAAAGCATTCTGTGATCAGTGAGAACCAAGGAGGACTTTGCAATCGCCTTAGACAGCTTCATAAACTGCCATTCTATATCTATACTGCTAAATTTACACACACACACACACACACATATTAATATGATGCCGCTGACAAACTAAAATTTATTTGCTGCTGCCAAAGCTGATTCCGTACTGCACGTACAGAGCTGTGCAAACCACTCACACGTCTAGAGTTTGCAGAATGTGTAGGAGGGCAGGAGAGCAGCCAGCTCCCCCACCCAGCCCAGCACACATATGAAAAACACCCAAGGGACTCTTTGATTTGCACAGTACCCCGGCAACAAATATTGAATTAGGGTGACAAATAGGATGAGCGGGTCTGAGCCGTGCCCCCTCCTTCTCACGTTGAGGGAACAAAGCAGAGCGCTGGGAGGGCAGCCTCTGCAACGCCCCACATGCCTCCCGCCTGGAATGATGTTTCTTCCTTCCAGCTTTTCCAGCCTGGCCCTTTTCCATCTCATGTGGAACAAATGTCAGAATAATCCTGACACGGAAATCTCTTAACCACGCTCTAAAATCTGTCTGCACATGGGGGGAAGAGAACCGAATATCTGATACATGCATCAATATGGGACTTCCCTAACTGGTAGAAACCTGTGGATAAATGCTCTTCCCTGCCAGGAGAGCCTGCCCAGGTACGTGCCCGACACTTTGCTACTGATGTGACACACTGCCTGCTGTCAAAATCCATCTAACATGCCCCTTTTTCCCCTTTATATTTATTCATACTGAGAGCCCATAATCTTTTACTAAGAAGAATTTTTGTAAGAAATAACAGAAAAGTGCTTCCTAAGCCCATTTTATAGGGAAACTTACTTTTTTGTTTCCAATTGTTGCATATCTTTATCCCCTCCGGAATGATTTCTCGGTGATATATGGTGCTAGATGCTCTTTACCATCAGTTTCTTGGCATGGAATTGCACTCAGTTTAGTTTCTGACACATCCGGTTGAACAATAAAGTTTTTGGAAAAATTTGAGCCCTGACACACAGGAGCGGTACATAAATTTCCTTTAATGTTCCTAACGGCATCTTTTGCATTCAGGAGACCATTTAATATCACCGGACTTTTTTTTTTTTTTTGACTCTTCTACCTTCTTTTTTGGACCAGGTCAGTGAGTGGAGCGGAAACCAGAGAAAATCTCTGGGTTACATTTCCTATAATACCGTTGCAAACTAAAATTTAATTTTTTTTTTTTGTTTTCTGAATAGGGAAATGGCCTCAAAAATACCTTAGAAACCTGGGTTTAGCCTTCATTCTTCAGCCTAAAAGTCATGGGGTTAGTCCTGTTTCAGGAACAACTGCTGATTCATATAACCTTGGGAATGACCTGAAATTTCACTCAAAGTAATTTTTTCAGGTCTGATAATAATTTCAGTGTATCTCAATATAGAACCTGCCATATTTGCTGTAATATGACAGAGAAATTAATTAGAGTAGCCCTAATTCAGCCCAAGCACTTGACCTTACAGCACAGGGCAACCCTCTGAGCCAGATCCAGCTCCCACCTGGTGTTGTGGAAGATGTTTCCACATGGAATTTTGCTCTCCTCTGGACAGCTGGCACCATGCCTGCCCCCTGCACACTGAATATTTTCAATATCAAAGGTCTCCTCCTCCGTGCTAGATGTTGGACCAAGCAAAAGCCTACATTTGCTACGCACACTTCTAATGCATAATTTAAAAAAGATAAGCTAGCATGTTGCCCGTGAGCTGTAATTAAATCAGTAATTCCTTGTGGAGTTCTCATTAACTCGTAACAGTAGGAACAGTCGTAGCCCGAGGTAGTCCTTCCTGCCTGCAGTTTTATTTTGTTTTTCTGCACATCTGCTTCCTATTGTGCCTTTTAGTACTAACACCTTGAGCATGAATGGTTCCCCTAGGCTTTCTGGCTGGCCACCTTGCGATTGTTTTTCTCCTTTAAAAAATAATAGTGAAAAAAAAATCCCCTGACCTAAATGTTTCAGTTCTCCACTGAGCACTACTGTCTTCACTGAATCTTCGTGATAGGTCATATTTACATAGTTAATCCTTAATGATGGGGGTTCAGTGTTTCCCTGTGACTATTGCTGCACATCATACAAGAAATACAATTTGAGATTTTATATTTTTTTGTGTATAAACCATAAATTTTCTTGTCTAAGATCCTCCATGTGTGTGAAGGCAGGATGGTCCAGCAACATAAGCTGATTTCCAGAGATCCAGCCTCAATTCTCTGCCCCAACATGGATTTTACAGGAAGGCAGAATGGCAGAATTTGCCTTTTCTATATGTTTAGGTCCATATTCCCTGGAAAGGGTTAACCTGAAGTTTGGCACTATCGACTCACCAATGAGAAGATGGAGAGTGTGGTACTTCCCAGGGCATGCACAAGAATCAGCCCTCGGGGCTGGCCAAAAAGGAGCAGAGGAGCGAGGACACATCTGAGCAGCTTCCTCCAACACTGGTATCTGGACTGGACTGGACTGGATTGCAGGGCGAAGTTCAGTGTATTAAATCACTTTCTATCAGAGATTCCCAACCTATTCGACCATCCACCCTCTTCAGCAGTTGGAATAAGAAGATAATTCTGGGTGAAGGTGGGCACATTTCAAGGCAAAGGCCGCAGCAACCGCACAGCTTGTTGAAGATCCTCTTGCTGATGCTGCTCAGTTAAGACCTACAGATGTTTTTGCTAACACCAAGAAATTGGCTGCTGGGCTTTCTTCACCTTACTACTAAGGAGTTTTTCACCATAAAAAAGACAGGTTTGTACCCAGAAAAGAAAGTAAGGCTTAATACAGCCTCATGGGACACACACTAGAGAAAACAGAGTCATGAACAGTAGTTGTTACCCTAAAAAGTGTTTACACTTTAACTGAGACCTTAATGGAAAAATACATTGACCTGGTTTAAGTGCTTCTACACCCATGTGCTAGGAAAAAATAAGACAACTTTGTATGTCTTCTTCCTTTTGGAGACATTTCTGGCTTGCTTGTTAATTAAAAAAAAAATTATCTCAGGTCACTCTTCACATTTTTAACTTTGTCAGAATTTGCACTACAGACAGAGAACTTTCAGAATCTGCATATAGCATTTCATGTCAACAACCAAAGCCAGAAATGCTTTGGACTGTTCAGAAACTATTTATATTTTACAGATATGGTTTTCACACACTTACTACTTAATTGCATTATAAAAGGTTTCCTCTTCTGTCAGGGCTGGTTGAAAAGCAGGCAGTACCCAGATGTTCTGCTCTCTGCCAGACTGTGATGCTTATGTGAGTGAAGAAGAGAAGCACTTCACTTCCAGACAGGCACAAATTGCATCTGTCTTGTCTTTGTTTTTATGAGGTCTGCTATATCAAACAGGATATGTCGGAGGCCCCAGTTCAAGTACACAACTCACTTTATGCAAATGTTTATGAGCATGACTGAGTAGGAATGGCTTTGCCATATTAGGAGCTAGGAAAAGGGAATGGTTCGAATAGTATATGTCCGAAATCATGAAGATTTAACTACAGATGTCTCAGCAAAACTCTTGAAAGGAAAACAAAAGTCCAGATAGGAGCAATGTTGTTTATCGATAAAGTTCATGAACTCATTTGTCCCTTAAAGGGAGGCAAAAAAAAGGGTCAAAATATATTTATAAAGGGGAGAAAGGGGAAAATGTTTTACTTTAAGATCACAGTGGTCAGATTATGTGCAGTTTAATAGACTATGCTCATACAAAAATGTTTTTCATAAAAGGATGGAGTCTTTCTGACAAAGTGTCCCCTACAGTAGTTTGTTTCTTTTTCTGTCATAAATTCCTGGTAAACTTAAGAAGGCAAGATCCTATAGATAGTGTGGCTACCCTACACCAAGGCTTTCAAAAGGATGCCAAATTTGCACGGCTTTCAAGGCTCTATTTCCCCTTTGTTTGCCACTTCCTGCACCACTGTCCCCTTCGTTCTCCATGAGGTGCCAGAGCTTTGTGCATTCCACACCAGCAATGCTGCGAGGAGACAGATAAAGCACAGACCCGTGAAGGCAGCTCTCAGCTGTTTCATAACTGTTTTTGTGAAACATTACTTGATCAAGAAGTAACTTTTCCTTGGCTAAACAGAGAAGGAAGACAGGCTATAAAAGAGAATTCAAGGTACACCTCACTCTCTACAAGAGTCTCTTCTACTAGTCCCTCCTTCTGTAAAAGTAACAGACAAAGTGCCAAGATTATGAAACCTTGGTTCAGAACACCTTGGGTCTGGCTGGTTTCCATTTGTAAAGCACAATAACACAAACATGGCAAAAGCAAAAGGGCCCACAAGCTGAAAATCAGAGTGGGAACCTGCCAGGCAGCAAGTTCTGGTCCCAGTGCTCTGTGAGCACTGACTCAATAGTTCTTCCTTTTCTTTCCACCCCATTCCCAATTGCCTACTGTTTCCTCCCATCTGCTTAGTTTTGAAAACTATCACCCACCATCTCTAGCAATTTAGCCCTCAGCATTTTCTACCTAACAGGCCATTCCTCAAATTCTCTATACTTTTGTAAATTCTCTTTGAGGGTGCATTTTTTTCCCCTGAAGTTCTTTATCTGACCAACTATTCCAGATTCTCACAAAATACCTTCTAAGAGATATTTGGCCTCTTAGATGCTGCCAACTCTTGTTTCTCTGAAGCTATTTTATTTAGTTTGATTTCCATTGCACTTTTTGAAAGCTTTTACTTACAGAAACTTCAGAGCTTTTCCCATTATGTTTGGTATTCGCGCCCCAGGCCTGCAAGTAAAACAATACATGAAGACATATTCAGATGTTTCTAGACTTAAATTCTTGTACAGTTTCCTAGAGTTTAGAGAAAAAAAATTATTTTACATAGTTTTCTTCACTAATTTCTTGTATCAACAGCCTGGCTACACTGTGTTTCCCAGCAGTTTGCTTTATCACCTAAACTTGGTGAGTTACTCATATAATTCTCTGTGAAACAGAGTAAAAGAAACCTAATTTGTAAATACAGCCCATCATGTATACCTTCTTCTTCACGAATCTCACAAACATTAATTATTCTGCATTGACCATACCGCACTGGAGAAATAAAAACATTGGTTCCAAGATTTTATTCCCAAGGCTTTCTGATTTTTTTTTTTGGCATCCACAAATCATGTGACAGCTCTGAAGTCCTTCAAAGTCTCTCGAGAAGACATGTCAAAAGAACTGTAAAAAGTGAGGCTTCAGAAAACATCTCATTTGATGTCTTTTCATTTCACTCTTTATTCTTCAACTGGCTATGACATCCTTAAAGGATAAAAACTGAAGATCAACCCCTTTTTCTTCCTCAGACTCTTTTCTAAAACCAGTGTTGTAGTGTAAGCAATTTGGCGATGCTGCACATGCTTTCCTTAGACTTTCTGCCAGAAAATAAATTTAGAAGTTATAAATAGCACATGTGTACATCGAAAGGAGTTTTACCCTATAGGCTTAATGTTATGTGCAATTTCAGTTGTTTTCTGTGCTTTGTATACAGTAGAAAGCAAGTTCCACACAGCGTATGGTTGATATTCTCAGTTCTGATAATGTACGAGGAAGCAGCACTAAATCATTTTTATTAGCTGAAATATCAAAAGGGCTCTAGCTGACATAACATCAGGGAAGAAAGGCTGTGAGTCTCAGCGAGTGAAAAGGTACCATTTTCATGGAAGGATGGCAGAGATGAGAAACTCTTTGCCTCCCTCGCACTGCTTTCATTTTCCTCAGCTGCCTGACAAGGCACTTTTGTTCAGCTAGATGTGGACGGGGAAAACTTGCAGACTTGCAAGCTTTCAGTAGGGATCAAGCAGCAGCGAGTGCTCAGCAGCACACACGACTGGATGCTGACCTTAATCAAACTGCCTCTTCACAGGCAGCCCCCAGAATTTGGCAAGCCCCGCTTCCAGGCGCTAATTAAAAAGGAGCTGAGCCAAATGTGTTTGCACAAGTGTCACGGTCACACTTCTGTCTTCATGCTCGTTATGTGATCAGCATCAGAACTGCTCGTTAGAAAGGCTTCTCGAAATGCTCCGGGAACCCAGTTCTGGCAAACTGGGCGACAGCTACTTCAGCTGCGTGTGCAATTAGGGGATGCATAAACGAGTAGGCGGCCGATTCATTTTCTCCATGCCTGTGAAAACAACGTTAACCAAGCACATAATGGATGCTGAAGGAAAGTGACACTCACTGTTTATGTATTTCTGTCAGGATGAAAGATAACTCTTCACAAGTGCCATGGCACGTCTTGTCTTGAATATCAGTCCTTAATTACGTTCCTGGTGCTGCAAGTAACCTCAGACAGGCAGAGTCAACGTGCTGTACAAGAGGAGATCATCAAAGAAGTGTTGCTCCAATACCTACCCCATGAAGCCTTTGTGGGGGCTAAGGCCCCGCAGGAAGGGTCCTGGCTATGCTAGATGTGCACACCAGTAAGACAAAATGCCTCTGCATCTAGTTCAGTAGCAGAAGAGTGGAGGTTCAGGTTGGAAGAAAGGTTTTTTAAATTCTCGTGCCTTCCCCAGGTAATTTCACCTAACAGATACAGTGTGAAATAAATGCCTAAATTATAAAGGACATTATAAAATGTTACATCATTCTTATTTTCAGAAGCAGCAAGACTGGCCTTGGATTTTAGTCACAGGTACAAAAAATTTCACTTACGTTTCCTTACTGGTGTCTGCAACTGCTCCTTATGTGCAGGGCATGGTGGGAAATTTCATTTTTAAGAAAGGTATTTCTGTGAGTAACAAAAATCAAACCTTCATCTTCGTGACAGGCTTGTAAAGAGCTGACACCAAGCTGTGTGAGGGGGCATGAATGGAGCTCACTTCCTGCCACTGAAAAATGTGGAAAGGTGGATGGATCACTGCTTGTCCAGTTCAATCTGACACCTCTTACATTAAAGCATGTTGCAAGTAAAAACCATCTTTGATACCAAGATTTAAAATCTGACGGTAAATGTGTTGTACTTTAATCCGTGGGAGATCAGGTCCCAGTTGCACCCTATTTAGAGGAAGCTTGATACACAACCTCGAACTGGAAGAAATACTCATATATCTGTTAGCACATTAAAAAAAGAGAGAAAACTACATGATGAATGCTTATTTTTACTACTCTAACAGTGCAGACAGTTTCCTGATGGTCAAAGGTGAAAATTCAACTTCTACAACTCATCAATTCTAATTAAGAAACAATTAGGAGACTGACCACCAGACAGCTTTAGGAAGAACAAACACAACTTCTTCCATCCATCCATCCATCCATCCATCCATCCATCCATCCATCCATCCATCCATCCATCCTTGCCTTTAGAACAGTTAATTATTACAGCAATGGAGATGCATAACTCTGACAATAGGAAATAATGGGGGAGAGTATAAGGATAGGAGTGATGAAAAGACAAAACAGCTCAAGGTTTTGTGTTCCTTGCAGTGAATTTTGTGATTCTGTGGATCTCATGGGCAAAAAAGAAGATTTACTACAATCTTCACCTGAAGCCCATACTTTTGAATAGCCAGATTTTTGAAAAGCTTTCCAATAAGAGTTTCTGTTGTCTCAAAATAGCATCAAAATGGGCACTTTATGCACCATGGAATGGAAGAACAGCTTAAAAATACTTTTTGGTAGAATCTGCGAAGCTACTCTGAAGAGTAGACATCCACAAGGAGTTTGTACAAACTGGCTAAAACAACTGCCAGTAAAACTGAAAGCAAATGAGATCACTCTGCCTTCTGTATATGGCACTTATTTTATAGAACCCTTATTTTGGATGTTCCTTAGAGAACTCAAAATACATTTTATAGGCTCCTGTTCTCCGTCCTTCTTTTGTGAAGTCCTGCACCACAAAACCATATGAACAGACTTCAGAAAAACACACAGAGCTGACATAACCAAGCCTCCTTTCCAAGCAGTATTTAGTAATTAGGAGCACCACTGAACGGACCATTAGAACAACGATTGAGATTGCAAAGGACGGTCATGGAAAGACCCAAACTATGTGGATGAGAACCAGGTCAGGATGTAACACATTCCTAGCACTGAAAGCAATGGCTTGTTGGATCTGAAACCTGTAATAAACCCAGCTCCAACTGTTGCAGCAGACTCCAATCTGGAGCAATACATTTATCTTAAATAAATACCTTGTGTGGGAGGGGGCAATGCGCATGTTTTGGTTATTTTTCCAAGGCAGCTGTTGCTAGACAGAGATTCTGAGTGCCCTGACAACTATCCTGGTGCAAAAATATTTTGGAGGTGAAGAGGTCAAAAGTGGGGTGCCCTTTAACAGAGGAGGGCTCAGTTTATCAAGTGACCCTGCAATTTGTCATTGTGACATCGTTACCCCACTACATCTGTTTTAAACCCTGACGTACTGTATGTAACGCACCTACATGGAGTGAATTTTTTTCCCCAATATTTTGTACTGTAGGTGCATGTTTATAAACTTAAAGACAGACTCACAAGGAGGATTCTGCTCTTTTTCTGTTTCATTCTCCATAATCACTTACATCAAGCACACAACAGGCGCTGGCAATGTTTGTGTATATATCCAGTTGGAACATCAAGAAATTAGGTAAATTAATTGTTATTTCTTAATATTCTTAGATTGCCTGGGGCCATGCATGTTTCTCCCAGTTTGTATTTAAGCATCTGTGTCCACAAGCATAACTGGAACTGAGATTCTCCTTTTGGCTCTTTGTCTCAGGCCTCCAAGACTGAGAAGCCAATTTTCTCTATAAAATATCTCAGATCTTCACAGAATCACAGAACGCCCTGGGTTGGAAGGGACCTTAAAGATCACCTACTTCCAACCCCCTGCCGTGGGCAGGGAAACCTTCCACTAGACCAGGTTGCTCAGAGCTCCATCCAGTCTGGCCTCGGACACTTCCAGGGATGTGTAGTTGTGGATTGATAATGCCAGCTTGCCCCAGCACATTCCAAGAGAGGAAACTTTGAAAGGAAAATGGGTGCTCCTCTTTCAGCTCTTGGTCATTTTGCTGAATTGCTGAATGTGCTTTTCTTTTACAAAGCAACTGGACAATAATGATAAGAAATTACCAGATGCCACCGCGTCACATAAAACCCACTAAACCAAAGAAACACTAGAAGACATTATTTTCATTTCATTTGATTACAGGGGGAACTTTAAAATGTAATCTGCACAGAGAAAAGTCATCTCTACCCAGACGATCAAGGACTAGTGAGAATGCTTGCTTCAGAAATTTGAACCAAGCAGGGCTCTCTGAGAGGACGTTTTGGCCTTTCAAAAAATGCAATTTGTAGATTGATGATAACTAGGCACAGTACTGACATTAGCTCCCAGACACTGCTAGACAATAAGAAAGTACAGGAAATCCATAAGTCAGATCTTTCTCCTTGGGGGATACACTTTGTCTGACCTGGAAACCACACACTCAGCCCTGTCCAAAAAGGAAAAGATTAGTCACTGGTAGGTGGGCTCTCAGCCCTACCTTGCAGGAGCCTGATGACAGTCTGTGAAGGATGGGTCCTTGTCTAGAGGGACTTGGCTCCAAAGCAAAATATTACAGTGGGAACATTACCATTTGAGCTTCCTTATACTTTTTGTCTAAAAGCAGGACCACATACTCAGGCAGGATGCAGAATTAGCATCAGTGGAAGCAACATTCCCCCCTTTAACCATTAGTATATGACTGTGAATTTGATGATCTTCTTAGCAATCTATATCTCATCACATTCTCATTAACATTGAATCCGAGAAATCAAGAAATAATAACTGGCCATGAAATTACTGTGAACTCCTAAGTGCTATGCATTTGTAGTATGTCTACTTTGTCTCTTCCAAGTTTCCTGTTAATGGAGAGGAAAATCCATCAATACATTAACTGGATTAGCACAGTCCCCAGATTTTTTCACTTTGACTGTGCTTGGGTAATATGGTTTGGAGTTAATAAAAAGAGCTATTCTCTGCATTTCTGGTTATCTCTGTATGCTGAGTACACACCACCAGCCTCAAAAACTTCCAGTATCACTGCTTCAGCTTTGTTGTGTGATGGAAGCATCCACCCTCAAACTATTCTGAAGTGGGATTCTTCACTACACAGGGCGTCTCTGCTCCTCACTTATGTTTTCCAGCTATTCCCTCTGCTCATACACATTCTCCATCCCACAGCAGAGTAGTCCCAAATCTGCATAGCTAAGCAAACAGGCATTTGGGGCCAGAGCAATGTGCAAGAGAATCCAGTGTACTGCAGGGACAGCAGTGAAAGCTTCAGCACAAAGGAGCCTGACAAGCCAAGCTGTCTCCTGTGGCACCCCTCATTCTGAAGTCACTCACTCACGACCCAGTGCCAGAGGTACCTCCAAAGGCAGGTGGTGTTAATAATGTTAATCACCACCCCATGTCCCAGTGCAAGTGGCTCCTTATCCAAAATTCTCTCATCGAGCAGGGTTAAGACAACTACTGAGACTTACACACCTTAAAATGGCAACTTGGGTTTCTCCTCTGAGATGTTAATGGATTTTATAGCAGTTTTCAGCCACCATTTCTCCTTTACTGGAGCTTTCCTGTTTCTCACTGCTGGCTTTCACACTTTCTCCTGTGCTTTGGCCCATGAGCTCTTTTAAAGGGACTGATTAACATTTCCCACATGACAAAATGGCAACACTGGATCATTATTATTCTTTAGGTTAAACAAACAGTTTGGGTAGGGAACAGGTCTAGGTTAACTGAGGTAACAAGAGGAAGGAACAGAGCTGCTGCTGAGCCCAAACACTTGGTGGGTGGCATTTGCTTGATTCACTGTTGCTGCTCCGAATTGCACGGAATTGGCAACCCAAGTGTTTTGCAATCAGGAATCAGGACCAAAAGTCTGTGCAGTTTTGGCACTGAGGTCACAAGTTAGAGTTTGGGTTGGGTTTTTTTAAATTGCTTTCCTCCCTAGATAGGAGATCTAGCAATTTATTGCTGCTTTTTGTTTTTCTTTCTTAAGTGGATCTGCTTTTCTCACAAACATTTGGCTTTGCGAGTCAAGGCTTGGATGGAACCGCCCAGTGCAGAAGATCTATGATGCCACTAAAAGTCTCAATCTGCTCCGAAGGGGACTTTCCACTTGCATCTGGATAGATCTCTGTGGAAAGATGAGGCATTGCATTCTTTTCAGAACTGCTCTGATCTCATCATCTGTTTATTTGGGGGAATCTCACAGGATTTATCCCAGTTATTGCTTTGCACAGGGACAACCTAATAAAAGGTACAGCTCTCATATTAAACAAATCTTGGTGTGTGGTATGAGACCCGCTGCAGTGTCTGGACCAGAAGGCAAGATTTCATCTTAGTCAGGCTTTTCCAAGAGACAGGTAAGTCCCTTGGTAACTGCAAGGAGGAATGGTTGGATTTCATTGTTTGTACAGAAGCCCATACCCACACTTTTAAAGTAAACCAACCTAGATCCCCACAGGGTCTCTCAGACTGTTTACTTTTAAACTCCTGGAAAATTTGGGGTGGTAGTTTAATTGGCTTGTTACCTTACTCTCCTGGCAGCTCCTTCAGTACCTTTGCTCACTATAATATTGTGAAAACAGGAAAGAAAAGGAAAAAAAAAGAGAAAAATTCAATCCCATAAAGATAACACAATAAATGTTGCATCAGCAGTTTTCTAAAAGGATTTTGTTGTTATCAAAAGTGGCAGACATTAAACAGACAGAGTCTCAGAATAATTGATATGGGCAAGGGGGTAAGCATTTAGTCTCCCGGTAGGCCAGCCACCTGTGCAAACAGCACTCCCAACTTCTATTTCGGCTGCTGGCTCCTGAACAGTCAATTATTTAGGGCTTTCCAGAGATTTCAGTGGTAGAGAAAAAAAATATCCAGGCCTGTGTTTGAAAGGTAGCTTTATCAGCATAGCTCAGTCGTGCAATTACAGCCTGTCTTTGTTCCTCTGTAGGTGACCGCAGGTTCCAGCCAGACCACTCTCTTTTGTTTAACTTTTGGGGAGTAGTGATAGCACCATCCATAATGTTCCCATGTTCCTCATACCCCTCACAGTCCGTTCTACCTGCAATCTCCCTGCACACACTGCATGAGAACAGGACAGATTCAGAGAGACACAGAGCATTTTATCCCTTCCTTTCCTCCCAAGAAGAGATAAAACTTCCTGGATAACTTATGGGTGGTTTCAGTAATGGCTGAATACAACGGAAAATAAACTACTTGGAAAGACCTTTTCCTGTAGTTGAAGCTTTCCTGAGCCATCCTTCAACAATGCACAACTAAAGAAGGAAAAGATGAACAGATTTATCTCACTGAACTGGATTAGACATTGGTGTACGATACATATTTTTTAGATAAGGCTAATAATAACAAAAATAATAACAAGAAAAAAAACAGCTAAAAAGAGCTATATTTCCTCCTATTTTGGGGAGAAATAGAACCTCTAACTGCTAAATTATACATTGGCTAACCTGGTTTATGATTTCCTAAGTGTCTGTTGTAAGGTTTCTTTGTACACACAGCAAAGGAGGATGTTTGATTTCAGAAACCTTTGATGATCTGCATCATGCCTTGTTCTGCACTCCCATGGGGATTTCGGAAGAAACTGTGCTACTATTATTTAATGAAATGAACCCTTTTACACAAACATAAACTAATTCATGTGGGAAAACACATTCCTAAAGTGATGTATAAAATGTTTGGCTCTGATCTGCTCATTAGCACCCAGGAACAAGATTTAACAGTCAGTGCTGACAGCTCAGTTTCCAGTAGTGGTCAGGAGATGAAATATAAAATCATCGAATATGCTCATACAGGCAAATATTTTCCTTGTGTATTCTTCTCCTTCAAGGATTGCTTACAAGTCATGTATTTGTAATTCTACCTTCACTATTTGTTTGGTTTCTCTCAGAATGAATTGCTCCAAATTCTTCAAGCTGTTTAAACACTGATGACCAGGACCCACTATTTCTTGTTTTCTTCCTGTTTCATTTGCCCAGTAAGGTACATGCAAAGTCCCTTTATGTCCTACTGACTTAGTGTTTTCTTGCAAAGTTTTTGTCTGCAATCCCAAAGTTGCCTTATTGAGTATTTTGGGATCAAAACTGATGCTGGTTTTGACCAGCCAGCATCCTATTACCCTTCCACTATATTCCTTAGCAGATTATTCACAGCTCACTTAACAACAGATTTATCATTTTGTCTTTCTGTTAGGCTCCATATTCTATTCCCTATTTCTTCTTGCTATTCCCAGTAATATTTCTGTCAAATGGCTATATGCCATGTTCTCCTGGCAATATGGCATTTAAAACTTTGATCTTAAAGCATCTCCTGTTATCACCAATGGAAGAGATTACACTGCTTTATGCAAGCAAAGTTTAAACAATAATGCAAGGTTTAAACGCCTTTTAGCTGCCTAAAATTTACTTGGTTATTTTTCATTGAAATATTTTTCCCTTGAAACACTGAATGCCTCCCAGCCGAGGGATATTTCTGCACCCACAGCACTCTGGTTGCGTTTCCCAGTCTCCAGGGGTCCTACCCAAAGTTCTGCTGTGATGTCCTCCTCACTCCTGCAGATCTTACAGATTCCTTCTGCTCCATGCTCCATCTATGAAAACAATGCACACAAAAAACGTGTGCTTCTCTAACTTCCCAAACTGTTCCTTTTCATTAGGGGTCTCAAAAGAGCTGTGCTTCCCACCCTGGCTGCTCTTCTGGGAGCTGTCAGGTCCAAGTGAAGTGCTGTTGGACACAGAGCTACAACTGCAGACGAAGGGCTGTGAAACAGCACAAGGGAGTTAAACTCTGACTTTCTGCTGAAACTCGGCACAGTTGTTTTCAATAAGCAAGGAAAGCATCAGCTGAAATATCTGTTTTCTGCTAAGAGAGTAAACTAAGATAAAGCCTTTCCAGCAAAACTAACCATTATCCACGAAAGTAAAGGGAGGCCAAAGTGCATTGGTTTTGTTTGCTTCATATGTCCCTTTTTGGGGGAGGGGGAACATCAGGCAAATGCTAAAGCATTCACAGAGCCCAGTGTTAATAGACATTTGGCATCCATCCTGCATCAGCTGGACTTGTAATCACTGAAGAGATTTACATGGGCCAATCTGCCTTGTGTTGACTGGTCAACATCAATCTTAATACAGGGTGCTGGTTTCCACAAAGTGTCACTCATCCCTAAAGCACATGGTTCTAGGGAAGATATGCTAGGAAAAATCACAGTAAGATGAAGACTGAAAATGGTGTTTTAAAAAAAATCACCGCACCAGTGAGATTCAGTCTCATTTAGATTCCTTATCCCATCACTAATATTGCCCCTCATAAAATGACAGGTATTTTAATCACTTTATTGCTAACAGTTCTGTGGTGCTCTGGGTTTGTCTGGTGGGTAAACAAGAACTCCCCTATTCACTCCCTGATGTTTTTGTAAGGGTCTTTTTATGCATTGATATATGTTGTAACCTTAATGCAGCCTGGCTCATTTTAAACTGTATAGTGAAAATACCATGGGTTCATTCCAGAGGTTACCAAGTGGAAAGTACAGCTTTACAACAGATGTTATCTTACACTCTACCTTTTTTTACCCTCTTTTGAAATTTTATTTTAATTTCTAGGCTTCGTGTCCTAGGTGTGTCTTCACCTTCCTCTTATTTAAAACTCACTTTCAGGAAGATCCCAAATAATTTTTGCCACCGATACAATTTTTTTTCCTTTCTACCACCAAAACAATTACAAAAAAAATTAAAGCCTGATGAACCAGCTTTGGATCTGTCTTGTCAGTGGCAAAACTGCGAAATTCACATCAGTGATTTGTACGATTTTGCAATTGCTGAAAAATAAAATGGTCAAAAGCATAAGAAAGCAGGCTTATATGTGGAAAGATTAATTTCTAGATGTACTTAAGTGCTTGATTACACAGAGTTGCAGATATACTACTCCATATAATACTGGGAGACAATTAAAGCTTTGTGTTTGTTGTAGTAAATAGGACCCTTAACCTCAGGTGTACAAGACTTCCAGCCCTTTTCCCTAAAAATGGAATGGAGGACCTTCAAAGACCTTTCAGGATGCTTGCTCTCAAGCTTTTCATGTCTCGTGTGAACCCTTACTGGGAACTGATGCTCCAAATTCAGTCTAAAAGTCCTCCTCAGAGGACTCCAGGCATATACACAGAAGCCTTTGTGTCTCCAATAATTACACAGAAAGACCAGGCATTTAAATCAGACTCTGAGAATTAGACTTCATGGAAATCCTTAGCTCCCAGATAAATATCACAAAAGAAACAGATTTCTCCCCCCTCACACACACCACAGCTGCAAAATTTGTTAATTCATCTTCTTCCATTAGTGACACAGGACTCACTCTTCCAGCTTTACACACATTCCTCTGCCACACCAAGAGAAAAAGATATTAGAAGCACTAGTCTGTCATAATTTCCTGTGAAACATATTTTAACTGGATTTAATTGTCGTAGTATATTCGCTGTGTCCCCAGTCTGAAACGGCTTAGCCCCTCCCCCAGGTAGCTAGAGTTAATAAAATAAGCAATCCTTTTCTGCTTCCTTATCTGCCATCTGGGCATTGCTAGGGTCAGTAATTCCCTATACCAGTGGAAGCACAGATGGATTTGGGGAATTAGGGCTTCACACAGATTGTGATGTAGATTCCCTCAAAATAGGAGCTTTTGTTTTTAAACAAATTAAGTACCTCCTCCTCTGCTTGGTTACAAAGGCCCTTTTCCAATATCCAATCACATATCCATGTAATCCTTTTGTTGTTGCAGCCTCAGTAACTATCTCACGGGGAGAAATTAAACCAAACCTCTGTCTAGAAATGGTGGGCAGGGAGGCAGCTTCGCCAACTCGCCCAGGCACCAGGCTGGGAGCCTTTTGTGCAGTATCTGACCTGACATACGACTCACAATAGGACCACAGATACAATATTTTCTCTATTTTTGCCTTTCTCCCATTATTTCCTCATCATTTGCCCCGCTGTGCCTCCTTCCCTGAGTCTCTGGAAAGTGCTTGAACCTTGGAAGGGCTTTTGGAGCAAGATAACCAAGACAGAAAATTAATCCTTCGCCAATCCTTCACCCAGCAGCTGTTTGCCATCAGTTCTGCTTGGACACCAAACTACTTTCAGTGGGCTTTTCCTTCATCTCCCTTCACCACTGAGCTCCTGCCTCCAGTGAATGTTACTGGGCACGTTGTGTTTTTAAGGAGCTAATTTCAGCCAGTGTGTGATGTTTGCATGGTTTCCAGAAAACACATGGAACAGAAAATTAGCCATATTTTTCCTGATGATTTAGAGTGGTTATTAAATTCTACTTCCATTTCTAATGAGTGCTGAAAAAAACCAGCCATTTTTTTTTTATTTTTAATTGTTATTTATGACATCCATGGAACAGAAAGTAAGCCCAGTAGACCAGAAAAAAACCTCATACTCTTCATTCAAGTTACAAGTTTAATAGCCAAAATGTATTAAAGTCATTAGAAAGCCCAGTAAACTGTTTTTACTGTAAGCTAAAAAAGGTTACAGTCCCCAAAGTTTGCCTTGTTTAAACTACATTCATCACCAGTTTGGAGACAAACATGCATTTAGACACTTCGTCTGGCTGCAGAAGTATTTTCCAGCATCTATTATTTTCTGTCAGCTGACAGCACTGAATCTTCCAAGTACTGAATTTAATGCTGAAAGTGGAAACACTATTCCTGCTTTGCTTTTGCTGTCCCAGTGCACCCTCCAGGCTCCAGCCATGCTGCTAATCCTGGGCTGGGATTCCAGCTGGTGTCGTGGGCAGTGCTGGGGCCCCAGGGAAGGGAAGGTGGCTACCTCAGATGATTCCCTACATCCTTGCTTTTCCAAATAACATCGGCTCCTTCTCCAGCTGGTTCCTCAATTGGTATAAAAGTCAATTTAATTTTCACCAGGCCACGATGAGGCAAGGAAGTGAGCATAGAGGTCATCTGTGATGTTTTGTCCTTGAACTCTGCAGATACTCAGATCTGGCTGAACATTGCCACAGTGATCCAATTTCAAGTGATTAAGTTAAAGACTGCAAATTATTTAACCCTACTGTTTGATCTATTCCTAGAAGTCTTTTTCAGTATTCTGGGAAGCACGGTTTTTTCTTTTTTATACTTTTCCATTACCTGCTGAGTAAGGAAAGGATTACAGTAATGTCAAATTCCTCTCATTCTTTCTGTTGCAAAAGGCTGAGAAAGAAAACTCACCATAGGTTTTTCAAGAACAAAATCCCAAAAAATATCTGTGAAACAGAACTCCAAGCTTTGACCACGGGAGATGATAATTTTTTGTTGTTGTTGTTATATTTGAAATATTTTTGTATAATTGAAAGCCCTTGATTGAAAATGCAAGGCTTAAAATTAGATTATCCTGATAGTCATCCACTTTAAGAGGTAGGGAAGCACACCTGTAAGGGCATTCCCAAAGAGGGATGCTTAAGGTAAACTGCAAATGTAAAGGATGATTCCTCTCTGTACACATTTGCGCAACAACTGTGACTAAATCTTGTTCGTGAGAGCTCTCTACTGAGGCTGAGAATTATTTTTGTTTGTGCGAAAAGCCTGCTTTGTCCTTCCTTCCCCAGCGTCAGCAGCAGACAGCAGGAGGAGAGAAGGTGCTGGGCCCAGGGGACAGGGTGCCCTGACATCACAGAGAAATCCCCTTGGTCCTTGGTGCCTCTTTCTCAGGACCCCACCTATTCGGGGACTGAAGAAACTTTCCCTTCAGAAAAGGGGAAACATCTCTGACTTTCAGGTTTCTCTACAGCACGAGAGTGGAAGAAAACCCTCCAGAGGATCCCTGTAGCCATCCAGCCATCCTCCCAGTGGGGTCTTTGCCTGCGGAGTCATGTTTTATGCTTTGGACACTAACACACAGACTGACTGAAGCCTTTAGTCTTGACACAGAATACTTGACAGATGCATGGTGGTGTGTTTTACAAGTCTGTGCAAGGTGATCTTTTGATCTCCCATTGGCCTAAGGAGCAAATATTTAGGTATGAAAACCCACTGACTCCCCAACACATACCTCCTCCGGTGACCTACGTGCTGTGAGCAGAAATACCCCAGGCACTTATTCTTTATGAGCCTTCAAGCAATTTGAAAACATCACCTACACCATTTTTCCGATCTTTACAAAAAGTTTGAACCCAAAAAGGAGGCGAGGGGATCGTAACTAAAAAGTAAAACAGGCGGTGCTTTATGCAACTGCAAGGTATACGGTACCTCTGCTCTTCAGCTGCACGGTAATTGCTGGCTGCTCAAGCTCGTGGAAAATGTTTGAAGCCAAGTTGCATGAACATCTCGTGTTTTTAAAAGACTTACATGCAGCACTTTCATTTGCCCTGTAGCAACATGGGTGTTTCAGCATGATCTCCTCCGCTCTGGTTGCAACCCCAGTGGAGAAGCACCGCACATTTAAAAACAGTCTTAAATGTGGAAGGCTGTCACGTGAGCATATTCACATGGAATCCTTCTCAAACACTGAAATAGGATGCCCTTTACACTTATTTGTGCGCAAGGAGTTTTGATTTTAAGGGACTGGGGTGCAGCAAATATATTAATCAACTCAACCATTTGATTGGGCTCCTCACATGATCACCAAGTGTGCTTTCTCTATGAATAATTAGAGAAAATCACTTTTAAAGTGAGCAGTGTATCTAGTATAGACCTCAGGAAATGAAATCTCTTTCCCCAGTCTTAACATGCAGTGAATTTCCCTTTTCTCTTTGGAAATTCTTTAATTATTTGTCTTCCCCCCCCAAATTAACACTTGGTAACTTGATGCAAAAACTAATATCCTCTCCTTTTTCACAAAGACGTCCATGAATTTACAGGAGTTATTTCTACCTACTCAGTGTCCTCAAATGATTTCTGTTTGATTCCTGTGAGCAGTTTTAGCTGCAAGCTCTAGTGTGTAAATAGCCACCCTTTCAGGCAGAACAGAGGGAAAGCAGTGCAAGTAGAAATGATGTTTGAGGACTGTATGATTTTCTCTACTACCTAAGCAGCAAAGAGAAACGAGAACTGCAATATTTTTATGCCCATGAATTATTCAAACGCTCCAATACTTTGCTTGAGAATAGTTTTGCTACATGTTGATGCAGTCTAATAATGACAGTGAACTGGAAAAGGAAGGCTTCTTAATCATATACCTTGTTTCAGCTTAAAAAACTGCTTGATTTAATATGATAAACCTACAGAGGCCCATGCTTTCAGAAACAGCATGTAATTTTAGATTTACATGGGTATAATTTAACAGATTTTATCCAGGAATTGCAGCGATTACAAATGCAGAGCCACAATTCAGTTACTTACTCTATGCCCACAAACACTGCTTATCTGCTAAAAACATTTAATTTTTGACATAAGTGTACAGACAGGATGGTGTTTGGAAGGTGAACTGATGGTTTCTTCGGTCTTTTTACCCAGCTGACATGGGTGACATTTCAAGATGATACAGATGACCTCTTCAGTGAACTGCAGGAAGTTTTTTTCAGGTTAGGTTTCGGATACTGCGTGAAATGCTGGTCCCGAGCCATTTTCTTTATCTGACACGGCCCAAGCCCATGCAGAAAGGTCAAATGACTTGCCCTAAGTGACAGAGTGACTGAGTGGCTCCTAGACCTTCTGCTCCCAGCTCCTGGACCTCCCATGCTCCTCAGCCACGTCGCACAGAAATTCAACAGCCTGTGCCTAAAGTGTTACTGCCTCAAGTCATGTCTTGCTGAAACTGTGTCTGGAGGGGGAACTCAATATCTAAAGGTGTAGAAAAGCATGACTTTTGCCCTCATCAACAAGCCTGCAAATGCCTGTTTTCCCCCTCCTTTCCCCCTGTCCCATCTGGTTCAACATCCATCAGTGCATCTCCCCTCTCTGGCAGCCTGCCTCTGCATCAGCACCTTTCCAAAGAGGGCAGATTGCAAAACACACTTCTGCTGAGGGGCTTATTCCTTCTCAGTCGTAACCTCCTGACTCATTTAATAGACTAAGGATCTGGGATGGAGCCCAAAACTTTGTAGCTGGATCCTGTTTTCTGTCCCTTAGGGCAATTCAGTCCTCCAAGCAGTGTGAGCTTGAGACCCCTCTAGTGTTGCCTGCTTGATCCAGGCGAGGCCACTGAAAAAGAAAGAAAAAGCCCAGTCTGTCAAAGTTCTTGTGTTCCCAGGAAAATACTGGTGCTTTGTTTTAAAAAATGCTCTTACAAGACCTGCAGATGTAAAATGAAGCAGTCAGCCATCCAGCCCCAGACCTGAAGTGTGTTATACGGACAGGTTGGCCGCAGGGCTCCCATGACTTTAATGGGAGTTTTGATACAAGACCTATTTGCAGGGTATTGGTGATCTGTACATTCACTGCCACTAGAGAAAGTTTTAGAGAAGTAAAATGTCTTGGGGGGGTTCGAGCTAATGGAAAAACTCCGTGATGTCATGACAGCGCGTCTCAGATCTTATTTTACTCCTGAGTGTCAGAGTGGGTTGGTGATGCCATGATTCCAGAACTCTGGAATGAGGTTTTACATGCTGTCTTATTTCCACATGTCTGAAGACTCCTGAAGTTTCCCCTGCAGTATATCACAAGTGTTTGTAAATACGAGGATACAAGAGAAAAAATTCCTCCTTCTTTCTGAAGGTAAAATGCTACACTACTTTTTAAATTAAAGCTTTCTTTGAGGGAATTTTAACTTTTAATACTGGTTTGCCACATATAGATAGAGGCTGTTATTTTTCTAACCCCTCTGAATATTTAGCATTCCACCAGAGGTATTTTTTTATTGGCTTGTGCCATAAATCTCAGTGTCATGGGTCTTTTGTGCATACTAAAAGTTAAAGAGGCTCACCAACTCAGCAAAACCACTGAAAAGTTACAAAAACAGATTGCTTCTGAGATTTTAGGAAGGAAAAAAATGCCCAGAATTATGGCTTGATGGGATAAATCTGCAAGGAAGCAACTGCATTAGCAGTAGATACTTATAAGTAATTAGGTATGCTTGTCAGAATGATCCTTTGGAAGCCAAACATATTGCAATACATCTCTTTTCCTCTCAAAGGATTTATATCTTAATTTTGGACTTGACACTTTAGTGTGTGAGTGGATCAGCTCAAAGAGCAGATCACTTTTCTCACTGAGAACATTTTAGCAGCACCGCTGCGCTTCCTTGTGCCCTCATTGCCTCTGATTTTGGAGATACTACAAAAGCAGTAAGTTTTTCTGACAGTTCCCTTAAAAGAGAGGGGAATCAGTGAGCGAACTGAATTTAGAAATCTTTTCAAGCAGTCTGTCACCTGCAGAGGATTACGAAGAGGTTGCTGTACAAGGAAGGCAGGCAGCTATACCATGTCAGTCTAGATTGCATAAGAGACAACAGAGGTAGCTGAAATTTGATAGTATGTGAAGAAAGAGCTGGTAGATTTATTCAAAATGCAGAGCAAAGTGGCCATGAAAAAGAAGGAAGAATAATTTTAACAGATGGTTCTTTGGGAAGGCTCAGAAAAGAGAAGGTCACAAATATCAGAGTGGGAGATGTCCAGGAGATAAATAGGTTAAATGGAAACAGAATATGGATTTTGCTGCTCTGTAGAAAAAGCAGTGACAAAATATTCTATGTCATGCAGGAGAGGCAAAAAAAAAAGCAAGCAGATGTCAAATGGGATCAGCTGGGAAGAGTGGAGCCCGTTCTAATCACTTGAGAGAAAATATAAAAAATATATGGTTTATATGTCTGTATCTAAACAACTAATACAAGGAGCAGACTTCTCCAAGATTCTGTTCACTGATTCTCTGGACAGGAGACCTGGCCAAAATGTACTGTACTGAGGCTCCTTTTTGGCCCGTATTTCTGCACTTAGTTCCATGGAAACTATGGAACGGACAGGTAGGAGGAAAAGGCCTCAAGTGCACATCCAGATCCCATCCCAGCACAGATCTGGGATGTGTCCAGGACCTGCACTTGGACCCAGAAGCCAGGAAGCACTGCCAAATCCCACAGTATTCACATCGTCTTAGCAGAGCGCAGGAGGATCGTGAAACCATCAGTGTGATGCAGCTGTGAAAGAGGCAAAGCGTTCTCCTGGGACGGAGCAGGGGAGGGATTTCCAGCAGAGATAAGGAAGCATTAATGCCTTAGAAGGCCCTTGTCTGGCACAGGGTACTTAGCGTCCTCCACGCTGGAGAAAAACTGACTTGTGCAGGAAGATGCAGAGTCAGGAGCTGCCTGAGTAAAGGAGGGACTTACACTGAGGAAATCAGTGAAGGACAGAGCTGGGTGGTTTTGTTTCCCTGTAAAGGAGAAATAATCAATATATTTTGACACCTGGGGACATAAATGCCAGCTAATTCCCATCCACTTACTCCTCAGAGCTTTCTAGCACCTCCTGCTTTGCCCATCTGGAGGGTGACAGCATCACCACCAGTGACAGCTGTGACTTGCTGCTGCTCTCCCCTCCACTCCGTAGCTGCTATTAAGGTGAAGGAGAATTTTAAGGTTTCCCCAGGTGGAAGCATTGCTGTTTGTCCAAAATAGCTGTGTTGTTCAGGCCCACATTGCTTGCTCTCTCCATAAATTTAGCTACTTGACCGTGGTTTTGGTTTTAATTTTTTTTCTGGCACATGGCATTTGGTCCCACAACACACGCAGAGGCTCATGCCAAGAATGACACTTAATTTTCAAGCAGCCTTATTGATGGTATTATAGCTAATATAAATTATACTGAAATATTTTAAATAGCAGCAAGTTCATTTTGTTGCCCAAAAATAGTATATGAACGGCTTTGTATTTTCTTTTAATCATTTTCATTCAATAGATAAACACTTTGCATGCAATTGTTTCTAATGCAAAGCCAAGTCAGGTATTAGATAGGAGGGGTTATTAAATATTTGAGTTTGGGAACACTGAAACACTGAGAAATACTATGTTTTTACTCAAAAATAGAGGCAAACCAGCCAAAACCACCCCTCTCTAATGAGCCTGACAAGAGGTAGACATTTTTTAGGAGGAGGCACATCTGGGGCAAGATAATCGATTTGGGCCCCCAGCCCAGACTCACTCGGGGGCCGCCAAATTTGCGCATCTGTGCATACACTCTGTGAAGCGTTTGCCCTATGCAGAGAGCCTTCAGCACAGAAACCACCATCCAAATTCCTCTTAAATCCTCAAAACACAGCCCAAAAACAGACTTAAGTGACACAGATCCATGTGCAAACCCTTTGTGGAGGGGTAAACTGGGACATTTTTCAAGCATTGACACCTGCATGCACAGCTGATAGATTCTCACACCTGGCTAAAAAGATGATTGGATTTGCACCTGGAAAATCCATTTTAGAAATGCTTTTTGCACATATAAACTGTATGATGTTACAGTCTCTGTAGGAGTTTATGCTTGGAAAAGAGCAGGTGCAGGGCTGGTAATTTGAGGTAAAAGTTGCCTCTCAATGCCGAGAACAAAAGAGGAAAAAATGGGGATAAGAAGCAGAATTCTTATCCTGTGCTCTTCAACTATTATTAAAAAAAAAAATCTGGAAGCATGTTTTCCCTCCTTGATTCCATCAATACTTGAAAACCACTTAAGGCTACAGCCTAGCACAGGAATGTATTAACCTCTCTGTCTTTTCCAGGCTTTGCCAAACTTTTTAAAGTCTTTGCACCCTACAGTTTTGTATCTCAGATTTCTCAGTCTGAGTGGAGCAGACAAAATTACAAGCACTCTGGTCCCTTGCATCCTTCCTCTGACTGAGCAGCCCCAGTTCTTCCCCCCCAGATCAATGAGCAAAAGTCAAATGGAGGGCTAGGCAGCGATCCTGAAGCCCGCCTTCCCTGCTGCTGCTCGAAGCAGAGAGCTGTGATGGGATACACAGGCGCATCCCCAAAGTGGCTGAGCTGCTGGGGTGGAAAATTAATCTCACAAACACCAATCCCACAGATCCAAACAATAATCATCAACCACCATGCTCACGGACCATGGGTGAGGAACCATGCCTACTCCAAACTTAGATCAGAGCAGCCAGACATCCTCCTCTTGCTTTGGAGCCATTCTTTTTCTCACCTTCACCATAGAATTGAATTTATATTTTCATCTGTCAACAATAAGGTGCAGATAATACCACATGCCTCCAGGCTTTGCACTGAATAACTTTGATCTTGAAAACATTATCCAAAACATGCTGCTGGCAGCAATGCCTGGAAACAGCCCATGCAGGAGGTCCAAATAAAGCTGGTGACATGTCAGAAGAAGGAATCTATGTGTTTCTGCCATCGCTGTTGCTATAAGAACAGTAGGAATTAAACAGAGATGAAACAGAGCAGTCAAAGGCTATGGCAGGGAAGGAGCACCCGGACTGCCTGGAAAGGCAGTGAGAAGCACCTCCAAGAATAATTGGTGAGGGAGACTATGCCACACTGGAGAGCCGTCACCATCCAGAGCCTTGCTCAGCAAGCTAGGAAATGCCTGGGTGTGAGCATCAGTTTGGAAATGACGATGGAATTTTGCTCAAGCAAGACAAAATAGGACTGACCCGTTAGGTGTGAGAATTGGCAGCCCAGCTGCACGGAAAATGTGGAGCTGGTGGAGGCCGTGGATGAAACAGAAGTTTCTCCGCTGCGCCAATCAATCATTTAACACCTTTGTCAGTTTGTGCTGCCCACATAACTTTGGGGGGATATTCAAGCACAGGGGCTAAATATACATTCACAGGAAAATGTGATGCCACGTTCAGCGATGCCTCACTCAGGTCTGAATAGGTCCATCGTTTCTCAGCTCTTCCATCCTGTTACTTCCCAAAATAACTGTGATCATGACAAAGCATGAAATAGAAGAGAAATAGGAAGAAATGAAAGAACACAGAAGACTAAAAAGAAATATCCTTTGTCATTCGTTGGTTGCAACCACAGGAAAATGGACAGAACTCCTTTGTCTACCTGTGAGCCTCATGCCCAGATTCTTAGAGGCAGCAAGAAGTACAGCGAAAGGCTGAAAGAAAGAGATGGAAAGGAGTTTGATTCCCTTTATTTCGCTACATGAAATTATTGTACAGACTTGTGGTTTGAAGGAAAACAGGAAAACAAAAGATCCACCATATCTAGGCCTGATACAGAAACAAAATATGCACTACTCTGAAAAGTGACTACAAATGCAGTGCCTTGGGAGTAAGCATTACACTCAAAACTATTCCTATCTGCCATTCATTACTGTGTCAAAATTGCTGATTTCTGGAGCAGTATTTCCTGCCAGTCCTGAGATGCATCCAGAAATTTCAAAGTAAAGCTGAGTTTATTTTCTGTAGTGAGTGCAGCAGTCTAAATTAAGTCTCCAGTGGATTTGCAGAAGAATAGCTTACTCAACATCTGTAAGTGGCTTTGTTGGTATTCAGAAGAATTAGAATAATCTCCTCTGCTTTGCAGCAAAATATGCAAGGCTATAGGGGAATAAATGTCACACCTCCCTCCCCAAAGGCCAGCAGCTATGATTTTGAACAAAACCCAGGAACAAATCTGCTGACAAAAATGTCAGTAAAGCTCAGGATGTTTACATTTATAACCAGATTTGTGTCTGAAAACAGTAGTTACACTTCACTGAGCAGCACTCTCCGTGCCCTGCCCCATGGACACTTGAGTCTTCCGCACAAGATCTGCCCCACACCTGCATCAACTCAGACCTTGGCCCCTCTCAGGGAAGATCATCACAGTCTTGCCCAAGCAGCCCGTCAAGCCTGAGTCCTCTGCAACTTCACAACACTCAAGTCAGAGGGATTTTATGAATCCATAGTTTCAGTGTTTGCTTTATCTAAAGAGGGCAACGTCATCGGCTTTGCTGATGACACCAGGCAGGAGGCTGGGAACATTTTTCTCCCACCCCTTTTTTACCCTTCCCCCAGCACCTCACTGGGTTTTGGCATAAGAGAATCAAACTGCATCATCAGCTTATTACACCTGATCCTTGATTTTTAGAAGTCCACAAACGTGAAGGGCTGATGAAGTTTTTCCAGCTTAGCATCTGTGCCCATCAGCTCCTGTGTTTCTTTGTGATAAACTTATTAAAACTGTGCGTTTTGGTTCTGTAGATTTATTACTTGGATGCCTTTCAAAGTCCTAATCTTGCGGTTTTTCTGAGACCTTAAAATGTTGGAGAGTTTAGGTTAATCTTTTTGCCTTTTATATTCTCATCATTTTGGTCCACTAAAAACAAAGTATAAATAACTGGCTTTACTCCTATCTGCTCTGCCTAAAGTTTTGATAACTTAAATGCAGGCAAATTCTTCTTTGAAGCCAATTAAACTGAAGACTTTTGTAAAGAACAGGACGTGAAGTGGAAAAAAACAGATATCATATATAAAATAATGTAGGATTCCATTCCTTTTACCACAATAATAGACTTGAAGGGTTTGCTTTCACAAATAATTCAACTCCAGTGAAAGTGATATAACTCAGCTGAAATCAGAGGAACAGCCCTGAACTTTGATTCACTGTTTTGCTCAAATAGTTTAAACTTTCAGCGACATGTGATTTAATAAAGACAAAATGGAACTGTCTACCCTAGCTGCTACTAAGTAATTTAATACACCCTCTTCTCAGCTGTAGATAAACAGAAAATACCATGACAGGGCTACATCAGCTTTGGAAATATTCACTTGAGAAGGAGACTGATCTTGGAAGTCCTTCTAAAATGAAGTGAGTGCTGTTGCTCCCATGAGCTCATCCTCGCCAGCTGCAGGGCCAGGAGGAGGTGTAGGATCAGCAGTGGGGACCAGAGGGGCCTGCCAGGACACAGGGCTGTGTGACAGTGATGATGTGCCAGCCAGGAATGTGCCATTACACCCATTAGAAGAGTCTATGGCTTAAGTATGGAGCTCAAAATATAGGAGGAGAATAAATAAAACAATACAAGAACTGAAGGAGCTGAAATCTCAATATTTAGATATTTCCGAATTATTAATATGTGCTTTATCCCTGCATGTTTATGTGAAGCTCAGCAGAGTCCTAAAGAGCAAACCGACATGCCTTATTCCCAGGTTTTATAGCCAAGGCTGACTTACATGGGAAGTGTGATGCCACTCAGTCCTGCTGCTCGCTCAGTTAGTTCTGGGTTGGTACAGACAAACCTGGAATAACTACAGTTTTTCCTTCTTCAGTGTGCTGGTATGGCTTTCAGAGGTGTACAGCAGTTATTTCTGTGCCTTTTCCATGACTGCCATTTCAGAGGGTAACTGATGCAAGCAAAGGGCTGGTTGTAAGTTTATAGATGCTATTTTAGGTATAAAACACTGCCTTCTCCCATGCCTGCCGTTAGAAATCAGACCTTAGGTGTTAATAGTGAAAGAGCCAATGCCTTGGGGCAAACCAGACCTTACCAGGAATAGGACATGAACTTTCTAGGAATTTTCAATTTGAAAATTCCAGCAATAACAGAGGGACTATTAAATACACCACACTTTCTCCCTTGCTACTGCCTTTACTCAAAGAGAAATTCTAGAGGTATTAATTTGGGTAAATGAAATTTAGTTTTAGGTTTTGAATATTAACTTTGCATGTTAGTTATAAGAATGAACATACACAAGGCATTTTGGTCAGCAACTCCAATAATCAGTCATTTTATATTTCATTCAAAAACATACCTTTCATATCAGAAGTATTAAAAGCAAGAAATAAATTACTCTTTTTATTCTGGACTCTATCAGTGAAATGAATTGATTGATTTGATGGACTTATGGTTGGTACAGAAAAAATCAGAATCAACCTTGAATTTGGGTTTTTTTTTCAGAATATACCTTTACTGAACAGTTGGCAAAACTACATATCTGTAGCCATTTATTAAACTAGTGTCAGAACTCATATGAGGTAATTCCTGGGAAATGGCACAGGACAGATAGGAGCTCTTCAAAGGACAGCGAAAAATAACCAGTAGGCAATCCCAACTGTGATAATAAAATTATACAGAAGATTCTTCAAAGAACAGTGCTATTAAAGGTTTCTCCTAAATGACCAGAAGCAAGACCTGGCCATTAAGACTGCAGTTATTATTGCTGAGATAATTAGCTCCTAGAAAGCTTCTTGGAATGTATGTAACTTCCTTCTTCTAAGGAGAAGTAACATTATTTCCTCTCAGAAATTAACTTCATTTGCCTTCTTTACATTAGGGCCAAAGTAAATATATAAGAAACCTTGGGGCTGAATAATATTTTATATTACAAAAGAATACAAAGGCAAAAAGCGACCCCTATTCTTTAATTTTTTTTTTTACAATTAAGACCATACAGTTCATCATGTTCTCCTCATGCAGAGGGGGCAGAAGGTGCGGAACCATTTTTCCTTCTACTTATTCTAGAATATATATTCAAAGACGTTCTTCAGTCCTGAAGTTAAAATAAAAAACCTCCCTTTCATTAAAGGGCTGAGTCAGTAAGAAAGAAAAGAAGTTTTACTTAGATATTAGGACAGCAGCTGGGATAGAGAAATTCCTCCTCAGTTTCAATCCCTATTTTAAGTTCAATTTGTCCCTTTTACCCACTAAATGTGGAAGATATGTAGGTACATATTTGCACACTCAGGCAGGATAATTAAAGGAAAAGAGGTATCAAATACTTGCAAGGTGAAATCAGAACAGGAACTTCTAAAACCAAAGTACATCTGGATTGCAGAGGTTTACAGGACTGTTAAGCAGTCAACTCTGCTTTTGGAAGGCTGGAATTTCACATTCGGCTACTAAGTCATGGTTTTATCTGGATGCACACATCTTCTCTCTACCTGGAAATGTTGCTTCAGTGCCTGGGTGTTAAGCTGGCACTCAAGCCTTAAGCCAGACATTTTATTTCAGAGTCCTTTATTTAATTTTCTTTGTCCTTGTGTGAGGATATTTCTCCTTTTCAACCCCTCTAGGCCTGGTTCACCCAGGGTTATTTTCTCTCCAAAACTCTCTGCTTGGAGAAGGTTGTCCAAGTCTCTGTCTCTGGCCCACTCCTCCTCAACACCTCCCAGCAGTTCAGGAGGCTGAAATCAAGGAGAAACTTTTTGCCCAAATGCCACCAGAGGAGGAGTTAAAAATGATGTAGATGTCAAGGGTGAGGAAAGGCAAAAGTACTGGGGGAAGAGGGGCTAAGTCAAACTGCAGGGAAGTGAGCAAGGCAATCACCTCTGACCACTCAGCTTTTCCTATGGTGAGCCACAGGCTATGCTTCAGGCTCTTCAGAGCAAGAACAAGCCTCAGTTTGTCCTTAATTTTCATTTCTCACCTCTCTCGTATCTTTTAAAATCTATATTTTTAATGTTTTTTCAAGGGGTGAGAGCAAGGAACAGGCAATCAATTGATCGTTAATCTCCCATCTTACTGTCAGGAAGGAAAACAGTCTTTCGACGGAGTTAATTTAATTATTTTTATGGGAGACTTAAATATCATTAAGAGCATTATTTAGTAACAGGAAATCCCCAGGAGTGGAGGCACTGGAAGGCAAAACTAAGACTGTTTTCACATGAGCATTCCTGACCCTCTCTGAACAGGACTTGTACAGCCATTGCCACTTCACTTCCAGGGACAAAAGTCACACCAGATGAAGGAAAAGAGAATGGGGAGCTTGAAAACGAAGCAGCAGAAAGCGGATGTAATTTAACAGCCATGTTAGAAGTTTGTCTGCCTGATATTAAGTTAATTTGCTTCAGCTGGATGAATACATGGGCTAATTTGTGTGGGTTTTCCAGGTGCTACAACTCTAAATTTTCTAAAAGCTCAGATGCCTGTTGAGGTCCATGTCTGTGCAGAAAACAAAGAATCTGCAAATTCTGGGTTGCTGGGAGTCCTGGAAACACAGAAGTGATTGCATCCTCCAGTCTGCCAAGGGAGTCTTGACATGGACGCCCATATCTACATCCCCTGAACATTTGCATTGCGAGGATGAAGAGTGTGGGGAAGGCACGAGGGCAGTGGGGAAGCACGGATGCATCCTGTTAGGATCTGGTGGCCAAGCACTGAAAAGCAGAGACATAAAACAAGGAGTAATGTGCATGAATAAACCCTTCTGGAGGAACAAAGAAACCTCTGCCTGGAATCTGGCCCTCATAACAAATCCTTAATCCATAATGCTTGCCTCAGCCATGTTCCTGGTTTATTGACCTAAAATTCTAGGCACATGCGAGAGCGTTTAAGAGAGGCATGTGCTTCATGTCACACTTATCTTTCAGAGCAGGAAAAGGAGGACAATTGGTTTTCCTCCATGTTTCAGTTCCAGCCAAAACCTGAAAGGAATAAAAGGCTAGTATCGAGGTCTGCGCCTTTAGGCAGTTTTTATGCTAGATAAAATTCAAACCAGAAACTGTCCTACCATAAAAACGAATGCAGAAAGATAAAAACTTTGTAGCAGAAAGTGGAAAATGAGGGTTATACAGTGGATTTCCCTGTAGCTGTTTAAGTATCGGTAGGAAAGTCATGAACAGAAAGAAACTGAGCTGTAACATTTGGATGTGGATCGACTGCACTGAAAGTTTTGATTTGGGCCCCGAAATTCTGGGTCGTTAATAAAGGATATTTCGAGACTGAGAAAATCTCACACTGAAAGAATGCGAGATCAGGTCAGCAAGGGAACATTTCCTCACATGGCACAAAAGGTTGAATCTGGAGGCATTAACCAATTCAAACACAGAGCTGAACTGGGGCTGCAATAACATCAAAGCCAAACATGTCCTCTTCAAAACCAGTTGCCATGCTGAAGCTTTCTGTTCACTATTTTTAATATGAAGAAACTGAGCTGAAATCCAGAGCTATGATGTTTGGTTTATCAATTTACTCTGCTTTACTCAACCTCATATGTCAGGAATCTCAGAGCATCACCAGGAGTACAGATGTCAGCAGTTGGCAGCCAGTGATTTCTGGCTGCTCAGAGGTCATTTTTCTCTTGGATTCCCCCTGTGAAAGGTTTCAAATTCACCATTAAACAATATCGCATTTCATGCCTGCTTGCTACTCCCGGTCCAGGAACTAAATTTCTTCTGAAGTGTGTAACAGTAAAAGACAGAGGGGCTGTTCTCTTTTTGATGTTGGATGTTTCCAGGTATGACTGCAGTGCCATAAACTGTTTGTACCTGTGATCAGATCACACATCGTAAAATAGCCAACACGCACTTCTACCTACAAATGCATCAGAAAAAGGGGGGGAAAAAAACCACAACAACATGGTTTAATTTTTTATCAAAATAGGAGAATAATTAAAAAATATTTACTGGCTTTAGATTTCATTCCGCCACAATATTTTGTGGTGATTTTATTTTTACTAGTAAACACTGGGTTGCTGGATATTCCCAAAGAAGACTTTTTCATCCCTGTATTATCACTTCATTACATTTATGTGCTTGGAGCTTAGCTTGAATGGGCAGGACTGAACAGCAATAATGGTATTCTCTGCTCCACATTTCAACTTAGCTATAAAGTTGGGACGTTCTGGATTTGAAGGGAGTGAATCTGGCTTATGACAAAAAAGGAAAGTTGGACTAAAAATAGTTATTTTGCTACCCACTGAATCATTTGCAGAGGATGAGCAGTTCACGCCACAGACATGGAAAGAGAAATCCCTCAGAAAGGTGAAAGGCCTTGCTTTTGCTGCTTTAGTAGCAAGCAATGATAAGGCAAGAACACACACAAAAATTGTTAAACTTTGTTTTACAAAGGAAAAGGAAAATTGTACTTTTAGCAGAAGATGTATNAAATGTTGCTTCAGTGCCTGGGTGCCCTCTGCATGAAAAGGAAAAGGAAAACTGTGCTTTTAGCAGAAGATGTACTGCCTTTCCTAAAGTGCTGCTGCTGGAAAATCCAGCCCTTTGAGAAGATCCCACTGCATGTCAGTGCCACAAAACCAAGAAATAGAAAATAAAAAAAAATATAGTAAGCAAGTCTGTGTGTCTAAAGACTCAGGAATGACCCTCAGCTCCCAGTATAAAGTTCTTTACACTCTGAAAATCCATTAACAAACACATTTAGTGTGATGTCACTCAGAGAGAAATGTAATGGACACTTTTCATCTGTTCTGGAGACGTGTTGTAAAAGAGCAACATTATAATTATGAATTTATTCTCTTTTTCAAAAGGTGGGAAAATCTACAGTCACTTTTTGGACATCTAACCAAAGAGCTCATCATGCAGATGAACTTAATAGTATGGGGCTATGAGCTGATCATCTGAGTTATTATTGCTGATGAACATATTCTACAATCAACAATAATTAATCAGTTTCTTTAAAAGAGTTAGTATACAGTTAGTTAGTATACAGTAGGTTTCACCTCCAATAAATCAAGCTGTATGGAAATATAAACACGCAAGAGAATGTTTACAGATGGAAACTCTGACCTAAGGCTTTCAACAGACTCAGACCACCGGAGTTTTGTCCTCGTAGGGTTCACACGCCCGATGCAAAGAGTTGCCTGCATGGCACTTGGGACTCCTCAGGGCAAATCCCAAGCAAAGCCCGTTGTGTCAGGAATCCCTGGCAAAGAGAGCGACATTCAGCGTGGCCATGATGTGTCTCAGTGAGCGAAATTTTGGACCCCAAAGGGCAGTGTTGCTCAGTAGGTGCCAGAGATAAGCGCTTGTGAGTGGTTACACAGACAAATGCCCACAGTTCATTTCTCAGCGGCAGCACTCGTTCCAGCAGATGTTTTTAACTGAAAGGACCAAAAAAAAAAGTAATGGAGCTTCTTTCCTACAGTTATTAGTTGGACATTAGGGATGAATGCAGGACGAAAATTAGGGAAAGGCCTGTAGCAATCAACTAAACTGAGCTGCTGAAGTCAGAATAGACATTGTTGCAGTGGGGAAAGAGCTTCTGTCCAAGCAACATGAAACTGGTTTGCAGTTTAAGTAACACAAAATGCACAGAAGAGCAACAAAATGTTGTGATTTATATTATTATTTGTTTTCTCAACTTCCCTTGCAGGGGGACAATTAATCCCCCTGAAAGAGACGACAAGCTCAGCATATCAGATACTTAGGATTGCATTAATGGGAAGAGAGGGAAGGAGAGATGAGGCAAAGCTGATGACTCCATTTACAATTTTACTTCAAAATGCCATGAATGCATTTTAAGAAAGTATATGTTTGCATTTCTCACTGGAGAATGGCTTATACAGCAAGTTTCAAGACACACTTCCATCAAGGCAAATCAAATATACAATTATGTATAAAATAAAATAAAATAAAAAATAAAATTAAATAAAACATTAAATAAAATAAAACAAAAAATTAAAATAAAATAAAACAAAATAGAATAAAATATATAACTATATTTAAAACACTATTAAAAAGAAAAGGAATGGAAATTCCACAGATAACAGGCTCACTGATCTCAGTGCAAAGTGAAAGTATTCTATATTCATTCACTCACTATGTAATGAATGATTCTATAAGATCTTACATTTTCTCAATGGGCCTTCTAACATAATTTGTATTACATTGGCTTTCTAATAATAATCTATATTATCATATACCCTAATAATAATATATGAGTTTTCTAATAATAATCACCTATATTATTAATTCATTATAGAATCATTCTGTGATTTTACACTATGTTTTCTCAATGGGCCTTCCAGCCTGTTAATGCAAATTTTCACGTCAAGTGTCTCACCGGGCTGCTAAGTTCACAAAAACCATTCCCACCGACTTTGACTTAGGGTGGAAGCAGACCCAGACTTGTTGGATGAGCAGCACTCCAGGAGAGGATGGCTGCATCCAGGGGATGCTCCATGGGCTCTCAGAGCAGAGGGACACCTCTGCATCTCCCTGCTGATGGCAGAGACAGCAGGACAGGCACCTGCCCACGCACACCCAGCTGCAGTGCCAGAGGGAGTCCAAATCACCAGCTAATTTGTTCCCCCTGGTCCACTTATAGGAAAATAGATAGGTGATTAAAGGGCCTGTAAAAGCTGTTTACATGGCTTTCATGACTGTAGTTTTTAATGGAAATGGAATATTCTGTCATTTCAGCTGAAAAAGCTCAAATATTTACTTTGGAAAGAAATCGTAAAGAGCCAGAGCTGCCACTGAAACGCAACAAAGATAAACATTACTTTATGGTAATTAATTGATAAGGCAGATTAAAAAAGTTTAAAACAAAATTTAAAAAGAGTCTTGCAAGCCTGAGGTAATTTTTATTTATTTCTTTGCCATGAATTACCTCTTTATCCTTCACACAGAGAGAGAAAAAGTGGATTCTTTTTGGTCCCTGGCACAACGCACATATTATAAACACTACTTTTTTACAGTCTCTTTAGCTCATTAAGGTATCAAAAGTCTCCCTCAGCCTCCTTCTGTGTAGGATGCTGGGCACTGTTGGACATGGGATGCTTGGCAGAGGCTTCAAGTGTTTTACTTGCCAAACCTCTAATGCCAAGTTTGCCTTTGAAGTCTTCGCCTACTTGCCCGAGGACCACTCTGTCCTGTGGTAATCCCATTTCCAACCAAAAAGCTTAACCATGAAAAGATTCTTTGACTCATCTAATTCTTGGAGGCAGTGATTTTGTAGCCATATGTCAGGGAAAAATAGTCCCCAGAAGTCTTTGATTAATCTGATACCTGTGTCGGGGAATGGGTGGGTTGTTGCTATTCCAGCAGCTGTCTGCTGTGGAAAACAGCTCTAAACCGGTTGGTGACATCAGTTTCCTCGTTCCTTCTGATCTGAAAAAGGAGCAAGTACGAGAGCCAGGTTCACAGCTACACCCTAGAAAAATCTAGCAAGACCTTCATCACAGGGAGGCAGCTTTCTACAGTCATGACAGAGCACTGAAACGATGATCTTGGAATTATGCTCCATGGACAAATATGAATTACAATTTGGAAATATTTTCTTTATTTTTCAAGAAAAATCTTTTTGTGTAGGCTGCTAACAACTAAGTTTCCAATATTCCTGGCCTGGAAATGAGTAGTGGTACTTCATACTTTGCCAAAAGCTGGGGGAAAGCAGTTGGTCTTTGCACGTACTGTGAAGACATCCAGGAAGACAAGGTTTTTTGAACGAGTTTGTTGTTGAAACCCAACAAGGAACCTTTTGGTGATCCATACTAGGGACTGAAACACCATAATGTTGCCTGAACAAAACACACATGCCAGCTCGTCTCAAGGCAATTCATGCCAGGTGTATCTATTGACTTATCCATGTCAAGAACGGTTGCTCTGTTGCTTTGTGCTGGAGATCTGGGCCACTGCTCATGTCAGACCCAAGGAATTGTGGTCTATGAAGAGTGGACTGCAGTTATCCAAGGAAAAAGAAGAAATGTACTATCCTGTGGGACCATTTGAAAGCCCTTCAATAGCAAAATTGAACTTTTAACTAAAAACTGTTAAATTGAGCTTATGAACTGATTATTCCTTCTCTGTTCTGGTTGGCCTTCCACAGAAATTTTATGAATTCTCCTCTAATCATCTCTGCTTATTTCTTCTCTTGACCCCTTCCCATTTTTTTTTGCAGCCTTTTCATCCTTTCTTTAAAGCTCTTTAGGTCTCAGTCTTTCTACAACATGCAAAACTGGTTTGATTTACTGAGTATCCACTTACTTGATATTCTCATGTTGAATCTTACTGAGGATCCATCCTGTTGCTGTGCAAGATTGTTGCACCTATATTTATGGTTTTCACTTTCGTAGTATTTGCATGTCCTAGCAAAGTCAGATTTGTAACAAATAGGAGTTATTCAGAATTACTGAAGAATGGAAGGTAAAGGCTCCACTGTTTTAAATCAGATTTCCCTTGAATAAGCAAAAGATTTTGTGCACTGCATCTTGAGAGAGTTTGCCATGATTTTTTTTTCCCCCAGGTGTTGAGTATGTAGCCTTTGGATATTTGCTTTCTGAACCTACTCTGCACCTGAGGCCTCAACAGAATTTCTTTCTTTACAGACAGAAACCTAGGGCTCCTGTTGCCCTGATCACTGTCTTTCAGATCAGAGCAAGCATTAGCAATCTTGTCTTTAAAGCTTTATGTCAGTGAAACCTGAAGAAGTTGAATAAATCATATTGATGGGAAAGGTATATTACAAGTGGAATTTCACCAAATTAAAGACCAAACATTAATAAAACTCACATGAAACTAGATGAATCGAAAACATTTTGCTCTCCCATTCATAGAGGAGGTAATACAAAAATAATAATAGAAGAATAAAGGTTAAAATAAAAAAGCCAAAGGTTTTGTTTGCTCTCAAATTAGTGAATAGACTGATGCACAAATTTATATGAAATCGTGACTCTGTATATACATATCTATATATAGTGTCTTCAAAAGCTATGGGAAAGCTGTACTGTAACAATTATGCTTCTCATGTAGCAGTTAACCTTTTTCTGTTTCACAGACAGTTAAATATGCAGTTACTTCTCAGTCATCACATTAACATTACTGTTCCTTCAGAGCTTTCTTCTCTGGCTCTGCACACTTCATGCTCTAGATACTGCAGCTCCCAGTACTTACAAATGATTTACACAGATTACACAATGCCTCATTTATGTATAAAAATTATACAAATGCACTGGAGTATGAATTGGCAAAACAGAGTCAGCTTTATGCAGTACATTTTCCAGTTTCCATAGTATTTTCCTAATTCTGTCAAGTTAATTCATGTACTGTGAGACACTTGACTTTAAAACAGACTCTGATTGTTGGTTCAAGAGCATTATAATGAATGTTATTTGTTCCCCTTCATTATTATGCATTTGTAAATGCCAATAGTCATATTCCACCAAAGGAAAATAGTTTCCTACCATAGGAGAGCCCTGGTTCTTTCCCTCAAATCTGTGTGTTTTCCTTCATGAAGACGAGCCTCATAAAACTTAACCATCAGATGGGGCACCAAGACATACCATGGAATTTCTTACGCTGATCCTGATACTCTTGCTGATACACATTTTAGTTCTCCAGTCACATCTTTTTACCAATCCTTTCCTACTCTTCCATTTCACCTCCTACCATACTGGGTTTTATATTGCTGCCAGATGGTATTTCAGTTTAAATCACTGAACTAGCCAAAGATTTGACCATCCAGGTCATGCTGAAAAATACAGGAGGCTGTGGTTCGCTGGGATAAATAATCACCGAGAGCTGCACCCCAGTATGCAAAGTAACAACCAGCAAAGGTCTTGGCAGCTGCCAGCCTCAAAAAGAAAAAAAACCTGGAAGCATATCCAAACTATTGTTAACAGAATCTGAATATTTTCCAGCTTTTCCTGAGTGATTATTACAAAACTGACATTTCCCTGAGTGATTATTATAAAACTGACATGTCCGTGGGTATTTCTGCCCCCTCTTTCTCCTCTGGTACAGCCAGCAGCGGCAGGATGCTCACCTGGCCACCAAAGTACCACACCCTGAACAGCATCAGGACCGAAATACTCCTCTTTCTCCAAAAGTTTGGCATTTCCTTGCTGTTAAAGACCAGTGAAGCTCAGGGCTGGTGGTTTCACCACAGCTTTTACCCCAACTCATCATTTAGCTGCCCTCTCCATTGGTTCATTACTCCTTAACTATGTTCAGTGGTTCCATCTGTGAAAAGCACCCTGGGTGCATTTTAAAGCATTATAGGAGTGTGTCGATGAAAATATTAGCATTGACCTTTTTTTTTTTTCTCTCTAATGGGTGCTGTATGCTATTTGCACTCCTAGAGCAAAGGCTATTTCAACTTTTTTCCATTATATAATTTCCCCCCCTCCCCCCCAATGGTTTATAACTGTGCAATAAAAATTGACTCCGTTTGAATCTTGGCAAACAAGGTTTTAAGTTGGAAAAAAAGTCACTAAAGCCAAGCTGGAGTTTAAAGAGTGTAAAATATGAAGGAAACTGAATTTTCTTAAATACATTTTTGTGCTTACACAAATGAAAAACAGATTAATTTTTTATATTTATTGAACTTTGATTGCCATACACAAAATAAGTTCACTGTTGAGTGTGTTTTTCTTGGTCCGAAAATGCAGGCATGTTAGGTACATTATTTATTGTCAGACTATGGAAAAGACAAAGGTGGTACCTAGGAAAGAAAAATAATCATATGAATAATTAACTTAAGCTTGAAATAAAGCTCATAATATGAGGTTTTCCCAAGGTTTTCTACTTAAGTAATGAGGCAAAGCATTCATTTAAATGAAATGCAAACTATGTACCAGTCTCAAAAATTCTGGGGCCCATTTTAACGCACCCCGGCAGATGTATCATATTTTTATCTGATTTTTATTCATCACTGGGATGCCTTCAAGGAATCTACTGAAAGAAAGTGCTCTGATACGTCTCTTAGTTGCATTAGAAGGGAGATTGGTGACACAGACTGTGAACATCCGACAGCTCTGGATGAGTGCAACAGAATAGTCAGAATGGCACTGTAACTAAAAGGAGACGTGGAGCACTACATGCTGTTCACAAAAACCTTACTTTGCTGTGACTAAACAAACCCCTTATTGATGCCACGAAAGGCAGAGTAATTATTTTATCATTTTGCTCTCAGTGAGGGAAAGTACTGTCACCAGAAAAGCATCTCAAAGTGCCCGGAACTTGGTCATTCAGCTGTGTGAAACAGGTGAATGATATTTCAAAGCCAACTACATAAAAAGACTCTCAGTTTGAAAACACATGAAAGGTGTCTCATTTGATACCCTTACACAGTGTTCTATGGATTTTTCTTGTTTAAGCACAGGAGCTATGAGCTCTGGAATAATAACTCACTGTAATAACTCAATGAAATAATTGTAAAAAAAGTGCCAGACCAGAGGTTTAATTAGAGATGAAAAAATTATAAGGCATTTAGTTCTATTAGTAATCTTCACATATGAAAATAAAAGTGCCTGAGAAAGAAGATGAGGAGAAATAGGAGCAGAAAGCCAAGATCCACAGTGAACCCAATGGTGACAGGTCCCACACTGAACTCCAGAAGTATTTCTCTTGTGAAGGATGCTCTGACCTCTCCTCTGAGTGCAACAAGTTCTCCTCTGCCCAGTCAGATGCCAAAGACATAAAGGATTCCCCACCTATTCATTTGCTTGCCTTTATCAAGTAGTTATTTATGTTTCTGGTAGCTATATGGTTCTTTCAATCAAAATACCTCAGACTTGGGAAGCTGAGGAAGACTTCCTCAATGCGGTTCGATTACACATTTCCTCCCCAAAACAATGCCCATGTAGAATTGAAAACTACTCCTTAATGGTTAGAATAAAGGTCCAAGAGTCACAGTTGCTGATTTTTATTGCTAATGTTTCCACACAGTTGTTCTCTGGCTTTGGCAAGTCATTTATTGAGTTTCTCCTGATTTCTAACTTTACACTGATGTAAGATGTATAATATATCTAATATATATTATGCAGCATACATTCTATATTTTATAAATATAGAATAAATGAACACATGAGGTAGACATTGTAAAAAACTCTGAAGGCCTTCAGTAGAGGTGCATAAATGACATATTTAATAACCACAATTTCAATAGCTCATCCATGTATTTCAATGCATTTTGTGCCATGGATAACAGAGAATTAAAGGAGTACAATAAAATTTCTCAAGGGTTGTAATCTCATATAGAAATCTCATAGACTTGGTTTAGTCTTGCACCAAGAATAAGCTGGTGGAATATAGTCTGTACTTCTCTTCAGAGATTAATATTCATGAGAAACTAAGAAATGTACTCCATTTTGTACTGTTTCCCACAACAGTCTGACACAAAATATATTAGGAGAACTTTGGCAAGCGTCTAATATAATAAAATATTCAGTTTACAAAGCAGAAAGTGTGCCCCGCGCTCTTCCATAAATCTACTATAATAGGCACTTGTGGCAAAAAATACATTTCTGAACACATAGAAAACACAGATTACCGCATAATCATGATGTAATTGGTTGAAAGCCACCACGGCTGTTTTCTGCTGCAAGCCATATAAAAGCTTTCTGACTATTTTAAGTTCAGGGCGGAATGAAGTGAGAGGAAGCCTCCGCAGATTTAACTTTGCTGGAAGTCACATGAGCAGATGAAATGAGATCAACTTATAAAGTGGAGGCAAGCTGTGGCTGGAAAGATTTCCTCATGGCTTCTGCCTTGGTAGGCTCAGAGGAGAGCTAAAGCCATGTAAGACCATTAGTGTGTAGTTAGTGAGCACATCATCCTTATTTTCTACCACGCCGCACTCTTTACATTAAGTTAATAAGGTATAGATGGGGCTCCTTCACTGATCAGCACGGCAACGTAACCCTGAAAGGTCCAAAATACCAGTGCACGAGTTCCCAACCAGTCCTGTACATCCAGCTGTTTCTATGAGCAAACATGGGCATTTTTTTTCCGGGAAGAAGTATTGGAAATCACTCACAAATGTGCTGCATCAATCCAAAACATTTATAAACATTTGACTTTGGTTTTGGGGCACATGATTTACATTTGCACATGCACACAGGCAGACAGATCCTCCCTGTCTCCTTCCCTCTCTCACGCTTTCCTATAAAAGCAGTTGCTATTTCCTGACTGGCTTCCTTCCAAATTTGTGAACTAATTTAATTTGGCACCTTTTAACTCATTCCCTTATGCCCACCACAAACCTTGCATAGGATGAAAAAAAAAAAAAAAAGAGAGAGAAAAGACCCCATGGGATAAAAGAAATGAGGTGGACAGAGAAGAAAACTGAATGATCAGGGAGCCAAGCGTATCAGTGCTGGTGTATAAAACATATGGGACTACCAAAATTGTGCATCCTGTGTGCCATGCACTTCCACAGAGCCAAAGGTGTGAGCTGGGAATGAGACAACTCTGCAAGTTTCCCAATCTGAGCCCAGCGTGGCACCTATGTGACATTAGTGCTTTGGAGCCCCCAGTCAGCGTCTGCGCACAGCCTTCTTTGGAGCTGCCTCCAGCCTCTCCAAGCATCGCCATGTGGGGCAGATAAATCCCCCATCAGGAGACTGTCCACGCTATTACGGGATACTGCCACGCTCCCGTGTGAATGAGTGGGAAACCCTGGGACTTTCTGGAGGTTCCCAGGTGCTGTGGGGAGGCAAAGGCACCCACGCCTCTCTGCCAGGTGAGAGCATCCCCCTGAGAGCAGAGAGGAAACGAGAAGCAAAGTGTGACTGTCACAGATGGGCTGCAGCGCCGGTACGGAGTCAGCACAGCTGTGTGCTCCTCCCCCTTCCCACAGCCCAGCTGTGCGAGTGAAGTGTCCCAGCATCGCCAGCGAGGAAACGCGTGGCTGCACCGAGCAGACATTCTGCTTCTTTCCCAGGAGCTCTTAGAGCAGCTCAGAGCGGTCCTTCCAAAGGTGTAAGGCATTTGGTAACTGGTGTGAACAGCACAAGTTTTTCTCATACTACCAGGAAGAAAATAACTCAGCTTCTGACTCTTGACTGCGTAAAAACACCTCAAGAGAAAGATTCAAAATACCTAAATTAGATCAACCCAACTACCTCCTCTCCAGCTAGTGAAGGATCAGGATCCCTCATGCAGCAGATGTACAATTTATGTGGCACATCCACAGATCTTTTAAACACCTCCAGGGCTGCTGACGCCAGCTCCTTCCCTGGGCAGCCTATTCCAATGCTTGGCAACCCTTTCAGTGAAGAGATTTTTCCTGATATCTGATCTCAGCCTTCCTGGTGCGGCTTGAGGCTGTTTCATCTTGTCCTGTCACTTTTACTTGAAGGAAGAGACCCATCCCCCCTCTCACAGAAGTCTGGGACCCAATTAAAAGGATAGTATTTGGTTTCTCAGAGTTACTACAGCCCTCTACTGAGTCTTCTGCACAGTTACTGACTTTGGGGTCAGGAGTGGAGTTACTTAGTGTGCAACATGACAAATTCAGGATTTGCAGCTGAAGTGGCAAAAATAACTGATCCACCCAGCAGAAAGAGAGGCTTACACGGAATTATCCATGAGCCCCCACCAGGATGAGGGCGGGAAGGTGTGCACATTTGCGGAGGGGGTAACAAGAGTTCCAATGCTCTGCGACGAGATTATCTTGTATAAACAGTCACTTGAGATTCATCTCTGCATGTTATCACTGTTAGTCTTGTCAGAAGCAGTGTCTGAACCACTACAGTGATGTTATACAGGACTTACACATTTTCACAGTTCCAGAAATCCCCCTATCCCACAAGGACAACTCCCAAAGGAATTAAGCTTGTTGTCAGAGTAAACCAATAATAAACCTAAACAAAACTCCCGAAATTGCTGCTGCCTTGTAACCAGAATTTCCCAGCATTACCTATCAACATTGGGGATGGAAAAACCTGAAAGTTTTTTTCTTTTTCTTCTCTGTATGGTGCTAAAGAAAGCTGGGAATAGTCCCACCTCTCCTGTTGAGCATGTAGCCATTCCACCTCCTGTCTGCATCAGCCTGACAAGCATGTTTATCCTTCTTAAAATGAGGTTCTCTTTCTGTTTCTGTAAATTATTTTTATGAATTCAGAATAACAGAGTGGACAGGCGAAATGCCTCAGGAAAGACAATGCAGCCGCTCTGAGAACACATTTTCCTGCTTAGAATACTGAGAGAGTTGGAGCACACTGGTGACAGTAGGAGCATAGGAAAATGGGTTTTTCACTCACTCAGGAGAAAAAGAATGCACCTTTCAGTCAAATCAAGTACTGACACCACTACAACTAAAAGCAAATGCTTTGCAGATTGTTGACTGTATTTTTTCAAAATCTTGATTAAGCTTTATTCTCAGGTCATCATCCGTTGAATCCTAAGCTTGTGTAGGTTATCGAAGAAGGAAATTTTATATCCACTTGCAGGAAAACAAAACCAAGTGGAAATCTCACGACATCTGGACTGCCTTACTAGCAAAGACGTAAAAATAATTTTTTTTCAATGTATACCTGTAACTTTTAAACTCACTTAAGAGAGGTCCTATTTAGGGAATGTCATCTGAAGTTTACAGAATTTTCTGGTTTGCTTTCATCTGGAATGCCTACCTGAAAAACAGACTAAACAGAAGCTCAATAGAATCTCTAAGTAATGTGTTGGTTAAAAACTCTTGTTGGGTAATTTTGTTAACTAACCTCACTAACACCTTTGTCAGAAGAGTTATCTCTTTCTTACCTGCACTAACATCCCTCTGCTTTAGCAACACATCATTCTTGAACTTGGAAAAGAAACCCCAACTCTAAAATTTCTCTTCAACAAAGCAAAACCCACATATGTCTTAGGCATCGTTTCCAGTCACCAGCTCACAGTTGTCTGAGTCCACTGTAACCGACTCCTCCCATTAATCCAGTGGCCCTAGTTTAAATGTCATCATTAGGAAAACTTTCCTTTTTCTCCTTAGATAGAAGGCAAATTGTAGAAATAAACAAAATAATTACAAAAAATATACTGTTAAAGTAATGTGTTACTACAGTGCTATAATCTAATAGTTTCAAATTATATCTTGTACAATTGTGATATAGAGGCACCTCCTGATAAATTTGTTAGAGGTTATTAACAATCATAACTGAATGCCCATCTATACATAAGTACACAAACCAGACTACCTTGTCTCCAAAGGAGAGCCTCTACACACAATATCTTCATACTGCTGTATGACTAATAAACCCTTTCTGCCACTGTTCACAAATGAATAAATTTAAATTAGATTTCATACATATATGTCTCTCCTTGAAATGAAAACTGGAATTTATTCCTCTCCACTTTGTGTTGAAACTGGCTTTCTTTTTTTTTTTTTTAATTGTGTCTAGAAACAATTCTACTTGAAATTTTCAAAGCACAAGGCTGTTTTCAATAGACTGACAGAAGCTTAGGGGGGAATTCTCTGCCTTTACTGAAGCCTGGCAGGGCTGGCAAAAGAAATTAGGAGCAGCTGCAAAAACTACTAGTGCAAAAGAGGCAGTGCATCCTAAAATATGAAGTCAGATACCCCCTCCACTTGTTGAAGTTGAGAAGAGGCAGCGATTTACCCGCACCTCCTCCAGACCAGCTCCGAGAAAGGTGCGAGGGCAGTGCAGTCACACAGACCCAAGGGAGATGAGAGACATGAGGTTATAAAAGGGAAGCATGATCACTTTTCTCTCTAGCCTGAGTACAGTCTCAAGGTGTTTGGTTACAGCAAAAAACGTGCCCAATCATCAGAGGGAACAGACTATGATGAGAGCCATAAATCTATTTAGATTAACTGAAATTTTCACCATTTGGCTTCAAGTAGAAGAACTAAATATTTTTTCTTGCAACTAATCTGTTTTGACTCTATGAAAAACATTTTCATTGCAATGAAGTTATTAAAGTCTTAGCACTTACTGTTTTCTAGTTAATATAGGAACTTTTTTCTCCCTGACTGCTAGTTTCTCTGCTATAAATTTCTTTGCACAGGTCGGCTCTTCACTCTACTTCTCTTATTACTTCATTTGAGAGAATGATTTATTTTAGACCCCAAACCAAACACAGGATCGAAGAGTAGAGGTTAAGAAATGAAATAAAAAGAAAACAGACCTTCACCTTTCATTATGCTTGTCTTAAGTATCCGCTTTATTAAACTTACTCAGTGTTTAAGTCTGGTTTATTAAAAACCATCAATGTTTAGCTTATGCTATTTTTGAAGCAGTCTGCACAGTGTTTAATAGGCTGTCCAAAACCAGATTTTTTGCTGTTGTTGTTTGAAAAGCAAACTAGTTTAGAATGCTCCAAGATATCAATTTGTATAATGCAGTTAGCAGCCACACAAGCTTGGCCAATATCATATCAAGTTAATTTTATAAACCAAAATCTGAAGCGTGTTTATTGCATCTAGTAGGGCTACTCATTAAAGATATAACCTGGTTCTCTACTGGAAATGTCAGCACAGATTGACACTTACATCAGTGTTTAACCACACTCTTTGCCCACATGAAAATCTCTTTACACTTTCAAGAACATGTGAAGAAATCACCTGCCAGTAGGAACCTGATTTTCTGTTCCACCCCTAAATCTTGATGCTGATGCATCAAGAATCACTTATAATCAGCTGCATTTTATTATTTATAATATATATAAAATATAATTATATATCTATTGCACTTGGTGTAATCAGTAGGAACTCTGTTAAGAATTTAGATGAGAGGAGGGTTAACATACAGTGAATTTAGAAGCAAGATCCAGTAGCAGACACTACAGTTAAAATGTTACCTCTGAGCCATTGCTCCCATGATGTCCACAGGGAATGCTGTCAAAATAAGGGACAAGATTTTGGTTATCAAGTGTTGTTAGCTCTGAAGCAATTGTGTCATCTGCACTGTATCATCATTTTTAGAAACGGGGAATTTGGTATGAATCATGTGCATCTCTCTTTTGGTATTGTTTTTCCCTATTTCTATGTATGACACAGTTTGGAAAGCTACAGCAAGAAACATCTTCATCCAGCCAGGAAAGTCCCATTTTCTCTGGTCCTTTTAAAAAAAGAAGACTGCTTAAAACATGATAAGAACAGCTAAATATGATACAAGCAGATCTTTCTCAGCTCTGAGCAGCCAGCAGCTGTGACTGTACATTCAATGGGTAGCACAGGATAAATTTACCTGTCTAAACACAGGCACCTTGTGCTCTTTGAGGTGCTGTAAGACATGGCCTTTCATGGCAATCTGACCAAAAATACAGAGCACTTTTTTAAACCATTGCCCCAGCTGAGGTGCTGATGGAGCAGTGTCAATCCCAGCTGAAACCTGTATCCCTGGAAGCCGGACAGCTCCTCCTGTTCTGGACACAAGTCCCTCTGCAGCCACCAGCCAGGGCCAACAGTGTCCCCAAGGGCAGCATGACCCATGTGCAGGCGAGCCCGTGCACTGTCCTTTCCTGTAAGGAATGAAGCACAGCTCGCTGAAAGGCCGTTTCCCGCACCCTGTAAAAATATATCAGCATTTTGCAAAAGCAAGCAAAAAGCCCCAAACTTTGCTCCATGTCAGAATGAAAAGTGGACATTTTTAAATTCCCAGTAGATAAGGCCGTGTTTGAGCAAACCCAAATTGCTGGACCTCACAAGTTGCCACACAGCAGAGCTGTTGTTGCCCTTCAGTCAGCTCTAATTATGAACTAATTGAATGAGTTTTTGCCTCAGACATTTCTGCGAACAGCCTCGAACTACAGAGTCACAGCCAAATGTCTTCATTTGAAAAGCTGCTCCTGCCTCTAAACTCAGACATATTGCACATCCCTTTGGAATGCCCTGGAAAGCAGGTAAATAACTCAAAATTTGTAGCTCTCCAGCTTATCCCAAATCTAATGTCTAGCACCTTATAGAAATAACAGAGAAGGGAAATAAATGCAAGAGAGAGAGAAGTCATAAAAACAAAGCTCTAGGAGGTTCCCATGTAAGGTCACCAGAAGAGTTGAGGGGGTTGTTTTTCTTCTCCCTAATAGAGGAGCCTAAATTTAATTTCTCTTTTCATTTTCTACTTTACTCTGCTCTTTTCCTCTCAATCTCCATCCTCCTCCTCCTCCTTTCTTCTCCTCCAGTCTGAAATTCCATTCCCAGCCATATGTTTCTCATTGTGATCCACCTTCCATTTTTGGTCATACAGCAGAATGTGGTTTGAAGATCCAAGAAAGTCAGTGCGTGTTGACACAAGGACGTTGCATTCTAGGTTTTGTCAACACTGAGCTGAAGAGCTTTGGGCCTTGAATCAATTTTAGCCTCCTTGACCAAGGAAACCCTGCCGAGAGTCAGACTAAGATCAACGAGAACAGATTTCCAAGTGAACAGAGCCATATAAGTATATCTTGCACTACAGGGGAGTGGTTTTTATTTTCCCTATGATCTGCCCTTGCTCCAATATTAAATTCAAACACTACTCAATTTTGCTTGGCATGCAGCTCTTTGCAATGAGACCCTAAAATTTTCTTGTAGGTGATATTCGGTAATGAGAGCCTTAAGACAAACTTGACTTTCAAACATCAGATGGATTTTTTCTAGAAATTGAGATAAATATAAATAATAAACCCAAAACTACTCCAGGGTCTCACTGTGATCTATCCCAAAAGCAAGTGACGGAGAGCCTCACTCTTTTCCCAGATGACCTGGGGAATTTCCTGCTAAATTACCGTGCTCCCAGATGTCTGGGCATGTGAAGTGGGTCCACCAGCTAAAAAGTCCATCCTCGACCTTGGGATTCAACTAAAAACATGTGTATAAGGCTGGGTAACGGAAGAGGGTGTAAGGGAAGGAGAATTAAACTGATGTTGACATTATTTGAAATGTGCTTTAATTCATGCTCTGCCAGATAGCTGCAGATTAATCTCAAACTGTTTATTTTAATGTATCGTATTTCTGACTTGCAGCTAGCTATCAGCTGGTGTAATATAAGCTTTAATTTTGGCACCAACGAGTCGTCATTGTGTTTACATTTTCACTCACACTTTCTTTGGTTTTATCATAAGCAATTTCATGATTTAATGGCACTTACCTTCCTGAATAAGAACTGGTGTAGTTAATTTTTGGTGATGGTAGAGAGACTTTTTATAAACTACCTATTTTCCTTGCGTAGTTGCTTGTAACAACAAGGTCTTGAAAGATCCCTTAGTTACACGGCCATTTCTGAGGGAAAGTGAAAATGAAACAGAGGATTATCTGTTTTTGAATTCTGGATTAAGGATCAGGCTGATCTGAATAAGCCCGAAAAGTTTTAATCACTTTTCTAGCTAACACTCCAAATTCCACATTGAAAATATCATGGTTTCATTGAGCTCAAACAGAGCTATATTATAATCCAGAAATAACCAGGAAAATTCTGTCAATATAAAATCATAGCAACTAATGAAAATCAAGTAGGTATTTTGCTGAACACAGTTACTCTAGCACAATCCAGTCTGGGAAAGAACTTGGATTAATTTATTTGATTCAAATATTTTTAACCACTTAAAAATCTTGCTTCTTTAAATTAGTGTAAACTTGGACAGGCAGACACTTGCAGATCCTGATGGCCATGGATAGGAAGTGCTCACTGGATGTGTAGTCAAGAGCTGCATTCCCATTTTTCTTAGGATAGGACTGGGTTCTTGCTCCCTTCCTCCTGCCAAAGGACGAGCCCAACTCCATACTAAATTTACAAGTGGTGATCTGGTTTTAGGATCTTTGGCAGGTTTCCAAGATGACATAGTGGGGTGCTCAGATGCCTCCAATGAGCGGCAGTGACACGTCTGAGAGGAATTTTTATAAAACACATGGATGTAAAGCTCAAGGATTCATGTTTTACACGAGGCATGCAGTCTGAAGAGTCAGCCTTTATAACCAAGTAACGCCGAACGGTCCCAAGCTATGCTCCAAGTATTACAACTTGCAAAACACTGCAAGACCTCACAAGTGTGGAGACACACAAGCAGGAGGCAAAATACATCATGACTCCTAGCCAGATTTCTTGGCTTGAGAAAATTTCCCAGGGAGAGAAAGTTCCTCTGATTCTGGAGCACGCTAGAGAAACTCAAACAGGAACCATACATGTTGAAGATGCCTACAACTGTGAAAGCAAAGACAAGAATTTTGCACCTATATCTTCAGATTTTATCCTCTGGGGACAGAATTCGTGTATAGCATCTCTGGGAGAAAATGAACTGTGGCGGGGTAACAGAAACAGAGAATGAGAAATTATAAAGAAGGCAATAAAAAGAGAAGAATAGGAGACGACTCCTAGACCTCACACAGCCTCTGTTAAACAATGGGGAGAAAATCTTCCAGGAATTCAGTAAGACCTGAGAAGAAATAGAGGGACTGCTGGAACAAATGGCTGCTGGCTCCAGTTCCACTGAATGACCTTGACTGTGCACATTAGAGCTAGCTGTTACATCAGGCACTGAAATAGAGAACAGACCATAAAAAACTCTGAACATTTCCTCCCATAAGATTCCTTTTGTTATAGGACTCTTTTGTAGCATTTAGTAATAATTTCCTCTCTGACAAATGTTCTTGTGCAAATTATAATGCCATTATGTTCTGATGCGAGCTTTTCCCTCGTTTCTTAGTTAATTCATCTTTATGGATGTTCTTCAGCTGCCAGCCAGTACTGGAAAGTTATTAATTCCAAGTGACTTTAATAATTCATGGGAGCTGAGGAGAAGTTTAGCAAACTCTCAAAATATTTCTTTACCAACACTTAACTGAATATTATATTTGCCCTCTAATTTCTTTTTCTTTGCTGGAAAACCTTCACCTGGATCTCTGCCATGGTTCATGGTTTTTTCAGCTCTGACAAGGTGGGTTGCCAGTAGGAAGCTCAGGAAAGATGGGGAGTGAATCATCTCTTTATTCTCCATTTACATTGTAGGCTGATCATAGAGTTACTGTAAAACCTCTCCTCTGTTCCTTTCTGCACTAAATGTGAATTTTGTTATACACAGGGTAGAGCCAGGGAAGTCAGACAGAGCAACAGAGAAACAGAGCTGCTCAGACTATTCCTTCCTGTGTGGCTGGCCACAGCCAGCCATCAAGGCAGAGGTGTTTCAAGACAGCATGGATTTATTGCTCAACTATTAATGCCCTTCTGATTGTCCAGGTTACTGCTCTCACATCTCATTCCTCTATACTCAGGTATGTCCGTAAGTCCTAACGCACACCCTAAGTTGCACTTTAGTGGTGCCAAAACCTTCATAAATTATTACTTTCTCTGCTTCACTAGCAGATAACTTGTGCTCAGTCTGATTAAACACTTGGCAAAAGATGTAAAATGCCTGATGCACCAGAAAGATTGACCTTGGGAATTCATCTAATGCTCACACAAAAGGTGGTAAAAAGACGTTTATAAAGTAATTTGTAGGGAACTCAGATTGCAGGAGGTTCCACATTTTCGCTTTATCGACACTCAGTACCTGGCAGCCACTCAACAACTGATCAAGAAGAAAGATACTCTCTTGTTCTGAACAACCTCAGAGGAACCCCACAAATGGGAGCTTACTCATCCTAAAGAATTTTTTTCTGGGGAAGGGAATATTTCACCCTTTTGTAAGTTTCCAAAAGGATTCTTCTGACTGGCTGTGAAAATCAGCATGATCTCTCTTTTCTTCTGTTTAGCTTTGTTCAAGTTTAACACAAACAGCTTAAATTCTGTGTGGTTACTGGAACAAAATATACTGCCAAGGACTGAAACTATTAAATCTTCTCTTTTATCTGTTCCTCATGGATATCACATGCCCAGACAAATTAGATTGTTCATAACAGTCTGAGCTTAATAATATTTTCCCCATTAAAAGGGAAATCCTTGTGATAACATATGCAGAGATGAACCTCTCCACAGTGATTTTATAGCATTTTTTCTCAATGAGGCTAAGGAAACACATTCATAAGGCTGAATACTTTCAGTCTTGCAAGACGTAGGCATTTGCAGTGATGCTGTGTTTAGAAGCTTGCTCAGGAACTTCAAACCATAAAATGATGTATCTTCTTTTAAGAAGATGGGACAGTTTTGGTAAAATTCAGGCAAAAATACAGTATCTAAATGACCAGTTTTGATGAGTAGACCAGGAAGGGAGAGGGAGGAAACTAAAATGAGAAAGCTTGAAATAAAATAGGTGCAAGCCACTAAAAAACATTATGAGAAGTTCATATGGAATACCAAAAGCTCATGGTTTGCCTCTCAGTTGAATTATAGTTCAGTCTGGCTGACTAAAGACACCTTCTGTATACAATTACTCATTGACTACTGTTTGTAAGACATTAGCATGGTCTTGAAAACCTGAAGGAAAAATAATAATTGCCTTTAACATTTTCTCTACTAAACAAGCTAATTATTCTGATTCTTTTTAATACCCATCACTCCAGCTAGCTGACTTGTTTGGTTTTGCTGTGTTATTTGTGCAGACATGAAAGTCCTCACAGCCTTACAAAAAGCTACAGCTCTCAATCATCAGTCACACCACAGCTGAGTAATAGCCTGACACACTGATCTCTTCTTTCCTCGCTCCAAACTGTGATAAGAAAGGAACATCTTGCAGTTTCTTGCTGTTTCTCTTTTTGCGCTGGAAAAAAAGCCTGCCATCTAACCTGCTCTCTGCTGGCAACCCAAGAGTGGAGCAGACATCTTCCTAGCAGTTTTTAACAATGAATACATCAAAGTGTAAATCTGACTGCTCTGAACCCACAGCCAAACAGAAAGTCTGTTTATGGTGTTTTCCGTGTTACATAAGAGAATTCAGGCAAATCTCAAATGTATTTGCAAGTACCTGAAGCCTTGTGTCACCCAAGGTTTGTCTGTCATAGCCGTGTCAGCTCTTGTGCTTGGATTCCTCTGAATTTTACCGTGTCATGGTAGCACCAGAAAACCATTCCAGCATGCTGAGCCATCCCTCCATGAGGTCAGGGCAAACAAAACCTGGGATTTAGCCACCCAAAGCAGGGAGGGAGCAGCTCTGCTGACAAAGAAGTGACTAAACTGCCCTCTCTTACCCCGAATCCCACCAACATCTGGAGCCCTGCCACTGACCCCTGTGCTAAACAGGACATATTTTGAAAACTTGAGCTCTGCCTTTCACTGGTGAAGTTGCTGATTTGGATCCTTTTAGGATGAGCTTTAGGGTATCTGGAGTAGAGAGAATATCTGCTGCCCTTGTTTAGTTTTGTAGCATTTGGGTTTTCTGTATTACAGCTTTAACTTTATAGAGTTTAACATTTATAATGTAACATTTATGGGGTGTTTCATTAACATTTCTTAAAGACCACCTACTTTCTCTTGCATAAATTAGTATGAAATTCATTAGCCTTTCCTAAAACAGTGAAAAAAAATCAAAGTGTTAAAGTGCATAAAATAACAATTAAGTTACTATGCATCCACAGAATTATGCTTTCCTAAAGAAAAGGGTTTACCAGAGCAAACTCTAATTTCTTTTGAGAAAAACTAGCAAGAACAACAGAAGAGATCGATGTAAATATTTTAATAGCAGCAGTATTGTTGCAGCTGTAACAGTCTAAAGGCATGGGAGAGGAATCACTAGCAAGAAGATGCAATATCTTGTTATTAGACCGACTGACACAGCTGTAAAACACTGGAAAAATAATGGTTAAAGCTGGGAAGAAAAAGAAAATCCAGAAATATGGTAAATCAAACATAGATGTCCCCATGCCTCATAAAGGACATCTTCAGACAGAGCTCCTTTGAGGCTTCCAGCACCGTAAAAATTCACCCCTGCTGGGGTTCAGACACTGCACAGAACAGTGTGGCAGCAGGCACCTAACTAAATACAGCTGTACCTGGGCATGCTTATCAGCTTAAAAGAAACATATTGATATGTCTGTTAGAGGAGGTTATACATCATCAGAGGCAGGACAATGAACTCCAGGGAACACGCTAAGAGATGTCACTCAACGTGATTTGTTCTCCTGGAATTTTATTTATGACTGCTGCACTTAAAAGCACATTGAAGTGCTGGCCAAGGCAAGACTTAAATTTAAATTTGGATTAACCCTGACTAAAGTTTATCCTGAAGAGGATGAATTTGTATTTATATCCAAGGCTCAAGTAAACTGTTTTCTCTCTCGTCCTATTACTGCACTTGAGCCACGCAGAAAAAAAATGAAGTTTACTCCTCTACTAAGGAAGGAAAAAGATTTGCAGTGATTTACAATCAGACAATCCCGTTAAGTTGTAATGAAATGTAGGTGCTTATTACTGACATAAAATTTAAAACCTGAAACTGAGATAAAACACTTTATGGGCATCTCCAACAGCTCAAGCACTTTGCACATTAAATCAAGATGGCATGCTGCAAAACAGGGGCCAAAACCAGGATTCACTGTGGAAAAAAAATGTGATGAGGGATCACTAGTCCATCAATTCTGTCTAACATTACAAAAAGTCAATCTTTGAGTTCAACTGGCCTTTCCTTCCTATGCAGGACTCCAGCAGGACCCAGCTCCCATGAGTTTTCCGTTCAGTTCGACACACATAAACCTAAACACTTACAGTATCAAATCAGATGTGTGCAAACATAAAAAAACCCAACTTTCAGTCAGTCACATATTCAAAATAATTTTTTAATTTCACTGTCTCCACATATATACATAGACTCAAAAGCCCCACCCTGTTTAACAAAATTATACAGGCACATATTCAGTGGGGCAACTCTATTCCTGCCTTTAATTCTGGCAAAGATGACAGAAGAAACAGAAGAAGATACAAGAGTACTCTCCTTTCAAAGAGCCAAATGAAAGAAATGCCTCTGAATACCAGGATTAATTTAACCCTAATTGTTTGAAATGCTCTTCACAAACATCACGTTGTCCCCAAAGAAACAAACAGAACTGGGATGCTGCCCTGAAGCACATTGTTTTTCAGCTTACAAAACCAGAAGTTATTGAATGCAATTGAATGTGTAAGCTTGTCACCAGGAACACAGTGGAAACCTAAAACCGGGCTAGAAATGGGGAATTCAATTGGGGAATTCACCAACCACTCATTTCCATACAAGAAGGGAGGCTTCACAATGGTTTTTGTTAAAATATAGGCTGGATTTTGGCCTCAATGTAAAGAATTGTTTTAAAAACATGTTCCTACATTTCTTGTTGGATCCGTGAAGACTGTGTCGAATAAGAGCAGTGTCCGAGAATATACCACTCCTCTAGGAATGCCAGGTGCTTGTAGGTATTGAGATCAAGGCAGCTTTTCAGACTACTTGACATCATGAGTGCTAAGAAATGGTAGCATATTAAGTTTCTGATTTTTTTTTTAAATATAGTTTTGGTTTTGTTTGGTGTTTTTTTCAAGTTGAACAGAGAGAATAGAAAGAAAGTACTATTGTAAGAGAAAACATTTCCCTCTGAATGAGAATATTCAAGCAGAGTATTTGACCAAAGCATTTAGATTCACATTTTTTTGTGTGTTGCTGTGGCCACTCTGTTGAAGAAAAATTAGTTTTGTGCTTTGTCAGATCATCACAAGTTTTGAAGTTTTCCTCAAAAAGGAGCGTATCACAATAAGAAATTTTTTTCTTTTCTCTCCCTTGTCTTAACAAGTTTAAGTAAATCACAAATTTTCTTGTTTTATTATAGCCTCCTATGTCAGGGGAGAGAAAACAAGAGAGGATAAACAAAAAAGTCTAATTTTTGTATACACAGGTGGGTTTATGTTTCAGCTGTAATATACATTAATGTAGTTTCTGTGGAGCAACATATTAAGCATTAACAGAATTTTTCTAACAGTCTTTTCTGTCAAATAACTACAGCTGTAGCAACTTTAGGTTTTATTGTTCACGACTATGCAAAATATGACTGACCATCTGATAAATCTTCCTTTCTAAACCTCTGAGTTACAAAAGAAACTGTTTAACTCTGTTACCTTCCTCTTTCCTACTGAATATGTTGTAAAATGCTTAAAAATGAATTATTGTGTAAATTCTCAAGCTGAAGTTTTTATGTAAATAGTCCACACACAATTTATAGCATTCTTGTTTGTGTAACATCCTAGCTTATTGGCATTTGTCCTATGAATATACTGTTTTGGAAATTATGCACTGGGGTTATAAAACATTGTTTTCCCAATACACCATTTTAAGAAAAAAAAAAAATAAAAATCAGCCTTGAAAGGCTTGTCTGGTAAAATATTTCAAATTTAAAGATCAGGGAGAATATGTACTTTCATGAGGTAAGGAAAGAGTAGCTCATTATTAGAGTAATGAACTTTGCAATTGTACAGGCAGCCAGTGAAGGCCACACGGCTTCGGGACAGGCATGGATATTATTTATGTCACAGGGACCCTGGAAGTACTGACCAGCTCATACTGACAGCAAGAATAGCCACGGCCTGAATAAACAGATTCCAAGGCAGAAAAAAATGGGTGGTATTGAAGGAATCAACCTCAGGATGCTCTCCGTGAAAAGCAGAAAGCTTCTTCATTCCTATAATGGCAATTTTTTTGTTTAGTCCCTCAATCTTTCTTTCTTCGTATTCCCTCAGGTGTATCCTAGGCCCCAGAAAGATGAAAAATACCAGCAGACAGCCACACCTTCCCTCAGGAGGAGGAGGTTGAAAAAGAAAAAAGGACCAACCTGGACTCAAACCTGAACATAAAGTGATAAGAATGAAATGATTCCATATACTCAGAATAACAGGGGCTCATTCCTGTTCTGTAAGGTTGACATTTGGCCACAGACTCCAACTGGATTGACAAGAGGTAATGTTTTATCTTCCCAGTATATTAAAAACAGACGTATCAGACTTAAAACCACACAAACCAACTCCAACAAACAAGCTAAATGATGGATGAAAAGGCAGTAAATGGGGGAGAAAAGTAAAATAAAGGCTAAACTAAACTTTATAGTAATTATAGATGTCATTACCGTATGTAAATAATTTGTCAGTTTCAAAGTCATATCAATCTCATGATTATTAAGGCAAACTTTAAAAAACTCTATGATGTGGCATCACTGATTTCCATTTGTTGGTTGTTTATTATCTTGTGTTGGAATGCTTCTTTAAGTGCTCAGTATGGTCTTGATTCTGCAACAGCAACAACAAAATAAACAGAGAAACTTTCTCATTCTTTGCTGATTCCCTCCCATCCCTGCACACCACTGGAGATGGAAGATGTCAATTTGGATAAGGTGTTTTCCCCCAGAGAATATGAAATTTCATCACAACATTTGGAGAACCCTATAAAACAATGAAACCATTGAAATGTCGTTCTCCTCATGCCATGTAACTTAAACAACTCAGGCAGAAACAGAGTGGTGCTACAAGTCATGTGCTGAACAGAGGCTTCTTAAACCCCTTTGGCTTCAGTGACACTCCACCATCTGCACAAGGCTGGGAGGGAGCAGGATTTAATTAGGAGTACAGCAGACAGCAAGCCAGCATTACAAAAGCATTCAGGCCCCAGGCTTCCTTCGATCACCTTTTCCCCCTCCAAATCTAATCCTTATGACTCGAACTTCCCGAACACTGACACTGCATTTTCCACATCCGATAGCCCATTATGGTCTCTTCACGCTGTTGCTCACCTGAAATTCATAGGGAAGAGCTGCCAACAGGATGCTACATGAATGAAAGAGAATTCCATGGTCATGTAATGAAGGAGTTATTACAGACAGGCACAGGAGGGAGAGTGTGTTTTAGATCATTACCCCAGAAGAGTAATCTCTATTTCCTCCCAACTTTCATGCTACAGTTGAGAAAGAAAACCTTTACAACACCAACAGACCACAAGTAAACAAGTAAGACTTGGAAAATCAAGTAGACTCTTCTTTACAGAGTAGCAACTAGCTTCTGAGCCCAGTAGTGACGGAAAAATGCTTCCTCTTGTACAACACATCAGAATTTCTTCGGGTTTAGGTCGAACCTTCAGTCTTTATCCCAACCTAGCCTAGCCTGCTGCATCCATTTGCATTGAAAACGGATGGTACTTGATGTTCTTAAACACCTTCTTGAACTTCTCCAGTTTCTACTGATCAGCGATTTATTGCATCACTGCTGGCTGGTATTTCACATGCATCTGATATTTTAGGTGGTGAAACATTAACTCTACCTTCTGAGCAAACCACAGCCATCAAAATGTCCCCGGCATCTGTAAATACTAAATTACTCTAGGAAGTCAATTAAAAAAGTATCACCATCAGACCCCTTTTTGCACTCTATCATATCCATAAATTCTCATTCCTCTCTGGATCTCCCGGATTTTCTCCTTCACTGTGACTATCAGCTCCTACCACTCTCACTGTGGCCCTGTACCTGTAGCAGCAACCTGCTGTTGGCTCTCAGCTCAGGAAAGAAATTATCTCATGCTCTGACCTGGTTATCAAATCCTCACCTTGAGCTAAGGCTGACCTACTGAGGCCTGACTTTCTTGTGTCTGCCCTCATTCTCCTGGGTAAAACACGTTCTTCAGCTCATACTCTTTATAAATCTCAAGAAACATGGAATGGTTTGGGTTGGAAGGGACCTTAAAGATCACCTCATTCCGCCCCTCTACCATGGGCAGGGACACCTTCCACTAGACCAGGTTGCTCATGGCCCCATCCAGCCTGGCCTTGGACACTTCCAGGGATGGAGGACCCACAGCTTCTCTGGGCATTCTTTCAATTGTGAACCTTGAAGGACTGGCTTTAAAACCCCTTCCCCAGCAGGGTGGGGATTAGGCACGGGAGGAAGGCAGGCAGACAGCAGCACGGCAGGCATGGCACAGCACAGCTTTCTGCTCCCTTGCTCTGATCAGCAGGCGTGTTACAGACATCTGCTCAAAGGCTCCTGCCTGAAAAGACAGCCACAAACAGGGTTTTTCTCTCTTTCAAAGTCAGCTGTTCTTACTGAATCCAGACTTTGTGGCCTTATGCTCTTTTGTGAGTTTTCTGACTGATGTGATGAGGCAATGTGATGCCTTCTCTGTTCACCTCACAGAACTTAACGTCTGAATAAGCAAATTGAAGAAGTCTTCATTCTTCCCAGACATCAGACAAAATGATATCACCTCCAGCCCGTGTATAAACAGATTTCTTAAACCTCTTCAGAAATTAATCAGCATCAGTAAACACTTAATTTCCGTCCTCTAGGGAAGCCCTCTATCTCAGACTATGCTATTTGCAATAGGAAAGGCAGCCAAACATCTTCTTGGGCTTAGTTTTTGTACTATTTTGTCTACCCAAACAGCATCTGGATGGTTTGCTCCCTCCCAGCTCGGGAATAGCGGCGCTGGCAACCACCACAGCCCTCAGCAGCAGATTAGACACAGCCAGCGCTGCTGCTACAGCAGCACATTGCTGCCTCCGTGGCCTGATTCCTCAGACAGCCTTCAAGGTGATGGCTTTGAGGCAAGTGTCTGATGTGCTTGCAAACCCCTGCCCCAGAGATTTAAGTGCAGTGCCTCATCAGCACCTTTGTTTGAATTGAAAAAGACACACCAACCTTGGTAGCTAAGATTAAAAGCAAGCTTAGCCTAAGTCAGGCACCATGAAAGACTACAGAGTTATGCTCCCCTTCAAATATCCCCTTATCCAAATTACAGAGGTAAAAATCCTTTTATTTCAACCTGTTATTAAAAAAAAAACAAACCAAGAGGAATTCTGGAAGAGAGGAAAGAAATGAGGAGAAAAGCGCTGGAGTTCAAGAAGATTCCTAAAATGGAAATAAGGAAAAGACAGATGTAAGTCAAAAAGAAACAATAATAATATAATAGTGATAATAAAAATAGCAATAATAAAGCCTCATTCCTTACAAAAGCCTAAGACTGAGCATCTCCCTTCCAAGGTCCTCCTGGCTCAGCTTCCTAATCTCCATGGAGGTACAGCTTTTTGACACTTCTCCGAAGAGCCACCGGCCTTCATCACCCCTTCCCTCCCATGCTGATGGGCTGCAGGTGGCTCTGCTCCCTGCAACAGGCAGTTGTTACCAGGGGAATTTCCCTGGGAAGAGCTCATTTTTTAACCCCGCCCCTGCCAGATCCTTCTGTAGAGGAATTTGACCCACCACTTCCTTAGAAGCCATGTACACCCGGACAGCACTTAAAGGGGAGGCAGAAACTGCAATCAAATACCTTTCTGCTGCTCTCCTCAGTAGCAAGGCCACAAAATGACAAAAATTACCAAAAAAAAAGCTTTTAACTGAAAGGGGGTGGATTTAGTTTAGATATTAGGAAGAAATTCTTTACTGTGAGGTGCTGGAAATGCTTGTCCAGAGAAGCTGTGGATGCCCCATCCCTGGAAGTGCTCAAGGCCAGGTTGGACAGGGCTCGGAACAATGTGGTTTTACTCCCATGGGACACACAGAGATGGCAGGGTCCAGCTGGCTGGGGGTGTCAGCAGGATTCATGTCTGTCCACCCCCAACTTCATGGACTTCGTGGTTTTAAATTTGGCCATGCCACGTACCATCACCTGAGCATATCTGATCAGGACTCAATCCTTTGTTCATTAAGGTGCAAAGCTGCTTCCATCCTGTTACAATTCCTAGGTTTCGGCTGGCTCCTAGAGGGGTGAATAAAGCCAAGGTATTTTTAATTTAGAAAAATAAGGCAGCTGTGCCCACTTTCCCTTTCCTCAATTAACTGAGGAGCTCCCATACAGCTTATGAAACACCTAGACAAATTTACTCTTCTCCTTTCCTGATTTTGGAAACAGCCTTTTTGGTAACACCCAGCACTTGGAATCTGGTTCCTCACAGTCAGCAGTGATGGTACAACCAATGACAAATATTCAGGAGTCAGCTGAATGTGTACATCACCAGGCACCACAGACAATGCATCCCAATATTTTTCCCACAATCCCATAAGCTTATCTGACAGCAGTGCTTTCACACTGAGCCACTGAAAATCAGAGTAAGGCCCTTCCACTTTACATGAAATTAATTATACCACCAGAGGATGGAGTGCAGCTCCATGAGGCAGGTGTCATGCCTGGAGGGTAGATCAAGGCAATTCAATCCCTTAATCCAGTGGTTATTTTTATTTTTATAGTATTCAAAATTCATAGGGAGAGCTATGCTGAAACAGCAGCTCCTCACTGGCCATAAGAGAAAATCAGTGTGTCTTGTTAGGACTGGAGTGACTGGTCATTCTTGTGAGCATCATTTCAAGTATACTGGGAATTTAGGCCTGGAGTCTTGGCTAAATACAAACCCATGCAATTTACAAATGCAAATAAAATGAAATTTTCAAAACTCTGCTCAAGGTGGATTTAAAATCCAGAGTTAACTATTTTTTTAATAAAAGAAGTGTTTACTTTTACAGAACTGGGCTCTTGGCAATGGTATTTCTCTGCAGCTTTTGTACGTGTTTGAAGTAATTTGGGGGATCATGCAGCCCAGAGCAAGTCCCTGCCACTTGTTTGCACCTTTGCTGGGCTGCACCAGTGCTCCAGGGCAAGTGGAGAAGGAGGCTCATTCATGAAAATCAGTACTGCCTTGAGGGGTCTGCTCAGGCTGTGGCACTCATTCCTAACATAAACCCCAACGCCTTTGGAATTGCAGGGAATGGGACCAAATTCTGGGAACTTCCGCTGCAGCTGATTCCTTATGTAGCTTCTCCCACTCTCATCCAAGTCAGGAGAGTAGAGAGTGGGAGAAACAGCTGAAATAAAAGCACAGAAATTTCCATACTGATTCAGAGTAGTGATCCACTTTATCCTTTGTCTCAAAGAGACATCTCAAAAGGAGAATAAAAGTGGAAAAAAGGTCCCCGGGGAAAACACTGTGAATTAATAATTGGTTTATCACACGAAGCATGAAGATCTCTTATTCTTTTTCTCTTTCATTCCCACAGTACTTTTTAATCCTGCACAATACAGACGGGAATTTAAATAAATGTCTCAATTCCTGTTAGATCCTTTATATCGGGTAATGACTTCTGAGAATGACATTCACACATTTCTTACAACCTGCCAATACACATAAGAGTGTGTTTGTGTGTGCATATTTTCTAAGTTTCTGAAGTGCTGTCATTGTGTTCTGTAGATTCTGCTAAATAAGCCAAGAGAAACAGAGATAGCAGCAACCAGCTATTTAAGGACAGAATAGGAAAAAACACCATTGATATATAAATCTGGAAAACAAGGGGAAAGGATTTATAGTTTTATGCTGCAAATTACAGAGCCATACACCTTGGAGGGAATATAAATATTAATACCATTCTCTCAGCAGTAACGTATGCTTCCCTTTAGCTGTTTGTCTGGTGACTGATCAGCCATCTCCTCTCCCTGCACTGTTTTAAAACTTGGGTACACTGGACACAGCCAGAGCTATAGAAAGTTACCTGCATTTACTTTTCACCCCTCAGATTCTGAAGAAGAAAAGTAGGAATTTAGGTGAGCTCTTTGTCAACACCCCTAAGGGACAACAACACCCATATCTCTCTTTCTAAATAGATACCCCTAGCTGGAAAGGATTCCTGCCTGCTATTCCTGAGCAGTGGCTGAAGCCTGGCACATCAGCATATTATCAGTTTAAAAGTATTTTAAACTCTACTTTCTCTTAGGCTTTTGGGGGATTGTTACTGAAAAATCCTTTGCCAGGTTAAATATTTGTGTTTGGCTTTGTGAGGCCAGAGACCCAATTTGCTAATGTTTTATACTGATCCAACTCCCATAACCAAACAGAGATTAGATTGGGACACTCTCACAGAAGTATCACAAAAATTTTATGGTGTCCTATCTCCTTCTGTTATCTTTGACGATCATTTTTCCCATACAAATGAAAGCTACCAAAAAAAAACCCCACTCGAATTTGCTGTGCTTGAATAATTCCTATAGAATGAGCATCCATCAGAGAGCTCCGATGGGACTGGCAACAGTCACTGCTCTCCGCCCACTGGGAAGTTAATGCCAGATGAAAACTTCTCTTTATCCAAAACTCAGATGTTCAGTTAAATCATTACATATGTACTTTATATTACCTATTACACACGACACAAAATATTCGCCTGATTTTAATTAGACCGATGTTATTTGACCGTCAGGGGGAGACCAGAATGAGATCAGAGGACAAAAAAAGACCAGGTAGCTCCTAAGCAGTATCAGAGTGTGGCTGTGCTGTGGCTCAAGCGTCTGTCACAGTGCAAGTGTGAAGGTCCACCTCTGGTATCTTCCAGCAATTTTCTCATTAAATTTGCTTGCTGTAAAGAAGCAACAGTTAAAAAAAAAACTGACCAAACTGCTTTTAAAATGGAGCTGGACATGCTCAAGAATGATAACCCAACCTTATGACAGCCCATCCCACACCCTGAGGAGGTCCCATATAGATACATAAATATATGTACATGTAGCATAAGCCAGCCTGGCTTTGCCAAAGTCATTGGCTTGCTGAAGTCACAGCAGGAAAAAATTTGCCACATACTTTTCCTAATTGCCAGGTGTTCAAACCATCCAGCAGCAGCTCTGTTTCTGGAATCAGGCATTGAGTACTGAAATTTTATTAATATATTTTTATATTGTGAATTAATTACTTACTCAGTATCTTAAATGAGGGAAGCAGCTTTCTTTTTGTTTGTACTGCCCCAGTGCCTTGTCTTCCAAATCAGGAGGACACAGCTAGTATGAATTTACTTAATGGTAAGTGTACAACCATGGAATCTCAGCCCTCTCAACTCAATTCTGAAGTTGATAAGCACAGAGACTTTCATCCAATGATTGCTGAATTTATCTCATCCAACAGTTGCAAAATTCTGATTTTCAATTACCAGATCAGTATGTTCCCAGACCCACCTATGTACTTCAGTGATTCCTGCTAGATTTGATGTAGGATGTGCTTTCTTTTTCCCCTACAGGTTACAGTCACTTTTATTCTGTTTAGAATTGAAGTGGTGACCAGCAATTAAGTGCTGAACAATTATTTTTGTTAGGCTCGAGATTCACAGATAATTGTTTTACACTGATCTGTGGAAACTCTTAATGGAAGATGAGCTGACTTGGAAGGAAGTGCTAAGCACGAGGAGCATTCTGGCTGTTGACAGCTTTTGTCTCTTCTCTCCTCCTTTCTCACTCTTTTTCCACTTGCTTTAAAGCTCCTTCTGCAGAAGATCAAAGCATCAGCAGCTGAACTGATGTTAATGGGTTGGGCCACAATTTCAAAAAAACCCCTGAAAACTTTACTTTGTTTGTTCGTTTGTTTTTCCCCCTCAGAAGAGTGCCCAGCTGACAATGTATTTGACACCACCAGCAGAAATTCCATCTGCTTTCCTAGCAAACACACTTCAATATTTGCAAAATGGCCACCAATCACCTCGTTACACAATATCCTCGATCCTATTGCAAAGTAGGTACTCCAAAGCAGGGACTTTCCACAGGATTAAAACAACACTGGAGACATAAGGATTTGGTGTCCAAATCCATCTGTAACCCTCCAACCCCAGAGCCCCTCCGCCAGGAACAGCCAGACCAAACCCTAGCTCTGACTTTCTGCTTTTTTTTTTTCCTTCATTCCTTTTAGGCGATAACGTCATCAGATGACGTTTCTCACGTCTAATTTTGCTGGGCAAAAAGACAAGGCTGGAAAGAGCAGGAGGGCCGAGCGGCGCAGGGGGAGCGCCCGGGGTCAGGACGCGCGTCCCGGGAACAGCTGGATCGCACACGCGGGGCAGGCTGCGAGTGAGCTCATGCAGCTGCGGCCGGGGGAAGGCAGCTCTGAGGCTGCCCGAAATGTCACCGCAAACAAACCCTCTCCGTTCCCGGCTGAATCACAGCTGTGCGCGTGGAGACCGCGGCAGAAACGCAAGGGGACACACCAAAATGCCTGGCTTTGGTCATGAAATCACTGCAGCACCTCGGAATTCCGCCCCCACCCCCCAGCCCCCAGGGCTGAACACCTCGGCACTGCATCCAGATCTATTGCACATGCAGTGGGTAAACCTCCGAGTGATTTGTCAAAGGTTTAGCGTTTACATTTGTTTATAGAAATGGGTAAATGCTGGAAAGTTGGGAAGTTCTTTCCAGTCTTATCTGAAACACCATAAACTTCCTTAAAAGGTAAGTTTGGGACTACATTTTCATGATGGATTCGCAGGACTTTGAAGATCTTATTCTGCTTGGAAAGGTCCAGCAGCTTCAGGCCTTACTGAAACACAGCTTTTCTCACTGTATTTTGAAGTATTTTCCATAAATTCAACTAATTGCAAGAACTGCTGTCATGCCAGAATCACTGCAAATGGTCAGGAAGCAAACCCATGCTTGTTCAGAGTGTATATACACATAGGTAAATGCACAGGTATTTGGGTTAATGCACAGTTATTTGCTATTTAGCAAAAGCAGATTTTCAAAATAAAATAATAGCTTTTTGTATTCTGGTTTTAAAACATTTATCACTTCTTATTTCCTTGAAATTACCTGTTTTCTTCTGATGACATTGAATGAGCACAAATTGAATGAGCAAAACAGTACAAATTTTACCTGTAGCATAACTAAAGGTTTTTGAATGACATTCATAGCTCCACTACTGTAATTCTATTTTTATTTCCCTCTTAATTTGTACATCAGATTCTGCTCCTGGTTACCTCCAAGCATGTCTGAGACAGAGCAGCCTGAGACACTCAGAACTACAGAGGGGCAGATTTAAACCCCAGCAAAGTCCACACTGTGAAAATTTCGCTGCCAGCAGAGAGATTTTGGAGCTGCCACGGAGCACAGTGAGAGTGCCTGGCTCGCTGTGACACACTGACTCTATCAGGTTTCAGTTCTTCTGCCTCCTCCAGATCGTGCCAATTTTCTCTCTGATTAAAATGCAATCAGTGTAACCAAGGTATTAGAAGAAAAAAGAAAACAAACAAACAAAAATAGGGAATGGCAAAAGCTCAGTAATATTTGGATATGTTTAACTGATACTGACTGAGAGAAGTCAACGAATCTCTGCAGCGTAAATGCTGTAATGAAAGAAACATTGTAGGGAGAAACTGAGCCTGTGTCACTTTAAATGTTATTAATTATGAGAACAAGCTTGGCTGCCGAGTGAGGATGCCTTTTGGAGAAAAAGGGCTTGCAGGACCTAGCAGTGCTGCTTGTCCATAGCAGATAGACTAAAACAAGAACAAATAGCCATGGCAATGCCAGCCTTCAGCACCAGCACAAACTATTCATCAGCAAACTGCATTTAGCTGAACGAGCAGCTTTTCTTGTGGGTAGAACACCTCTCGAAGCAGAGATTAATTCTGCAGATGGACTTGCCTCACCTCTGTGAAAAAGGCATTATGTGCTTGATGGCGACGCCCAGCAAGCCAGGGGAGTTTGGGATGATGCAAAATGTGCCAGTGCTTTGCTTCTCTTTTGTGGGCAGGGTACCGTGGTGCTGGATGGTGCTGCCAGGCAGCCCAGCAAAGTACAGCATTTTCCAGGCTGTTTTCACAGGATGTCACACAACTGTACATGAAAAAAGGTTTCAATCCATCTTGCATTTGATTCTGAGCTCAGTTATCTGAGCGTCAATCAGAAATAACTCCGTGAAGCCAATGGAGTCCCACTAATTTAAAAATAATGAGAATGGAGACTCGAGCTGAGTTCTCCCTCTGCCTTATTTTCTGCCAATTAATGCCTTCTACTGGGGCATATTTTTCCTTATGAGGCTACAAGCCTGAGGTGGATTTCATACACCAGGAACTGCTGGGTTTTGTCTCTGTCACTGAGAGCACCAGTGTGGCTCTGCAGCCACGACCTCATCGCTCCTGCCCACTGCACCAAGTGCTATCAGCTAGGGGACACCTAGAAATGGATGCTTATCAGCCAGGGGACACCTGGAAATGGATGCTATCAGCTGGGGAGCATCTAGAAATCGATACCACTTCACACCACCCAGATAACTCAGCCTAAGAAGAAAACCTGCAAACACATTTTCCAAAGCACTGAGGTCTGGGTAGGTGGTAGATTGTTCCCCTCACTCAGTGCCAATATCAGTTTGTCTCTCTCAAAAGGATTTTTTCACTTCTGTTTGCATTTCAAGACTATAGAAATGCAAGGCACTTTGGGATGGTTTTAGCTTGATTATCTCCCTCCCTCCTGAAGAATGCAACCAAGTGTTCTGTGGCCTGAGATGATGCCAACAGATGCAACACAGGTTAAAAAAAAAAGAAAAGGACACAGGAGAGGAGAAAGTCACAAATAAGGGCAAATGGGAAAGAAAGGGACCATCTGAACAAACTCACTGCAGTTTGCTAGTTCCTCGAGAGACAAAAACAGCTTCAAAATACTATTTTGGATGGTTCAGTGCTGCTTTCTCTCACCAGCATTTTGTGGAATGACTCTAGCAGAGTTTTACTGGTCAGACTGTCAATATATACAATGCTAATACAATAATAAACATCCAGAGTCATGACTCCAGAGCAGGGCTGTTGATAGAGGAAAGCTTTGGAAACACAATGGTTTACTGAGGGTAGTCCCCCTTCCCCCAGTCCCAGCAAGTTTATTTATTTTTTCAGGGTCTTCTTATCATGGAGTATTAAAAACAACCCTTCCTCTCCAAATAAAAGAACCACCCAGTAACACAAAGAGGAGTGTTCTTGTAAAGACAATGTGCAGATAGCAAGAATAATATTGCTATTTTTTGCTGCTTTATTGTCTAGTGTTTGCTCCCGCTTGATCCATAATAAGTCTATCTTTATTTCAATGAACTCATTCACCACATAAATGCCAGCAGACTCTTCCAACAGCATTCATGGAAATAAGCCACTTTGACAGTGCTCTGCTACACTTCCTGTTACTATGAAAGGAAACTAAAGTAATTAGGTCTTGATAACTCCATACTCTGGAATCGCTGGATGCTGAGTTAGGTTTTTTGACTTTATAGAAGAAGTTTAGCCAGGAATGATATAACTGGTAAGACACGGAAGGGCCCTGCTTTATGTACAAAGCTGTGGGTGCCCCACCCTTGGAAGTGTCCAAGGCCAGGCTGGATGGGGCTCTGAGCAACCTGGGATAGTGGAAGGTGTCCCTGCCCCTGGCAGGGGGTTGGAGCAAGATGATCTTTAAGGTCCCTTCCAACCCAAACCATTCTGTGATTCTCTATAGGGTCTACGTGGACAGAGCATAGGGCTCATGTGGGGCTGCGGTGACAGGGTTAAATTTCAGTTTGGCTGTCCCTCCATCAGCACTTTGGTAAGTGCTACATGTTTTCTGAAGTTTTTCCTAGATTTTTACAGCTTCTGGCTATAATTGATCATCCATATATAGAGCACATAAACCGCTAAAAGAAGTGTGATACAACCATGGGGGAAAAGTCATCCCAGGCCAGGAAAGACTGAACAACAAAATGTAGATCAATTACCCCAGTTCTATGCAGGCTGTGGAACTAGGATATGGGCCTAAATGCTACCCACATATCACTGCTTATATCCATGATTTGGAGGATAATTCTCTAATTTGAGGAGAAACCGGAAGGATATCCCAAAAGGGCCCCATAGCCTGAGTTCTTCTAGATGAGACTTGCTCTGGGAAAGGCTGCTACATCCTCCTCAAGTGAGGAAAATTTGGTAGTTTTTGAAGTGTCAGGAACTAATGATTCCCTTTGCTTTGGGAATGGAGTTTTCAGCAAGAATGTAGAACTTTTTAAGTAGGGAGAGGAGAGGAGAAGAGGAAAAAACCACAGCTGGTGTCCTTAGGGAAAAAAAACAGAGAGTGGCACGTCTGCAGTGGGGAGCTCCTTAAAAGGGTCTTTCATGTGGTTCTGCATCAGACAAACTCATTTACTGAGCTGTTTCAGCATTTTTGGTTAGTGGGTGACTGGATCATTATGGCGTAAAATATAGCTTATATATATGTTTCTCTTTGTTCTTTATTCTTGACCCCAAATCCCACTGGTCTTGGGGAAAGCTAATTAGATATACTGATGAAGGTTACTGCACTAGTTTTGTGCAGAACTGGAAGATGGGAAAGTTTCAATGCCTTGAGCTGCATCCTACTGCTTAACCCAACATCACTTCTTGTGTACTTCCACTTCAGCCCATGAATTTTTGTGGGTTCTCTTATCCCAAGGAGGATGTCTCAGCACCTATATTCACCTATAAACACTGTCTCACGTGAATGCATCTCTGTTTTCTGTGCCCAGGAGCCTGGGTGATGGGGGTTGGAGCTGCAGCCCACTGCAAAGACCCCCAGCCACTGCAGCACACCCCAGAGAGGTAGACCTTGGTACAGCAGGGGCTGGATTGTGGAATAATCAGAGGCAGACCTTGATAAAGCAGGGGCTGGTTTGTGGAATAATCAGAATTTCCATTAAGGTAAAAGGCAATAGCATCTGTGTTTTTTTTTTAAAAAAAACCAAAATACAAGTTCTCCTCTGCCTGTTTAGCACGTGCATGTTGTCTTCGTGCACACCAACCTGCAGTGCAGAGTTTGACTGAGCTATTTTCATAGCAGCTGGTTATGGAGAAACAGCACCAAATGAGAAGCAGCACACAAAGGCACCCATTAGCCTGTTCTGCAAGGCTGAGAGTCCAAAAGAGACATTTGCTAAGCATGGTGTGTCTTTCAGCACAGGCCTGGCGGAAACATTAAAACCGGGATCAGCAACTGCCGTAAACACGTGTTCCTTAAAGCATCCCAAGACAAGCAGTGTGCTTGCTGTCACTCCTAGTGTTGGAGGTCCTTCCACAGACACGATTTTTGGGATAGCAGACAACTCACAACTTCAGGAACATCGTTCTGGGATCTTGTACTGAATGACATCCCCATAGAGTCTGAGTGCGTGTGCACCTCTGTGCCCATAATGTAGTTTTGGGGCCTTATCATGTAGCAGCCTCACCTCTGCTTTATTTCTCTCCTTGTTCTGCTCTGATTCCACCCAGCAGCAATGCCCTGCTGTGCTGTGGCTCTCCCACTAATACAGCCTGCCTCTTCCCACCAACCTGGCACCCCTTACCCTGTTCTGAGATTGGTTATGGCTCTGGGCAGTCCGGGTCTGGGAATGAGGAGCCCTGCTGGATCTAGTCTGTGAGTTCCTCTGAACACCCAGGGTTCAAAAGCAGCCAGGTTTGAGTCTCTTCTGCTTGATTAGCTCCTGGGAAGCCAGCTGGGAAACAGGGATGCGGTCATGTAAATTAGCTCCAAGTGGGCTGCAAACATAAAAGTCCTGCATTGGCTTCAAAGCATCACAGAGACTGTAGATAGCTGGACTCAAACTGTCAGGCATAACCTAAAACACCTGACTGCCTCATGGAAGTTTTCAGCCTTTGGGATCAGCAGAGTTTGGAAATGACCAGATTTTATAAGAAGGACAGAACATCCTCAAAACATAGCATGCCCTTACCAGATCCTCATCAGCAGGAGGCCTCACAAATTGGCTTGTGCTTATTGTGTTATTATTATTACCTTTATTATTACTGCTATTAATTGTATTACTGTTACCTTATTATTATTACCTTTAATTCTGTGGTGAGCAAGTAACTACGGAGTGCTAGTTTAACACGGCCAGCTGAAGGGCTGCAAGGTGATCCCCGAGCCCCAGGAGCACCCAGTCACGCTCTGAAGGGCCATTTCCTCGCTATAAATGCCAGAAATCAGGAATAAAGAGGAAGGAATTTGTCCTACCGCAGCCGCTCCCAGGGCAGCAATCCTCAGTGATGTATGGAGTGGAAAATATGTCAGAGCAGTTTAGCAGGAATGAAAAAAGTCATGATGAAGAGAAGGGCGGCTGAGTGACAAAAGAGTCATGAAACAAACATCCAACCACAAATAATTTGTTGGTTTTATTTGTTCACATTATCCTGCTGACACGGCATGTTTTCCCCTGCTAACTGCGCTTGCCGTATCGGCGCTGCAGCCTGGCAAACCTGGGGGCTGCTTTCTCCAGAACAAAAGGGATCATAATCCATGGGCAACTCCTTGTGCGTCACCCGTGTCCACACGTGAGATCAGCACAACCAAGGGAAAGGGACCCCGGGACGAAGTAAAAAGATGAAACAGAGAAGATCTGTGTGACGGCTGGCTGTTTCAGCAGCAAATTCGGCCCAGAAGAAAGGAAAGCAAAAGGAAAGACTCACGCTGGAAGCTGTACCCTGGTGCCTCTCAAAGGTGGACAGGGATTTCTCTCCTCCGTGTGGGTTATGTCAGTATGGAAGGTCATCTGGGAGTCACGTGTGACCCTCGCAATCACCTCCTAATCCTCAATAAACAGAGGAAAGAACCCTCTAGAAACGAAGGAAAGTGAAGCATAGTAGAGCCGTTAAGACCATAAAGGGCCACAGAACCCTTAAGAGTTTAGGAAAATGTAAAGGACCCCTTGAAAACATTAGGTTGCCTGCTGCTTCTTGTCTAAGAATCTCCATCCAGCCGTCACAGGAAAGATACACAGGCTCTTGGACATCTCCCTAACAGTTCTCATTTTAGGTAATGTAAATAACATTTTTTACATTAACATCTTATTTATGTAGGATCTTCTGTCTCAGCAGATGTCCTACAGCTGTAGGTGTATAAAATACAAAGCAGGGCTGGGGGCGGCAGGGGAGGATTGATCTCTTCCTTGTGCTCAGGCAGCTGAGGAGGCAATTCAGTGGTGCCATGGAAGCGTTATCAGCTAATATCACACAAACTGGGTATCAGGCCACAGCTGACTAAAACACAGTTTATCTCATCCCTTGATGTCCCACATACTGTGTAGAAGAAGTGTAATTATTTTTGGAGAAGCAATTTCTATTTTTAGGTAGAAGAGAGTAGGTAGAATAGAATCATAGAATCACAGAATCACAGAACGGTTTGGGTTGGAAGGAACCCTGAAGCCCATCTCATTCCAACCCCCTGCCATGAGCAGGGACAGCTTCCACTATCCCAGGTTTCTCAGAGCTCCAGCCAACCTGGCTTTGAGCACTTCCAGGGATGAAGCAGCCACAGCTGCTCTGGGTAACCTGTGCCAGGGCCTCACCACCCTCACAGGGAAGAATTTTTTCTACAAATGCAGATTTCCCCTACTGCAACGACTCACAGATGTCTGTGGACCTGTGCTGCTGTTCTTAACTAACCACAGAGAACCAGCTCTTCAGCTGCTGTAAACCAGCCAAGTGCCCTTGTTTTCAGCAAAAAGAGGCCGGTTTTGCACCAGGACTAAAAACTCTTCAGAGCAAAAAACAGCATGAGGCAGTTAGACCCAGGCATCTGCACTATTTAATCCTATTAAAACCATTTATCAAAGGCAGATTTTAGCTTCACAACCTGTTGCTTGTTGTTCAGGAACCCCACAGTTTCGCCCATTGCCTTTTTTTTCCAGGCACTATAAAGTCTGCAGCTTTGTTTTCCACCAAGTGACAGTGTCTCCTGCCAAAGGGCAGGGAAGTGCTGATCAGACAAATTGGAAAAGGTTCTCTTAGTTTTCATACCACGGCTTTTCTCTTGTCACTGACATTTTCCAGATTAAAAACTCTCAGTGCTCTACAAGCTTCATTTATAAGTGTAAAAAAAAGAAAAAAAAATTCAAAACTAGCCACAGAGGAACCCTATTAAAAATCCAGGACATGGTGTACTGCACAGGCAGAACAGTTAGATATGTACATGCCTGGCTATTTCATGGATGGAAAAAGAAAAATTGACCCAATTACAGACCTGTCATACTCCACTTCTCTCTTCAGGGCATTGAACGTCACTTAAACCAAAGCAAACAGCCAAGCTCATTTCCCGTGACAAACATCCAGGGACATCTTAAAGTCAAAACAGAAGCAACCAAAATGAGAAGGCAGAGGAAACTTTGACAAAGCTTCAGAACCTCATCCGAGGCAATTATTCAGTGAGTGCACTCAAATCAATGAAGAAGAAGGGCCCCCTTTGTCACAAAAAGCATTGAAAAGTTCCAGGGAGATGCCACTTGCAGCATTAGCTTCATAAAAAGCTGCCCTCAGTTTTAAGGCTAAGAACAGGTGAATAAAACCAACACTGAGAAAACCAAATGGGGTACAGAACAACAAACAACAACAGAATTTCTGGTAACAGTAGGAAAAGAGTCAAAGTGAACAGAATTTGATATAATAGGCCTCATAATAAACTCCCACCTCACTGCAATTAAAAACTTCAATCACAAAAATCAGTTGTGTCGAAGTAACAACATTTCTTACTTCTTTCACAAGACTCGAGCTGCAAACTACTTTGGGGAAAAAAAATGGATCAAACCCCTAAACATAACAGGATTAGAAAAGCTCCAGGTGACACCCATACATAGTGCATGATCTGCCACAGCTGAAAAGTAATTTCCTAATAAAACTAAGGCTACAAGTTTTGAACATCACGGGCACTTACCAGGAATGACCTCCCTCAGGAGCAGTAGAGAGCAATTGTCATCCTCGGGGACCTATTTGTTTCCATCAGGATCTCTTTTCTACTTGCTGTGCTTTGAGTGATTGGGTGGTGCTGTAAGTGCAGCCAGGGCACTGGAGATTCTGTGGGTAATTTCAATAGAAGTGTATTTGACATGGATAAAATGATCTGGTTATTTGGCTTTTCTGTGGCATTTCTGGGAAGCCAGAGTTTTATGCAATTCCATAAAACAATTGCTGAAATGTCAGAGTGCTCCAGTAGATTAGATACACTAATTTTTGGCTTTCAAAGGATTGCGTTCTTACATCCTGTTACCTTTGAGTGCTTTCAGCTTTGATTAAATCTCAAAAAGCCCCCCTAGTTTCCAGTCTGTGTTGCCTATATAGACTCTAATTCAAAACCAGAGCAGCAGTCAGGTGAAACCAAGATGCCCCATCCCTGGAAGTCCTATTTCCATCCATGAAATAGCCAGGCATGTACATATCTAGTTCAAGGCCAGTTTAGAAATGGGGCTTTGAGCAACCTGGTCTAGTTGAAAGTGTCCCTGCCCATGGCAGGGGGGTTGGAACTGGGTGATTTTTAAGGTCCCTCCTAACCTAAAGCTTTTGCCTGTCCTTTTTCCTGGTGACAGTAACGGGCTCGGACTCAAATACCAATCAATTTCCCCTCTACAAAAGCATTTTCTCCCTTGTAAAAGAGCGTTTAGGCAGAAATTCACAGGCAGTTAGGAATGTTGTCCTGGCAATACCAAAAGCGATGGCTGCCTTGGGACACCAGCCTGGTCCAAGCATTCCGAGGCCGAGGGTGGGTTTTCTTTATCAGAACTCACTGCTCCTTCTCAAAACTAGCAGGCTGCCTCTGGCAGGAGTTCAGAAGAACATGTCATGTTGATTACAGCCCCTCCTGCAAAGCAGGGAGGTGTCGCCATCACAGAAAAGGCATTCCCTGCCACATGGGGTTACGCAGCTCTACAAAGTCCAGCCTGTTCTGATGATTGTGATGAATTCTACAGGTGTAAAAAAAATATATATATATTAAAACATTATTCATTTTCCTTTTTAATGTGCTTAACATCAGTTGTTTTAAGAGAGACAAACCATTCCAGCTCTCACTTAGCTTTCTACAAACTACAAGGAATTCTTGTAAAACGATGCTGTCACATAGTTTCTTTGCCAAGGTTTAACAAATTGTTTTAATAAAGACTTGCATTATTGAGAGAGTTGTATTTTAAAGGAAATTACAACGCTTATTTGTAAGGATTCTAGATTATTGCACCAAAATGTGCTTTTTGAATGATTCATCAATATCCATTTCTCATCCCCTATGTTCTTCTATATTAATGTTTGTTTTCTATATTAATGTTTATTTCTTATTCCCTAATTTGCTGTTCTAGCTAATTGCACAAGATATGCAAGGAGAAACACTAATTACTAAATCAGACTCTGGCTTTTAAAAGGCTCAGGGGAAATAAACCAACAAATGGGAAGACAGGGACCTGTTTATTTTCCCTGCTCCTTGTCTGACGGGCTGCACAAAGAGCCACAGAGCTTTAAGGGAACGCAAGGAATCACACGGAACAGTGGCTTGGGCTTTTATGGCTGGGGGGAGGCAGGTTGCTAATCTGTTTTCCAAGCCTGGAGTCCTGACAGGGAATTTGCAGGGTATTAATTGCCATGTGGAATGAATGTCCACGGACGTGTGTTGCTATGCATACGTGTCACAGAATCATTTAGCCTGGAAAAGACTTCCAAGATCATCCAGCCCAACCATTAACCCAGCACTGCCAAGTCTGCCACTAAACCATCTCCCCGAGTGACACATCCTTTTTTGAACATTTCCAGGGATGATGATTCCACCATTTCCCTTGAAAGCCTGTTCCAATGTCTGCTCCACTTTCTGCTCCTGACTGAAGACACAACATGCGAGTTATCTGAGATACCACACGTCATCCTTGGGGCTCTCTCTAGGAGGACTGAAATGTTTTTAACCCCTTTGCTGTTGCTTTGTCCAGACTGACAAAATTTTCTGATGTGGGGCTTTCGTCCTTATTTTCTTCTAGCTGACACTGTTTGGTGACTCCCTGAAAATGCTCCCTCTGAGAGGATGTAAATTAAACTTAAATGTAGTTTAGCACTCCTGTTTCCTGGGGGTTAGGAGGAGCCATTTCTACTCATTCTCCATCTCCTGCCAGGTGTGCTTGCCAGCTGTAAGGGAGGAAGGAAAGCTACACCTTGCTGGTCCCTCATTTTGCCCCACACTGAAAGGAGTGGGGAGATTGTGTAAGACTGGGATGAAGTCAAGCTCCAAGCAGGCACAGTGTGATCCCTATCAATGCCAGTGGAATGCTGCCCTTTGACTGGCTCAAGGCACCATGCAGGCCTAAGGCCCTTTGAGTGTTCTCAGTGGAAAAAGTGCTTGGCAGAGACTTCTGAAAATTGCAGAAAATTGCTCAGAATTTCTGAAAATATTTCCTTGGAACCACAGATGGAGAGTCACCAAAAATGGCAACTTAAAAGAACAGATACTGGTCATTCATGTGGGAACTTTTTTTTTTTTTTGGTACATGCTCATAAATGAAATATATGTGACCCTAAAATTGAAGAGCGAGTCTCTTAAGGATTTACTTTGTGAAACCTAGAGATAAAGGTGCTTTTAAAATCACAATCCAACTTAGAAAGACTCTATGCGCTGTTGATCATCTCAGTACAGAAGGATGATGAAACCTAAACATCACTAGAAAAAGGCTGTAAAAATTACTAAGAATCCAACCATATGTTATTTTTGGAAAAAGCTCTTGTAAGATGGCTGAATGGAAGGTGAGGTTCATGCAAAATGTAGGAAAGGCCAGTTGAGTGCAAATATCTAAATTTTTAAAAGGACAGGTTGCGATGCTGATTGGCAACCTAACCACATGCTGTCAGTCCTCCTCATTAAGTGCTATTTATAGAAAACCAAAGGGAGCACACTGGGATGAGCAAAGAGCTGATTTCACAGAGCAGAGGGAAGGATGGTGGAATTAATACACAGATGGTCACGGAAAAAGATAAAATGGTGAACAGTAAAACGCTAAGATGATAAAGCAAAGAGAGCAACCTTTTCACTTTCTTCCCTCAGTCCTACTTCATAAAATAGCAAACTTTTGTCTTTCTCAAACTCCTAATTATGGATCCTTTGAATTTGGGAAGGAGAATGAGGAGAAAAAGATGATTAAATCTTCTTCTCCTCATTCTCCTTCCCAATTTCAAAGGATCCATAATTAGGAGTCTCTTCTAGAACTCAGTTAAGAAAATACCATTTACACATCCTAGCACTGAAGAATAATACTTGGATTTTGAGCTTCAAAAACACAATCTACTATAAAAACACACAGTACTCTGAAAGAGCTTCCCCCACATCCAATTTACCTTAAGTACACCAGCAGCTCCAGTCCTTTGGCTGGCTCCATCTCCTGTTTTTGAAGACATCAGTAAGACCCCGCACCCCCTTCCAGCCCCAAGCCTTCTCATTCCCAGACTGGAGTAATGTGGCTCCAAGTTGGATTTTGCACTGCTAACCGATACTCCCTGACACAGGTTGTGGTCTGCAGCATAGACTCACAGTCTCATTCTTGATGGGGGATGTTTTCACCAAAATGTGGAACTTCCCATTACTTTTCAATGTAACGTGTTTTATTATTAATTTTGTGGTTTTAAAGCTGCAAAACTTTGATGAAAAATACTGAAAAGTCTTGAATCAGATAAATCTAGATTTCACTCCTTTTATTCATTCATTCCTCTACCACAAATCGCAGTATTCTTATACTTTCCTTCTCATAGGTAAACCAGAGAATGCCAAGAATGCCAAGTAAATCTGCCATTTCCCTGTCCGTTGTCATCTAATTAGTAACATCATCAGGAGAAAACATCTCCACCTGAGATGGCAAAGACCGTTCAGCAATCCACCAGCAGAAAAGCAGGTCAGAGACAAATTGCTGACATGAGATGTGTTTGGAGGCTCCTGTGCACCGCAGTGAGCCATGCAGACTGTTTTTCTTTCCACATATTTATGACTTATAATACGTCCCAGATCTTGAGACGGGACCGTGTAGTTCTGATGATGAACCAGGGGAATTACGCCGCTCACTCCCTCACAACTGGTAACTTCGGATGATCGCCTCGCATGATTCACTTGGAATCCTTTGCTGATCCTCATCATGAAAGAATTATAAAAAAAGGGCAGAAATGGATCATATGTTTAAGTGTCAAAACCATCTCTACGCTTCTCAGAAACAGGGAAACAAGGAAACCAGTGAAATATACATTTGTCTACCATAAAGTGTCAAAATTTAGAAGAACGCACTACCACTCGATAAATTGTAAACTTTGCTAAAGTCATGACATACATTTTGTGTAAGTCCACATTGTGTATTATTCTCCTTTAGCAAAGCTTTTTGATAATTTCAGAATGCTCAACTGGCTTAACACAGCCCTCAATATGTTTGGTGTTACATTTAAAAGTTTTCATTTGTTAAAAGTTTTCATATGTTATTAAAATCACAGCTTGGATGTGGTACCGTTTGTATTAAAGGATAATATTCAAACTAAACATACAGCTTTTTAACAGATGTTTAATTAAGCAGCTCCTCAAACTCTGAAATCACTTGTGGATCTCATGTTATTTCAGATGAAACTACTTACATACCAATGTGGGCTACTTTGGCCCATTATCTTTTCACTTTCGTGGGGCACGGTGAAGCTGGGAGCACTTTTAGCCAAAAAGAGCTGGTTCCTATTTGCCAGTTTTGAGACAAAATAAACCCTAAAACAAACAAGTAACACATAAAACCCCCTTGAATCGTTGTCCTTTTTCTTTACCACGGATTCAAAGTGTAACCTCAGAACTCACCTCTTGCCTGCAGCCTTAACTTTTTCACTCCCTGCATTCTCCAAGAAGTTGTCCAAGCTCTGATTTATCCCTTTGTAAGTATAAAAGAATGCAGTTATTTATTGTTCAACTGCTGCTTTATGACAGAGAGCTCTTGTTCTCACACTCCTCACTGTCTGTGCACTGGAAAGGTCCAGCTTGGAACAGAGGTGGAAATCGTGGTTAGCAAATGTGAAACCAGCTGCTGATGATAAAACCCTACGGACTAAAATACAGCTTTTATTATTTTATTAGAAATATGAAAGTAGATTTGGTACTTTTTGACATTATCTTAGGCTCAACAACCTCATGATACTCTTCTCCATCTTCCTGAGATAGGTACTTGCTTCTTAAAGCTTGTTTTCTGATTTAAACGCTTATCTAGCTTAAAAACCTTGTAACTTAAACCCCAAAAGTGAAGACCAAGGAGTGAAAATTAGAGAGAAAAGACAAAAGGTTTCCAATAACACACACGAAAGATTTTAAATAAATATTTTAATTCTATTATTGGCATTTACAGGTAGAAAGCATACAGTATGTTACAATTTTATCAAAATGTGAAAAATATGGATGTTACATAAGTAACAAATGTAAAAAAAGTATTTTTCTTACTTTCCCTGAAAGTAAGAAAACTATTCAGCATAGGAAAATATTGATATAAAAACACAGCTTAGGTAAAAAAAAAAAAAATTGAAGTTTTTACACAGTACAATAGGTTCATCAGATCTGCATGAGGATGTAAGAACTTTGTGAGGTTCTATTTTACCTACAACTTTAGGGAACTGGGGGCAACTGGTAAGCTACATTAATGAATCTACAAGTAGTTTTCCCTCATATCCGCTCCAAAATGCTAGAGTGCAGTAATTTTCTATACAATAAATAATTCTTCAAAGTTTCCATCATAGAAAATAATAGAATGCAGGAAATGCCACTCCAAGGTCACAGAGGCTAGGCAGTGCTTTAATACTAATTATGACAATATTTATTATAGTGCTTTATAATGTTGAAGCACTTCAGACGAGTTAACTAATTAGCCCTCACAACACCCCTGTGAGGCAGGGAACCACGGTACAGATGGGGAAATGGCATCAGGGGACAAGCACAGGCTGCAGCAGCAGCACAGCCAAGCTGAGAGGCCAAGAGATATGGGAATTGAGAGGTTTGTCCCTCGCTCTTGCTGCTGTGACCCAGGGGGCTGGGCTGACAAACGACCATCAGGAGTCACTGGGGGGGGCGAGGGGGGAGCAGGAAAGGACCAGGATTAAGTAAGCATCCCCAAAAACATTTCATAGAGATTCAGAAGCTCTCACACAACTTTGTCAAAAAAAAAAACCCAAACCAAACAAACAAACAAAAAAGAGAAAGAAACCTGAAACGAACAAATAAACAAACTGAAACGAAAAAAACCCAACTCCTAAAGTGCTGACTGGCTTGAGCTGCTTCTAGCACCTCTTGTATGGAATAAGACTTACAGCAAGCACTGTTGCCAGCAATTATTCAAGCTGATTTCATCCATAAAGTCACATGTGAGCAACTGCAGGATATGGTAACTACATGTTCTGAGACACCTCACTACTGTAATTCCTTCATTCACCATCTTACTTCCATGCGCTTCTTAAGGAAAATGAAATCCTCAGTACTCTTGCATCGTAAAACATGTTAGTAGCTGGAGACAATATGCACATCCTTCACAATTGAAACAAAAAATTAGTTCATTTTCAGAACAAAGCATTATTAATTTAAGAATCACGAACCAAACAATGGTAAATAGGAAACCCTTTCCAAAGGCTGCATGCCGAATATCTGGTTTGCAAATACAATGCATGCAGGAGAAATAAATTCATCCAAGCATAATTAAATTAAAAATGTCTTAAGTCTCTTTCAGCAGCATAATGGTTATTATTTTTAAAGTCTCCTCCAACCAGACTGGCCTGGGGTTCAGATGCTGACCTTGACTTTTCTACAACCATATAATGGTTTGAGCAGTCCCGGCGGCTTTGCACTGTGGCAATACCAGGAGACAAAGCCTATACATACTGTTCTGCTTCCCCTTCCTTGGGAACAGGCTTCGCTGTACCACCTTTGCTGTCTTCACTCACTGCTGCTGCTGCTGCTGCTGTTTTTTCAGGAAGCGATGCCAAATCTTTGAAAACATCCACATAATGTCCAAAGCCCGGGCCCCAGTTCAAGAGGTTGTCCCAGTTGAAGCTTCCCGCTTGCTGCCCCAGCTTCCCAGGCAGGGAGCTCTCCCCGGCCCCGGCTGCCTGCGCCCCCACGGGCCCGCCCTCGCCGCGGCGCCCCGGGTACCGCCGGGGCTTCAGCCTGGAGCCGTAGTTGTCCTCGTCATCCGCGTCCGACTCGTTGACCTGGGATAACTTGGGCATCCTGGAGGTGTACGCCACGGGCTTATCCCGGTCGTACTCCATCTCGGAGCACGTGAAGGACTCGTGCGAGTCGCTGTCGGAGGAGGACTCGGGCGCGGGAATGCCGTCAGCCGGGTTCCTCGTCCGGGACAGAGGCCTCCTGCAGTCCTCCTCCGAAGAGGAGCGGCCGTGGTCTGCGCTGCAGATGCTGGGGTTCCTGGGGCGAGGGGTGTTCAGTCTCTCCACCTCTTCGATGGATAGCCCCACCGGAGGAGACGTCTCCAGCGGGATCTGCCCGATGGGCTGCTTCAGGCGGCTTCCCGGGCGGGAGCTGTGGCTCGCCATGGTCTGTGGGCTCTTGCTTCTCCTCCCCAGCCGAGTGGCGTAGTTGAAGATGCCGGGCTGGCAGACATCGCCGTGCATCTCCAGGGGGCTCCCTTCCCTGATGGCGAGGTGCAGCTCCCTGGCCGGGCTGTGCCTGTAGAACGTCGAGGACTTGGAAAAGGGTGCGGGGCTGTGCCGAGACAGGGGGTTGGGAGTGGGGCACGCCGAGTGGCTCAGGGACGTTGTCCTCAAGCCCTGCCCGTAGGCGGGCTGGTAGGTCAGGCTGCTGGCGCCCAGGGGCATGGGGGACTGCCGGGCGAAGCCCAGCGGGCTGTGCCTCTGGATGGAGAACTTGGGAGTGTGGCTCCGGAACTGCTTGTAGTGCTGGATGATGTCGGCGTCGGAGGGGGCGATGCTGCTGGCGTTGTCGATGTCGTAGTGCTCGATCTCGGGCTCGGGGGATGCCAGCGGGGCGCTGGGGATCGTCTCCGTGGTGTGCGGGATGTCCGTCTCGTCGTAAATGAGGTAAGGGTTTTCCCTTTCGATGATGTCGGGTTTCGGGTTCCCCTCGGGCTGCTTCCTGACAGTCATGTCATCACCATAGGGCGGGATGTTGTCAGGGTCATCAAACGCCACATTCTCGCTCCCTTTTTTCTTCTTCTGCTTTGTTTTCTTCTCCTCTTTCGGCCCCTTGGACTTCTTCCCTCGGCACTGGTTGCAGAGGATGAGGCTGAGGACCAGCAGCGCCAGGACCGTGGCACAGCTGCCCACGATGGCCGGCACGGCCCAGAGCGGCAGGGACAGCTCGGTGGGGTGCGGGGATGGGAGGCACACGTGGCCACCGCCCACGCCCGCCCTACACTCGTGGCCAGGGGCACACAGGACGCCCAGGCAGGCCACCACGGTCTCGCACGTCCGTCCCGCGTACGCCTCGGGGCAGCTGCAGGTGAAGCCGGCGTGGGGCCCCGGCTCGCAGCTGCCCCCGTTGTGGCAGGGGCTGGAGGCGCAGGCGCCCGGAGGCACGCACTGGTAGGCGAACCAGCGGTTGATGCACATCAGCTCGCCCCAGCAGGGACTGCTGGCGCACACGTTGGGGCCGCGGCAGCCCATCTTCACCGAGGGGTCTGTCTTGGACGGCGTGGCGAGGCTGTGCTTGCCGGCGAAGGGAAGGCTCTCCCCGCCGTACTTGATGTAGGAAATGCAGCCGTCGAAGCCTAGGAGAGAAAGGGACAGTCATGCTGGGGGCTGAAGGCTGTGTGTGCACTGTCAACAGCACAGTACAGGCTCCACTGTTCACTAAATGAGCCAAGAATTCACATGGTTGCCACAGGGAAACATCTATTGTAGCAGTACTTAATGTTTTTAAATTGGATTTGAATAAATACGCTTTCTAATGACTTCATTCAATATACGGAAATGCTTTTGTCTCCTGATTTTCCCATATTTCTAAAACTTCTTATCATTCCCACAGAGAAACCTGTGGGCAGCTGGCTTGGCTGTGCTAGCACCAAACATTAGATGAGTTTGCCTATCTTGCTACTGCTAAATCTCCTGTCTTACCATCTCCTAAATTAATGACAATGCTTTTATATCTCTGAATCTTGGGTGGCCTTTTCCCAAACTTCCCATACCTTGCAGTTCTACCCTATAACAAGTTTTAGTGCTGTGAGAGCCCAGGGAGATGGAATTATCCCCAGGCTCTGTGCAGTGGTTGAGTGACATCACAGGAAAATCCAGTCTTTCACCAGCCTAATAATTCTCTGTGTTCCCCAGACTAAATCCTTTCTGGAAGGGTTTTGAGCTAGTGCAGCCTTACAATGATCCTTGCTTGGAGCTGTGGCAAAATGGTACACAGAGGTAGATACCACTCTGTCATGAAATAGCAAATATACTTGAGTTGTGTGAGATGGTATTAAAAGTTTATCATCCTCAGGACTGAAGATTTAGGTTCAGGTGGGAGCCCAGGCAAAAGTGATGATCACCTTGCTGCATGCGTGGTGGTTCCTTGCAGCAGTGATGTGATAAACAGCAACGGGGAATTTGTCACATCTACCTGGATTTGGAAATTTTACTGGACATGCTTCACAGCCCTGTCACCCTCGTGCGTTGTCTGCCTTTAACAGCACTGCAGATATTTTTGACTCTTGAGTTCATGCAGAGTTTTATACCAGCGCCTTGTAAATCCGTGGTATGTTGTACACAATGTAATCCAATATTAAAATAAAATAAAATCACATGAATAAGAGATTTTGGACTGTGTGTGCTTAATGGAAGCCAGACATTCCTAATTTGTCTGCCACACCATTGGGCAGTGGTGAGAGGTTAGTGTCCTCAATTTTCCTTGTTCCAGTTTTCCTACAAGCCTCTGCTTTTTCCATGCACACGCTGCTCATAAAACATACACGTAAAAAGGATAAAGGTCAGCACAGCATCCACATGATTTCATACCACATTTCATACACATTCACAATACACAAGTGTAAAGTGTGAATTTGCTCCACTCAAAAATACTTTATCTGGTCACAATTCATGAAGCCAGGAAGATTTTTCAATACAAAAATATGTGAAAAATACATCTGTATTGTCTGGAGTATCTCACGTTTTGCAGCTAAAAATCACTTCCATCTTTACTTAGTGCTTGGGAAATGATATCAAATATGTGTTATCTACTTCTTTTGCCAGGGTTTGAGACAGTTACTTTAACTCTTAAGGGAGACTGATGTACTTCTTAACAGCTAGACATCAGTCAGAGGGTGGTTCCTTATTGTCTTTGCTCAGAAATCCTATTCTTCATGTGACAGCAGGAGGAAGTTGGATTTGCAGAAAATATTTTAATCATATTAATAACCGGCTAAATCCTGCAGTACTTACCAAATCCCTAAAAAGTTTTTGTTTAACATTTTTGCCCAAATGAAAGATTTGCCTTAATTTTCCAGATTCTGACTCAGGTACAGAATAGGTCCTTTCTTCTCCATTAGGGTAACAAAATTATATCAACTGATGTACAGACAAGCAACCCTCGTGCAAGATAGAGTGCCTGCTTTTGGAAACAAGAAGCCTGCAGTCTGTACTAAAAGAACAAGGTCTGTAATCCTTACTCATTCAGTTTGCATTTTTTCTGGCAAAGAATGGACGTCTACTAATTACTGATAAAGAATTACAGTATTTTGGGCAACCTTAAAGCAAACAGAGACTCTTTGTTCAAATCTGCTTATGTGCACTCTACTAAAAAAAAAAATTTAAAAAATTACCTGCAACTGTGCTCTTGAAAGGTTGGCTGGATGGAATTCCTCCCAGAGAAATGGTGAGGACATTCAGCCCACCGAAGTCTTGCGTGGCGTGGAGGATGTCCCGGCTGTGAGTCCTGTCCACTGACAGGACTGTGGCAGAGCCGTTCTTCTCCAGGAGGACCGAGTGCCACTGGCCATCTGCAGCATACACCTCAGGGATGTTCCTTTCCACTTTCCCAGCAACTCCAGCGTCGGATATGTAGTGCACCTTCCCACCTTTTATCTGGTCAGAAGAACACAGGAGGCGTAATGTTAAAGTGTATCACATAACAACTCCTACACACACATAACCAGTGCGATGCCTACTCGGTACAGCTACGCTAACATGTAGCTTTGGTGCAACAGAAAGCTGGGGTGGGTATATTTTTCCCCCAAATAATTGCTTTGTACTAAAAAGGCATTAATTATTTAGTACTAAAAATTTGGCCAGAATTAAATACATCTCGTTGCAGAAACTTCTGCAGAAAAACTGCATCTTAGAGCTGCCACCCACTCATTCCCTGGCTAATCCTATTGAGCAGCCAGCTATAGGACATGCACATGACAACACATTTTAACCAGAGAAAGAATAACTCTTCCTCCTTCTTCAATGCAAGTGTGGAAAATGCTTTGCAGAGTGAACAGATGTTGTCCTTGCCCAAGAAAATTGCAAACAGTTTTTATTACGACACAGTAGGAATGCATAAAGCATGGCAGGGCTTGAGCAAGAGTCTCATTTCATATCTGCTTTTTCTGCTAATTGGTACTTTGCAGAAAACCAGTTGTATTTCAGAAAACTTTCTGAAGAGTTGCAAAGTGCATGATTTTGTGAGAATTTTCAAGCAGTGCCTTCTTGAGCAAACGACTTTAAAACTTGTGAACCGCTAGAGAAAAAAGGAAGAATGTTTCGGCTTTTTCTCTTAAGAATGATGCCTCACAATTCTACTGAATCATGAGATGAGGGATTTCAAACCTCTTATTATGATCCCAAAATGAGATCAGTACAAATTCTGCATTTAAGATGTAGGAGCTTAAAAAGAATCCCTAACATCCAACCCTGCTGGTTTCTCAAATACTGCATGAATTTGGGTATGCTGGCTGACCTCCTGAGGGTGTACAGACTTGTGTAAGCTCACGAAGGATGGCTCTGAAACTTGCTGCGAGTTTCCTTCCGTGCTCTGCATGTTTGGTCACACATATTAAATGGAACAAGTGCTCTCCGTCCCGTGTTCCCCACTGCGGCTCGGTCAGTCCCAGATCCGTACCACGAGCGTGCGGGACGTGCGCAGGCAGAGTCCAGGAAAGGTCAGAGCCCCAAGGTTTGCTGAAAGCTCTCAAAGCCTTGCATCCTTTGTTCCAGGAAAAATAACATTCACCTGGGAAGAACTGCGAGGTGACACACCGGCTACAAGAATGCTGCTCTCGTTTCCAGAAACTGTTAAATGCTCTGGATTTGCTTCTCCGGTGATGCAAGCTGAGGACTTCATTCAGACACTCCAGCTTTAATAAGGCTGTAAGACCACGCTCATGTCTTGGCAGCAGCCTGAACCAATGCATCTAGCACGTATTCCATTTGGATGGAGGATACAGTGGTTAATACGTGCATCCACTTCATTTATGAAGGCAGTAATTTGGACTCTCTGAAAATGTATTGTTTGATAAAGCTGCCCTCGGAGACAGGATGCTTTTGTTACTGATAAAACACAGGTGGCATGTGTCTAAACTATCACACAGCCCAGGGAAAATCCCACATTTACAAATGCAGCCACACAGACTATTAACACATATTAAACACCATTTCCCATAATCACTTATAAAAAGTTTGACCGAGACAAATATATACATACATTTATGTCTGCAACCTGTAATTGGTTTGTTATGTCTTATTCTGTTTTTTATGCCCCATAAAAAATACTGCCTTGTATTTTGGTCTTTATGTAAAGAGAAAGGAAAACACCATGCCAGACAATACCCTCCAAGCTTCAGGCAAGACCAAGCAGAGAATCAAAATTTTTAATTCCACCTTAGAAAAGAACTGTAGAATTATTTATCTGTCAGCAACTGATATTTTCCATGCTGATTTATAGTTTAACCCAATTTCTGTTTCTTTAAAATTGCACGTGACTAATGCTAACACACTCATAAATGGTATACATGGGGCATTTGGAAAAGAAAATTTCCAGAGACAAGACTGGCCCATGACTGGGTTTCAGCCCAGAAAAGATAAGGGATGTTCTTCTTAGTGCCTTGAAGCAGAACATGTTTCTAAATTTGAAACAAAGGCTGATGCTGACAGTGTCGAGTAACATGAATTTCTGGGTTTTATTTAAATGGCTGAGCAACTGACAAGTAGAATATAATGAAAAGAATGAACCACTAAAGCAAACGTATTCTTAACTACAGGGCTGATTCAACTTTACTAATACTCCGAATCTCATTTACTGAACAAATTGTTTTTTATTTGTCCTAAAACCAAGCACTAGCCTTTACAGATTTATAGTTCATCGAATGGGATGTCATTTAAAAGGGTTATGTTCTCATTAATTCCTACAACTTGATAACGTGCATAGAACCATGGGCAGGGACACCTTCCACTAAACCAGGTTGCTCAAAAACCCATCCTGACCTTGGACACTTCCAGGGATGGGGCATCCACAGCTTCTCCGGGCAACCTCTGCCAGTGCCTCACCATCCTCACACAGGAGTATGTTAGCTAATACAGGTAAAATGTAATCCACATCCTCTACCCGTACAATTCAGAGATCTTAGAGCTCCATTTATGCTAATTTATTCTGATTGCAGATAAGATTTCCAGATGAAGCAAGACAAGACAGGCAATTTCACCTTTAACCTGCTGTATTTATCCCATTTCTTCTAATTGAATTACTTGCAATGTGCATTTGTAGGAAAATAAGCTGCAACAAAGAGCCTTAGTAATAAGGAATCCCTCACCTTCTTCCTTGTTGTGGATTTTGGAGGAAGCATTTTCCATCTGAATTTGACCATTATTTAATGTAACCTGAAATATTTTCTATCTTTCATGGATTAAGGATGCGTTTATATCATAAAGCCCCCTCTTGGGTTCTTTGGGGGAAGTTTACATCCATCATTTAGTGACTCAACTGCTCACAATCTGAGTGGGTCTGAGATTCTCTAGGTTTACCCCAATCCCAGCTGCACCAAAACAAATTAGCTACAAGAGGAAAAAATGAGAAGGCTTGAAAGTAGCCACAGGACTCATAGTTTTTCCCTAGCACAGTTTAGTATTAAAAACAGATGGCCGGTTTTCTCGGAATGCTAATACTTTGGATAACAAGCATATCAAAAGACCCAAAAATCAAGTTATAAAATTGTCTGTTTTGAAGACTGACAAGAATTGTAAAGACGGGTCCCTAAAGCCCAACTTCTGCACCAGGAGTAGATGGAGATGACAAGAATACCTTTGCTGCGTTGGCTTCACTGGCATCTTGGGCCACCACTGAGGGGAATACTCATCGTGATACCTACTCTGGGAATGAGGAGCAGTGCAGAGGCCATACTGTACTAGCTACAGTTAAATTACTACAGTTTTACTAACTAGCATCACCTGGGAACTGCTTGGCAGTGACCGGCACGATGATGTTACCTCTCCTTCCTCAAACTTCTGCATCTGGTACTAGGCAAACCTCTGCTCTCTGCCCTTGCACAGCTGGGGCTGGGACTTGACACCCTCTGCTTGCTTGTATAACTTCACCAATATTAACAATAACAAGAGTGTTTGCATAAACACAGCACCAGTGCTTTCAGCCAGGAATGGCAACTCTCTCTCCTTTTTTTTTTTTTTCTCAATAATGCTTGGAGAGCTCACCTAGCAAATTCTGCTAGGGGGGAGAGAAAAGGTTTTTTCTCTCCAGAAGTCAAGATAATGAGATCTTATCTGCTAATATGAGCGAGGCAGAAACTTCCTATGAAATGATGTGGTAAAAGCATATGCCAGGGAAGTAGTGCAGACTTGCTTCTTAAATGCAGCCGGTGTGTCAGGAAAGCTTTGTAACTCTTGACTAGGCAGGTGGAGAATATCCGTGGGGCTGAAGCTTAGAAAGTGTGAATTTCTGCATGAATTTCTCTAAAAGTTAGGGAAGAAAAACTTGGAAAGCCTTGCAGCAGTCAAGGAAACTTGGAGCTTACACCAACCCAATAAAGGGGCTTGCCAACATCACTGCTGTACTCATTTAGAGTTATGAGTAAATGGACTGAGTCATTGCCAGGAACCAAACCATCGCTTTCTCTTGAGAAAGGTAACTTCTGCAGCAATAAGCTCTTTGAGAAAAAAAAACCCAAAAAACCCCCCCCAAACAGTGTGGCATTTGAAGCACTAATTCAGCTATGTATGCCAAAATAATTTAATATTGACATTGGTCTGTGAGTAACGTCATGAATTCAAGTTATCCCTCACTTCCTAGTTTGATAAGCTTGAGCCATGTTGGTAGGAATTAATGAAAACTTTTTGGCAATCATTTGCTAGCTTAAGGAGGGTCTGGGTTCAAGGCTCAAAAAATCAGAAGATAAAAGGCCAATAACAAAATGATTTGTTCTGTAAAGTGTAACGATGATAATAACCATGGCAATGAGCACCGTTCTTGCCGCCTTAAAACAGTCACTATTTGGAGTCTAGACAAAACTGATTAGATACAAAACCATCAAGATCTTCTGATACCTTGGCAAATAGGAAGGGAATTGTTGAGAAGATGAATGATACTGGAGCAGTGCCTAGGCTCAGTTAAAGACCTAATACTTTATAAAGGAAACAGCAAGAGTAATGGAAAAACGCGATTTTGATCATTGCACACGAGGCAGTCCAATCAAATCAAACTCGGCATTAGCTGTAATCTTACCTTCACGGTAGTGAAGTTGCTGCTTTCTTGGACGTGGAGTAAAACTCCATTCTCGCTCCTTGTCCTGAACTTCACTTCCAAGCGCTCCACGCCGGGGGGGTCCTCGCCAGCACCCCGAGCCCCAAGTCTCATCAGGTAGTCCCGCTTCTTGTTGGGGCTCATGTGGTAGTCCAGCCGTCCCTTGCCTTCCAGCGACAAGGCCGTGTCAGCAGTAATATCTGGGACAAGGACAGGGAAGCATTGAGCATGCAGCTCATTACAGCTCCAGCCATCATCTGCCTAATTGCGACCGCTTTCCCTCGGAGCAGAGATCAAGTTCAGAGCAGGTCAAGCGGGGAGCAGGAGTGAATGGCAACTGCAGCCCCTCTATTCTTTGGCTTCCACCAGAATGTGTGTTTGAGAGTGGGAGTGTGCGAGAAATTTACTGCTGCTATCAGTCAATAGTAAATTAAAACTCACTAGGGAACAAGTGAGGGAGTAGGGAAAAAAATTTGGCTCTCAGAACTGTAATTCCTTCCCAAGGATGTTACTGTTTCCATTACTGCAAACAGGGTTTCATGATATATTGAACTCTAAGCTCTTCAGGGCAGAGATAATGACTTTCTATTTGTTATGGCATTAAAAAAAAAGTGAGTAAAAAAGGCAGAGCGTTGACTACCAAATGCTGTTAAAATTATGGCTAAATTCTTTTGTAAACCAGCGCAATAAAAGCATATAAATCAGCTAAACAATAATGGGACATGTAAAAAAACAAAGCCCAGTCATTATACTACAACTACACGCAAATAAATCACTTTGCTCTCCTGGACAATCCCATATTGATTTACAGGGCTACTCCTATGAGAGTTAATCACCCCCGAGCGTAAATGCCTTGTTTTCATTTACATTTACAATATTTTCTTGCATATAATCCACAGTCAATTTGATGAAGAGGACTTTAGTTTGGAGAAGCCATAAGCACATGAACTCAGTGTTTACGTGAAGGGGTTTTCGCTTACCCTCTTACCTCCCCATAGCAGACAAATCCCTCCTATGGGATACCTTTATTTTAGTTACGGATTATGTGTTATTAGGAAGCAGGACTTTCAATGAGTGCAAGTTACCTGAAATGCGATATACAGAGCAGAAAACATTATGCATTTAAGTTGTTGCCATTTTTAGCTCATGAAAGGACAACAGTCCATTGTGGACTTTTAAACTGCTTAAGAGGCAACATGCTGCTTGTTTTCATTATTTTATAAAATTCATTATCCCGTGGCCCTGAAAAGAAACTCTTAATGGCCTTTGGTTGAGCCATAGTTAGGTGTGTGTTGAAGACAGTGAAACCTCCTCCTCACATTTTTCACAGTGCTTTCCAGTCAGTCCATCCTTGCAGTGACACTGCTGCCACGACCACTGATCCACACAAGTGCCACCATGTTGGCAGGGGCTGGTTGTGCAGGCGCCTTCCAGTCTGGGACACCTGAAAGAAATCAGAGAAGTAGATGCTGAAGAAAGCGCACACAAATAAGTGGAGCAAACGTGCTGGGAAGCGTCCTGTGTTTAAATGGTACTCCCTTTCTTCCCCTCAGAGATTCAAAAATGGCTCTTCTTCCCATCCCTGGAAGTGTTCAAGGCCAGTTGGATTGGGCTCTGAGCAACCAGATCTAGTGGAAGGTGTCCCTGCCCATGGCAGGGGGGTTGGAACTGGGTGATCTTTAAGGTCCCTTCCAACCCAAAGCATTCTGGGATTCTAAGAATCTCTGTGGTCAGCTCATGTTTCTAAGCAGATCCCAATTTTCAGCATCAAGTCTTCATAACAGTCTTACAAAAGAGAAAGGAATTCAGAGACAGCCAAACTCCTATTGTTTGTTATGCAAGAGAGAAGAAACATTTTTAGGCACTTTTTATGCTGCAGACTGCCAGGGCCTTTGCATTACAATGACCAGCGCAAACATGGGGGTTGAGAGAGGAAGTGTGAACGAGGAAACCTGGATGGAAGACTGACATTATTGCTACAACTGCGACTTCAAATACTGAGATGGAAAAAACAATAGAATCAGATAGTCCATCATTTCTGAAAGACCACTCAGAGGATATGAGGGAAATTCAGTGATACTTGAGAGGCAAAGTGAGAGAACAGACATGGTGGATTAAGATGAAATAAAAGGGAGTAGAGGGTTAGCAAACAGTATGAGTACAGTCAAACCCAGGTGGAATTTATAAAGAAACCCAAGAACAGGGGCTACTCAATTTCAGCCTGCAAAGCAACTTGAATAATCATTGACAATAGAAATGTAATGATGCTGCTTTTTTGAAGATTCTGTAATCTTTAGTGAGCCTTTAATCCAAAATCACTTTCTTCCTACATTTTTCTCATTTTACAGTAGGTTCTCTAGTAATTTTTTTCTAGCATGAAATATCTGTTGGTGTCTGAATGGAATAGCATCCATGACAGCTTCCTTTATTGCAAACGGGGTCCATTTGATCCCATATATAGCAGACGTACTGATCTAAGATTCCTTGAGCTGCCAAAGCCTGGCTGGGCTCCAAGGGACGTCCGTTGACTGCAAACTCCATTATGCAGCCCACAAAATCATGGCTTTCCACCTGTCCTCTCCTCTGAAGGATGGGCTCTATGGACCTGATGCCACCAACAGTAACTCGATTTGGTTGTACATCGAGAGTCCTGTAAGAGAGAAAAATAACTACTCAGTACCAGACATTAGGATAGCGATGACAGCACAGGAACTGCAACCATCAGCTACAGCCTGCAGCTAAAATTCCTCTTCCCAAATTGGTATTGTACATTTAGAAGGGGAGACAGAGAGATCAATAGCACTTGAACAATTGTAGTGGGTATGGCTCTAAATTCACACTCAGTTTGCACGTTAAAATTTCTAATCACTTGACTGAGCAGTGTGCTTGAGATCACAATGAATAAGGTTTTTTACCCAACTATAATTTAGATGGTAGATGATACTTAAATAGCAGGAAGATGGACTCATTGTTTTACAAAGATATAACACCTCTGCTAGCAGAGAAACCCTGTGTGGCAGGAAACATGATTGTGATTATTGTAAGAAATTAGCCAAAGAGATTGGGATTAAAGTTACTGTTATCTCCAAAGATATGAGCCAAAGGCTACCGAGTTAGTTACAGTAAAGACCAGAAATAAAGTTTGCTTTCTTTACTGGACACTGTTTATGAACTCGAAACTGTAACAGAAAACACCTGAAAACAATGTCAAAGTAATTATGTTAATACTTTTTTAAAGACAGCACTAATCAGGTGATTTTATTTCCTACGTCTTTATGAGAAATGAGAGGTGCAGTTTAAATAAATACATGACTCCAAATCATTAGGCAATAGATCCTATCCTCATTTGCACCACAGTACAGACTACTCATGGCCATGCATTTCTGGACTGCCACCAGCACCTGGGAACAGAGATGGTATCGAGAACTGGGAACTTCTGAGCAAACTCCTTGTTATGATCCAGTTCCATGCAGAAATGTAGCCTGAACTAGCAAGTAGCAGCACATGTATAAAATCCAGTTTGCTTCTGCAAAGATGGAAGAAACTGACACTTGGCAGCCTTATCATTATTCCAACTTCCTCTGGCTTTATAGGGAGATTTCTTTTCAATTTTACTCCAAAAAAAATCCCACCCAAACCCCAAACTAACCCCACAAAATGAAGAAATATTTACCAGTCAGTTGAAACAGCAACGTTGCTAACAGTGCAGTATCCTGGCTCCTGATCCTCAGAGCAGGAATCCACTGTCAGGGATGCTGCCTGCAAAAGGCATGCATACAAATATGCTAAACATTACAAGGCTTTCGTCCCCAACCACATTAACTATTTATGCTTAAGTGTATTATATCAAGGACTCGGCTAGAAGGGAGCACCTGTGTATTACGATGTCACTCAGGATTGCAGGGTGCTTCAGAGCCACTGCTCAACTCCATACTCCACCAGCACAGCGAGGACACCACCAAGGTGTGGATACGGACAGAGAGGGAGCTAATTGTCTGCTTCATGCAGAGAAGCAGTTAAACACCAGTTTTTCGCATTTGTGTAGGGTTTCTTTCATATTTGTTTGCTTTACTCCTTGAAACTGCAGTTATTTTGGCTCATACTGTAGCCTATCCCTGATGTGGTTCAGATAATCCGAGCAAAAACCTGCTCCCTCTAATCACAATGGACTTGACCATGACATTAAAAGTATTGAACTTCATAAAAGGCATGTTACAAAAGCTAAGCATGTACAAATAGTGAGATTAGTACTTAAAAATAATAATAATAACAACTCTGGGAGTAGAAACACAGAGATTACTAGTAATAAATAATAACCAACCACTCAATAAAACTCCAAAAGTAACCAAATGGACCTGCTTAAGGTAACCCCTTGACTAAGAGGTCATAAGGGATCTCCACTTTGATAATGGAGAAGCATCTGGACACCCAGAGTGGGACTGGGCTGATGTATAGAGAAGTACCAGGCATATCAGTATTACAGCAGTCTTACTCTTTATTATTACTATTATTTTTATCCCCAAGCCATCAAGTCCCAGACAACGAGGTTGCCCCAGCCTGGTCTAGTGGAAGGTGTCTCTGCCCATGGCAGAGCGTTGGAACCAGATGATCTTTAAGGTCCCTTCCAACCCAAACCATCCTGTGATTCTGTGACTACCCATCCAACTTATTTACACTAAAGCTACTCATGGCACTTCTATTTGTAATCTATAAAAGTCTAACCAAATCTGTCACTAAAATAATGAAATAACTCCTGCTGATTTAAAAAGGAGTTTTTATTTTATTCCTTATTTAGCAAAGAATTGTCCCCACAGTGATTTATTAATAACAGATGCGCTGAAAAAAAAAAACAACCCAACCAACCCTGAAGGTTAGTTATTCTTTAAAACAAATTTTCAGAAAAATAAACATAATCTCCACATTGTACATCTCCTCATGTTTCAGCTAGATGTGTGGTACAGTTTTACGGCAAATTTAAATCAAACGCCACCTTTAAAAATGCCTGGGTTTATATTTTGATTTAGATTACTCTATGGGAGCTGAGCAAGCAGCACTGGCTATCAGTACATCATTACTCTGCAGAGGTTTTTTCTACTGCCTGCAAATAAGTTTGCTAACAACAGCCTGTTGAAATCCCCACAGATAGTCCGTGCTAGTTCCAAACACATGCTGCAAGCTGACGCACTGTATTGACCAAATAAATTCAGAGCTCTTAGCCCTAAATCATGCCCTTCAGTACGATTAAATTGTTCAATTTGCTATTTTTAATGAAAGCTTATCTTGAATTTCTTTCCATACAAATGAGCAAAGTGCTTCTCCCAAGAAATGTCAGTCTGCAGTTCCAAAGCAGATTATAGCCCTGTGTAAATGAAACAATTCAGAGAAAGAATAATAAGCTGGCTGCTCTGTATGCCACCACATGCATACATATTTTCCTTCAGAACATCAACAACAAAAACTGAAATGAGTTTTTTGTTCTTAGCTCAATCAGCATAATCTCCCTAACTTACATCGCTATGTGCTCTGCAAGCCAAGCTCCAACCCCAGCTGAAGGGCTGGATATTTGAGAATATATTTTACTTGGACCAGAGTTCATACAATTTATTTTCTAATGTTAGTCAAATGTTCCTGCTTGTTACTTAAGCATTACTCTACAGTTACCTCGCCACATTATGAGCCTTTCTATCCTGTCACTCTGCAATAGCTCAGGACTGACAACTTAATGATTTTACCAGTTTCCGATAAAATCCCACTGTGCTGTAGGAAATGACAGATTTGGAATCCTGAAGGGGGCCTATTTTATACAGTTTTGGACACCTGGGAGACATTTTTCCTGCAGCAGAAATATCTAAGACAAAGACGATTCTCTTCATGTACTGTTTGTAAACAGCTGACATTACTGAAAAGGTTTTAACATTAAAAACAAAAAAAAAAAAAAATCACACAAAGGTATAGGTTGCCTTAAATGTTTGCTTTCAGCCTGAAGCATTCATAGCTGAAATTTGCTATAAATAGCCCTTTTTATGTTCTCTCTTCTTCTATAGTCCTCTGGCACACTGACAAGTAAAACATTTTCTTTCTCTGTTTTTTTTCTTCAGTGTACTTCATTTATTTGTTGCAACTTTTACTGTGTGCCCCTATACTTAACCATTTAAACCTTATTTATAGAAGTAACTTTCTACTTTAGTTACTGAAATGGGAACCTGGTGCATCTCAAGATTAAGGTGCACCTTTGGGCTTAGGAAGCTGTGATGTAAATTCTTAAACTTGCAAGATGCAAATTGATATCTGATACCAAGGAATGTTAAACCAAAGTCATTGCTCAACATCACAATTATCCTTCATCTTATTTGGATATATAAGTCCTACAAACACACACAAATTGGATTTGCAAATCCAGCTGAAGAGTGGATTTCATAGAACCACAGAATCTTTTATGCTGGAAAAGATCTCTAAGAATCCAACCACTCTCAAGCACTACCAAGGCCACCAATAAGCCATGTCCCCAGGTGCCACGTCTACACATCTTTTTAATACCTCCAGGGATGGTGACTCTGCCACTTCCCTGGGCAGCCTGTTCCAGGCATTGACAACCCTTCTGGAGAAGAACTCTTTCCTAATATTCAATCTAAACCTCCCCTGCTGCAACTTGAGGCCATTTCCTCTTGCCCTGTTGCTGGTAATTTGGGAGAAGAGACCAACACCCAGAACAAATGGAGATATCAGATCTTGCACTATGAACTGAAATGGAGTTTCAGGCTCAAGACTCTGCAAGGACTAGAGGGGACCCACACTGGGCAGAAGAGTTTATTGCTGTTATTCTCTACATCACTTCTAACTTGAAATATACAAATCAAAATGGGGAACCCCACCATATATTACCATTCTATGATTTTAATTTCAAACATGGGAAGAATATGGAATTCCACACATGCTGGCCACTGCTGCCTGAGAAGGGAACTGTTGGGCAATACTTACTGATTACGGATGGCAAATAGATTTTGTTTCATTTCTAACTCAAACACTGTGGAGTCAAAAAACTTGGCTCGGATTCAAAGAGCATTTGGTTTATGTTCTGCTTTGGAAATATTATTAAAAATGAGAGAAGAGGAATAGGAAACATTTACTGGAGAAAAAAATGAAGGCAGTAGAGGGGTCAGAGTGCCAGGCATATGGCAATCAGTTGTCCCAGCTTTTGGCAGAGTTCCTCACCTCAGATGCATTCTGGGGGTCAAAGAGAAAAGTAACTTCCCTCCTTCCCCTCTAAAAATTCCCTTAATGTAGCACCTTTTAACTCTTTACATGTATGCTACAGAGGAAAACCAGGCTCCCAGTCTGATGAGGTTGGTAAAATCTCTGAATTAGCTCAAGGAGGTCAAGGATGACTGGAATTTTAAGTTTGTCCACTTCTATTTTCCAAATGTTGAGAAAAATTATTTTGAGGCTTTTTGCAATTACTGTGGTTAATTAGCATTCCCTGATAATCATCCCTGTAATCTACACCAGTTAATTAGCCCCATGCGTAGTCATCTATGTCATTAATTATTCCTGGCTCTCATTTTTCACATTGAGAGCATGGGGGCATTTTGCACATGTTTTTTTCATTATACTTTATCATCATCATACTAAACAAACCACCATAGGGCTTTGAGTCAGTTGGAATAAGACAGAAATGAAGGAGGATTTTCCCAAAGTTGGAGTTTCTGCTAGCAAACGCAATGTCACTAATTTACGTTTCTCTGAGTTCCCCTGGAAGCCAAAGTGATTTGGCTGAACTTGCCTTAAATCCTCATTTTAGCGTTTCTTACCATTCCAGCCCGGCGGGCAATGACAGTGTGGAATTGTCCATCAGACACCTTCTTGGCTGTGGTGAGCTTGTACGTGCCACTGCCTAGGTTGTAGGAGAACCTCAGCCTCCCTTCTGCTATTTCCAGGGCCAGGAATTCTGCCCGCTCTCCGGTTTGGTTGTCGTGGTTATACAGCAGCAAGGCGTTATTCTTTATAGTGGCAAACTTTATATAGATGTAATTATTGTTGGGATCCATACTGGGGAACTCCATATAGGAAAGCTCTTCAAACCCATAACTGTTCAGCTCGCAGTGATTCCCAAAAACACCTGCAAAATAAAAAGCAAAATCTGGAATCGGGGAGTTTTTTCCTCACGGTGCATTCTCCCAGGAGCAAAGTATGGATGTGCTCTCGACATGGCTGTGATGCACAGGCTCCTTAAGGAACCTCTAATGTAAAATTAAAAGCACACAGCCAACAGAAGAATGCTATTACCCACAGCTGGGTGCTGAGGTACTTTAAATATAAAGTTAAAAGTTCAAGTTACAAAGGACAAGTTACAAATAGATACCTCTATTGAAAAACATTTCACTGAGCTCTATGGCTTCTTTGGAAAACACCAAAACAAGCCAGTTTGACAGCTCTGTCAAGACTTGGTTAATTATCATCAGGCATTTATTAATCTAGTTATGGAAATAAATGTGCAAGTTGAGTTTATTTTTCGCTCTGTGGCTGTTATCTGAACTGTTTCTCACTGGTGGTTCATTTTTTATACCTATGAAATAAGCATGTGTGATTAAAACATTATGCCTTTTCATGTTTTTACTGATATGAGTATTTTGGTGTATTCTACATATTTCTTTTCAGATCTCTGGCACATAATTTCCGTTGATTTTTCTTTCACTGCAGCGACAATGGGAAAAAAAAAAGATTTAATTTATGAATATTAGTTACATTTACAATGGACTGTGTCTATATGGGAAATTAATAAACCCTGAGGAAATGTACAATAAAGGAAATAAAAAGGAATAGAGAAATTATTCCACGTGTTAACAGAAAAACTTATTCAGCATTAGTTACAAATGCTGTAATATTGAGAACCATATTTTTGTGAGAGGGTTTTCAGCAACCTTAAAACACTGTAGATGATATCTTTACATTTCTGGTTTTTTTATTATTCTGTTACATTTACTTTCATACTTTTCCATATGAACAACAACAATTCTGGATTAATCTGTATTCAGACTCAATCTTAGTGCAATTGTGTCATGATACCTTAAAATATCCATGTTCTATGTTTTTATTGGGTTTGTTCCACAAACCAAATCTGGGATAATTAAATTCTAAAAATTATGAAACTATTTTGGCACTACTAGATGCTTCTCTGATGTAAAATACTGATGTTATTTACAGTGGTCTTACTCTTCAGCTCCACTAAAAGCGCCTGTTATTCATCAGGAGAGCTTTGTCATCATCATTCCTCTTCCTTCACACTGAACTTCGGGTATTCTCGGTGGTGAAGGTACTTTAGCCCTGATCCAGCTGTGGTTGAGCTAAGTTTCTTCTTTAGGAAGTCAATGGTTGTGATCTAAAGATTTCAAGCATCCATTCTTATTTTTGGTCAGTTACCCGTATCTATCTATCCATCTACCTCATTAGAAATATTCTTTCTAATTTTTAGGCTGAGTTGTTTGGCTGGATCTTGCTATGTTTTTGAGTGAGAGAGAAAGGAGCTGCTACCAGGAATGACAAATAAATATTTGTAGCGACCACATCATTTTTAAATTTTCTTTTAAAGAAGAATGAGTTAATTAAACCTCCAGTTTTTCCAAAACTTGAATCATTTTCAAACAAGGAATCATCTATGCAGGTAAAAATAAAATAGAAATGTGAATAGGGAAAGAGGAGATGAAGAGGAGAGGAGGAGAAGGGTACTCACCGAAGGGACAGTGGCAGAAATACCCCTCCAGCCCACTTTGGCAGGACCCACCATTGAAACAGGGGTTGCACTCACAGTAGTTGACAGTGGAGTCACACGTTTTCCCTGTGATGAGGGAACAAAAGCAATTTCCAGGTCACATAGTCAGGGCAATAGGAAAGTCAGGCTGGTGGTGTAGGGAATGACGTTATGAACCAGGGCTGAACACACGGACAGGAGAGAGGGTGACAGGGACTGACTCTGGGATGGAGAGAGGAATCACAGACAGGATGCTGGGCTGCTCCCAGCCTTGTCACAGGCATAATCTGTGGCCCAGAGAAAGTAACTTTATTTTTCAAGTGTCTCATTGTGATTATAGGTACTGGTAGACTGTTGTTTTAATTGAACTGAATTTTATCATTTATTTTATTTTATTAACTGGGGTGTATAAAAGAGAGATCATGGAATTAAAGGCAATACTGAACTAAAAAACTGTAAAAATGTATCTTTTTTTCTTCCCTGTTGAATGCAATATACTCATGAGTGCAAAGGAGATACAGACAGCCCTTGCTGGACCCTGTACAAGCAGGTCCTGTTGAACACAGCCTGCTATTGTGCATTATATGATTTTTCTTATTTTTCCTCATCAATTACAACCTCCTTCCTGACTCGGAGAGACCACAGTCCTCTGGACCTACAACAAGCTACCCTGGATACAGTCCTTTCCTAAGCAGACATTGTCACATGTGGTAAATATTATTCCCCAGAGAAAAAACTGAAATCACATAATTCATTTCAGCAAGGAAGAGAACCAAGAGAAAAAGTGAAGATTTTAACAAATGCCAAATACGGACACGGGAATTCTTTGTATGAAACTAAAATTTTCTTTGTGTGGAAACATTAACTACAAAAATATTGGTCTTCATTTCTAAGGTTTTCATTGCTTGGCTTTGATGAGTTTAGCAACACTTCCACTACATCCCACTCTTGGAACCTGTCTTCCTTTTGCCAGCAGGGCCAGCCTTCACTGCCTGTGCTCAGCAAAAACTTTGAAGTATTGTTATGTTTGTACTCCCTGTTTCACTGCAAAAACTCACAAAACCAGCCACAGTCTTCCAGACTTCTCCTGAACTTCATCTCAGCCAGGAAATATGCACAAAGCAAGGGCTAAGACTGCCTTAATGCTTCTTTTTGCATTGATAATGAATTCTCTTATTTCTTACACCATATGCATATGTTTAAGTTAAAAGTACATGAGCTTGCACAGAGGGTGTCCGTTCTTGTATGTCACATATATCTTATAATTTTACATCTCCCATGACAGGAGTGCACAATAGGCAGTCCTTGGAGGTTGCTGGTTGTTTAAACGTGTAGAAAATCAGGACTGTGCTTTATGAACCTTGCTACCTTTTTCAGAGTTTCACAACTTGAGTGACCTAAGGAAGAAAAGTCTTTTTTCCCCCCCTCTTCTACTTTTCTGTTTAACCTACAATTTGCAAGCAGCTCTTCCATGTGAGCAGCAGCTCTCCATGTGTGACTGCAAGCAGGATGGAAATGGAGCGCTGGAGGATTCCTGCGGTTAATACGTCACTTGTAGATGCACCATAAATCCAGGAAACTTTTCCAGTGTCTGAATCTAATTATGCTTTGGGGGTATTTATTTATGTTTTATTCTCTAATGGGCATGACTGAAGGATGAGCTAACTTTTTATGTGAGATTTTGCTGTTTTCTTTGTTTTCAGTTTATGGTCCGTAGTAGAGATCTTTGACTCATGAAGGAGAGCACATAGCAAGACTGAGACAGACGTGCTCAAAATAGCTCAGTGATGTTGCTTAGTTTTCACAAAAATCAAGTGTAGCTAATAAGTCTTACTCAGATTTTTGCAGTTCAATCTCACTAAATACTCTTCTTTTTCTCAGCTAACATTAAAGCTGGCACATTTGCTGAGTCAGCAAGAGAATATGGATGTTTATTTCAGCTGCACTTACTTTAACCAGTGAAAAACAGCATCTGCTTCATGCTTAACTATTGTTTGAAGAGTTCTTGAAACCAGTCGAAGTGTGTTTAGAATAACAGAATTATGGAATCATGGAATGGTTTGGGTCAGAAAGGGCCTTAAAAGCCATCTTGTTCCAACCCCCTACCATGGGCAGGGACACCTTCCACTTGACCAAGTTGCTCAAAATCCCATCCAAAGTGGCCTTGATGAAAATTGCAGTTAGCTGAGTTTATAGATCAATTCCCAGCTGAAATTCTGAAAGATGCAAGGTATTCACTTCTGCATCAGAAAGACCTTTTTCTGAAGACCATGAAAATTAGGAGAATGCTGGATAATTTGTAACAGCCAGCCTTCAACATTTATCATTCATCACCTCCAGCTGATGCTATCACAGGCAGGGGCTTATGCAAAAATCTTAAGTTCCTCAGACTTTTTAAATTGAAAAATGTAACAGGAACAGATACCAGCTCAATGCTCTAGAGTTAAGATTTCAGCTGATTTGAGAGTTTTAGTTTTTGCGGTTCTCTGTGTCCATCTTTTAAAGTGGTTGTTCTAATATTCTAATCTTGCATTTGAAACAACTTCACAAACCTACATTCCTTCATCTTAATGAATCCTGGAAAACAGGAAATGAAGGGTTCAAAGGAAGGGCAGACAACTACTGTAAATCACCAAGCATATTCCCTCCAGAAAGTGATTATTTTAAAAACAAAACCTGTTCATCATTAAGAGATATAATTATAACAGATTGTTTAAACCCTAATGATGCTCTGAGGTAATCAGTCTTTATAATCCTATCCAGTGAAAAGAATGACATTACCTTTTGCAGTATGATGAAGTGAAATGCAGCTGACAAAACATAATAAATCAAGGAAAAGTAAGACTCTCAGTTTTCAGGTACACCATTATAAAGGTCTACAGCTCATGTACTCTAATTTACAGTGAACAGAGTGTCCGCCTCAGAAAACACTAATTTCTACTTGCTTGCAGTACCATGTAATTATTATTTTTTTTACCAAGCATGCTAATTCAATTATGAGACTGTATTTTCATTCCAACAGAAGCAGCAAAGCTATGTATATGGCAAACTGAATTCGAAATCCACTATTTTGGATGCCCCTTTTTTGTTGTTGTTGAGGCACTCAAGGCTTATATTCATGAAGAAACAGTTTGAGGCTTTATTTTTACATCCACTGTGGCTATCTTTAATCACATATGAATGCAAATTAAGAGCCCAAGCAGCTGTGTTCTCTTTCTGTTGGCAGTATAGTAATAACACAATAGCCTCTATGTCAAGCATTCTCAAACAATCAGTACACTGACATTTGTTTGCAGAACCTATTGAATATTTAATTTGCAGAATTTCAAATATGCTTTTGCAGACATAAAATGTCTAAATATACTGCGTGTTAATTGTGATCTTATCTAATAAGCTCTGTTGAGATTAAACTCTAAAGATATTTTGTCTTTTAATTACACTGGTGCCATTTGTTTTCTGTCTTGATCAATTAATCTCAGGACACTTTAATAACTCTTGATTCTGCAATGGCCAACTGATTAAACAACATCTGACTCCCAAATAGAAATGTCTGCCTCAGTGGCAGTCTATTTTAAGGTTATTTGTGTTGACAAGGAGTTTAAGAAAGCTCCTATCAGATGCCACATTTAATTCACGGCATGAAAGAAATCCAACACTTCAAACTCTGAGAGTCTCTCATCACAGTCTCTTAGTAAAAATACTCATCTTTTTTTGAACTTGTCACACGCAGAGCTTGATTTTCAGCTGACATAAGGGTTGAGCATTAAGGTATGAGCTTTAATACCAAAAGAAATCAGCTGGATGTTTCATAAATGTTTCAAATTACAGTCCAGAGGCATACACTGTAGTTTGCTTGCTAGAGTTAATGAAGTGTTTTGCTTCACTGCAACAGCAAACATATGCCCATGCACTCTCTGGTGCTAATGACCTCAAGAGTTACACAGCATAGGTGCCCTAGAATTATTTTGCCATGCTCCTGGCGAAATAATTTGATGTGCTAATACAACATGAAATAAAATCCTGGACTGGTAACTTAATTAGAACTGCTTGTCAATTAACAACAATTGCTCCTGACCTGAGGCTCAGGAGCACATCTGTGAGGTTCACATGGAAGATCTCATCAGCATCCTTAGGCACCCACTGCTGCAGCTGTGATTTAAATTAAGTAGTAAAACCCTTACTTTGAAATTAATTAACTTTCTCCTCTATTCTCTCTTGCACCGATCTGGTTTAAGAAAAAAAAACCAAAGGAACAATGGATCCCCTAATCCCTCCATGGGTTACAGGTGAGTTATGGTGGTGGCAAGTGCCACACCAGAATGGACACAGCTGTGCTGAGCTGGGCTGCCCTGGGGCATAGGCAATACAGAAACACTCCTTAGAAAAGGCACTGAAAGCCTTACCTAATCTCCTCTGGTTAGATTTATTTTTTCTGATTTCTATAAAAAGCGGCTATAAGCACTGGTTAAAATTGTTCAGACCTTCCTTAAATATCCTACTCATGGCAGAAGCAAAGACCAGCCTGCTTTTCCAGGGTTACAGTGCTGCCGTGTTTGAATGTGTAATAAATATCAGAGAAAAAATACTCAGAAGGGGTAGGAATGCTGCAGACATTTCTGTGCCTAATGAAAAAAATAAATGACAAGGGGACAAAATACAGAACAGAACAGAGAGGTTGACCATTTTGCCTGAATTCTGTTTCTTCCCATATCCTTCATCTGTTTTCTGTCCTGAAAGTAATTTGGGTCAGAGGCTGGTTTTCTTGCTTGGCACACTTCTAGCAGACTTGAAATGCTCCCACAATATGCATGACAATAACATGTACAGAAAAATCATACTTAAGCACTGGAAATGGTTTCTACACATTTAATAAACTTAAATAGCTCTCGTAAAAATCTTTCTGTTCTAACGCAAATCAGGTAAGTGAGATTTGCCTGGGGACACAGCTAAAATAAAATAATATTGTGGGCACCTGATCTTCTGAGTTTTCACACTATTAATACCTCATTTTGCATGACATCTTCATCTACTGGGGATGCTTGTATTCAGACAGTCTTGGGCTAAGAAGGCACATCTCCACACTCTCGCCATCTTTTCTGGACTGTAAGGTATAGAGGAGTAAAAGCGTACCTGTGTACCCGGTTTTACAAATGCAGTTGAAGCTTCCTGGGAAGTTCTGGCAGGCAGCACCATTTTTGCAGGGGTTGGAAAGGCACTCATTGATGTCCCTCTCGCAAGCCATGCCAGTGAAACCCTCTGGGCAGCTGCAGGAGAAGCCCCCCACCAGGTTGTGGCAAGTGCCGTCGTTGTGGCAGGGGGACGGGAGGCACTCGTTGATGTCGGTCTCACACAGGCTCCCGTCGTACCCCGGCAGGCACCTGCACACGAAGGGCCGCAGGGGCTCGTTGGCCACGATGATAACGGGGACGCTCTCGTGGGTCCTCAGGGCCGGGCTCACCGCCAGCCTCCTCAGGCAGCTCCCTCCGTTCTGGCAGGGGCTCTGCAGGCACCAGTCGTGGTCCACAGCCTCGACCCGCACCCCGCTCTGGCGGAAGAGGACGTCCTTGATGCTCTCGAAGAAGGTGGCCACGCCGCTGGGGCTCACGTACTGGTTGTTGCCGCGCTTGACGGCCGCCATCAGGAAGGTGTGGTTGCTGTCCTCGTACAGCCCGTAGAGCTGGATGGCCGTGCCCAGCCCCGTCAGCTGGGAGCTGGCGATGCGCAGGAAGTGCAGGTAGTGGTTGGTGAGGAAGTCCCGCACGCTGTGGGCGCTCAGGCGAAGCAGGATGCTGTTGTCGATGGTAGTGTTGCTGAAGCCCGCGAAGAAAATCCGGACGCTGCTGGTGACGGCGCCGTGTAGCCCATCATTGCTGAGGACAGCCAGGTCAAACGTGCCATCTGTGGACCTTGCCTGTGAGTGCAGCTCACAGGTGCCCCCGGGAATGCTGAAAAGGCTGGTGACTCCTGAGGTGAGGGAGCACTGGAAGCTGTCTAGCACGTCTGGATCCTGTGGCTTTACGTTGCCCAAAACTCCACCTGGGAAGAGGCTGCCATAATAATGAACAAAGATTTCTACTGTTCTGGGCTGAGATGGGTTGTCGTTTTGGTCTATTACCTTGATCTGCACAGTTCCTGTGGAAGACATCTGAGGAATGCCAGAGTCTCTCGTAATCACTGACAGGTAGAAATCGCTGATCTGCTCCCTATCAATCTCCCTCGTTGTTGTCAGGACACCAGAGGTGCTGAGGCTGAAGTAGCTAGTGGCAGGTCCAGTGCTGAGCAAGTAATATGTGAAAGGACCTTGGTTGGGAGGGAGATCAGGATCTGACGACTGAAGCGTCATCACCAGAGTTCCTGCGCGGTTATTCTCCAGGACTTCTCCTTGGCTGGTGGACAAGGTAGGGCCGTTGTCGTTGATATCCTCCAAAGTTACCAATAGAGAGGCACTTCCTGTCGCAGACGGCGTTCCCGAATCGATGGCCAGCACAGACAGATTGTAGACAGGCAGCGTTTCTCGATCCAGCTCTGCAGTGACTGTCACCTGTCCTGTCTGTGGGTTGATGGAAAAGGCGCTGTTCTCATTGCCAGACCCGATGAAATAGGAAAACCTGCTCCAGCTGGGCACAGAATCTGAATCAAAGGCACTGACGAATGTGACATGGGTGCCTGGAGGAACACCCTCACTAATTTGTACATTGTAGGTTCCCAAGGTGAAAACAGGAGGGTCGTTGGCATCCAGGATTGTGATATTAACAGTTACTTCATCTATATCTGCACCACGAATGCTCCCCAAATTTTTTGCAAGGACTTTCAAAGAGATTCGTTCTTCTTTTTCTCTGTCAAGAGGTCCTGAAACATAGATCTGGCCACTTTTCTCATCTATCTGGAAGCCCTTCTTTCTGCTGCTGCCAAAGATGAGGTAGTGGACTTCTCCATCAATTCCCATATCACGATCACTTGCAAAAACTTCACCCACAACAGTACCTTTGGAGGCTGCCTCTGAAACCTCAAAATAATAAAGCTTGGACACAAAACGGGGCACATATTCATTTGTCCCTTCTAACTGGATGTTGACAGTAGCAAAGCTGCACCTCTCTTCATCTGGAACATTAAAAGCCTTTACTGTTAAATGGTAACTCTGCTTTGTTTCATAATCTAAAAATCCCTGGGTGGTGATGGTTCCCGTGTTGGGGTCAATGACAAAGAGGTCGCTGTCTGAGGACTGAATGGCATATGCAATCACAGCGTTGGATCCGGAGTCAGCATCAGTGGCGTTTAAACAAATAACAGTTGTCCCACTGGGGGCATTTTCTAACACGGTGGGAAAGTAGTCCTCAGGGCTGAATGCTGGGGAGTTATCATTGACATCAATTACATTAACAGTGACACTGCAGTAGCCTGTTCTGGACACCCATCCTCCATCTGTGGCAGTAACAACCAGCTCGTGCTTTTGGTGTAACTCAAAATCAAGTGGTTTGGCTAGTGTCAGTGTACCAGTGGTTGTATTAATAGCAAAGATTCCAGCTTCATTCCCAGAAGAAATATTGTATCTGATGAATCCGTTCATAGCAGCATCTCTGTCTCGTGCTGAAACCGTTCTGACCACTGTTCCAACAGAGTGACTCTCCGGGATAGTAACACTCATACGGCTCTGGGAAAACTCAGGTGTATGGTAATTTTCTTCTGTCACTACTATTTCAACAGCTACCTCAGATGAGAGTGGGGGATTACCCCTGTCCTTGGCTTTCACTTTAAACAGGAAGTTTTTGTTCAAATCAGCCATTAGTGAAGATGACACAGAAATCCAGCCTGTACTCCTGTCCAGTCTGAATTTATTAGTTTTGCTCTCATCAGAGATGAAGTACTCCACTTCGGAATTCAAGCCAAAGTCCTTGTCATCCACCGCAGTGACTTTAATTAAGTTTGTGCCAACTCTCACGTTCTTAGTAACAGGAGTGAAGTATTTAGGAGCGAGGAAGAGCGGCGCGTTGTCATTGCTGTCTACTACGTTTATGGTGACGGTGGTCTCGCTCACTAATGGGGGACTGCCCCGGTCTGATGATGTCACGATGAAGCTGTGCCTATTGATGTTGACATTGCTGGAACCGCTGGAGTTTTGGTACCTTAAATACTGCTTGTTGAAAATCTCCCCCGTGGTTGCGTTAATGCGGAAGAACTCGGACTGGGATTTTATGAAGTAGAAGACTTGGCCATTGGACCCTTCATCTGGATCGGTGGCTGAAACCTGGGTGACTTTTAGCCCAATCCCAGGAAGCTCGGGACACTCCAGGTAATAGGATGGTTTTGTAAATCGGGGGGCGTTGTCATTGACGTCTGTGACAAATATGGTGACATCTGTGCTCACTGTCCACCCCGAGTCATGTGCAGAGACCCTGATTCTGTAGCGGTCGGTGTCCTCCCTGTTCAGTGGTCTGCTGATGGTGATGTCCCCAGTGCTGGGATTTATGGTAAACGGGAGGCTCGTATCCCTTATGGAGTACCTGCTGACCGCGTTCACCCCAATGTCCTCATCTGATGTTGTGACTCGCGTTACTGTAAAACCCAGAGGTGCATTTTCAGGCACAGAAGCACTGAATATCTGGGAAAACCTCGGCGCATTGTCATTTTCATCTAAAATATTAATGATAACTTTGACAGTCGTGCTCTGGAGCGGAGTGCCTTTATCCGAAGCTTTTATGGTTAGTGTGTACTGAGACAGTTTCTCCCTGTCCAAGGGCCTGACACTTCTGATCTCACCAGTGGCTCGATTGATACTGAAACTGTTTTCGGTATTGCCCTCAATTATTTCATAATTTAGCTGTCCATTTAGACCACTGTCTCTGTCGACAGCAGCCACCGTCAGTATCTTCCGTGGGGACAGGTTCTCTGCTATTTCTGCAATGAAGGGATCTTGCTCAAACTCTGGTGCGTTATCATTGACGTCAATCACCAATACTTCCAATTTCCTGTATGAGGAAAAGGGGGGGAAGCCCGTGTCTCTGGCCTCAACCCACACCACGTATTTCTGTATGGCTTCGAAATCTAAAGCTTGCCCGACAGAAAGCTGTCCTGTCACCTGGTCCACCAGGAAGGTGCTTCCCAGGTTACCGCTGGCAATGTAGTAGGACAAGGAGCCTCCTCTGGCTGAAGATCCAGAGACCGTGGTGACAAGCGTCCCAACTGCTTGGTTTTCAGGAAATGTGAAGGTCTCCTGATCCGCCTGAACACGAGGAAATTTGGCTTTGTCCACAAACCTCACGGTGACCGTGGTAGAGTCTGTCTTGGGGTACCGGCCGCCATCCCTCACGTGAACAGAAATGGTGACTTCGGACTCTCCCGCCAGTGGTTTTGCAGCCAGGATTGCCCCCCTTGCTGGATCAATGTGGAACTTCTCAGAGTTCTTCCCCATGAGGGAATAATGGAGTTCGGCGTTGGAGCCAGCATCTGCATCGGTGACAGTCACAGCAAACACAAATGAGCCTGAAATGGAGAACAAAGTTAGGTCAGTCCTTTAATGAATGCACTGACTGTGAGAAACATGATGCCAGCTTTTCACTCGGAAGCACATCCTGGAGCAGGATGCTCTTCCTTATACTGCCCTGAAAATGAACTGCTTTTTTCATAAGATGGTGAGTTCAACAAGGGGCAGGTGAGTCTGTGAGTCCAGCAAGACATGCATGCAGCCAAAAAATGTCGAGTTGAAAAACAGGACCCTGCATTCAGAGAGATGGACAAAAAGATCTCAGTAACTGCCCTGGGAAATGGAGCTGCAGCATTTTGGAGCCCTGACATCCTATTTCTAGAACATTCACAGTATAAAAGTCACAAACCCAGTAAAAGTCAATGCTATTTTGATTTTTAAAATGACTCTTAGTTTATTTATCCATGAAAAAACTCCACCCTGGAATTCAAGGACTATTAAGGTTATGTAAGCGAACAGACAGCACCCATGGACATTTACCCTACACACCCACCATCCCTTGCAATCCCTTCTCTTCCTATTCCCCAGGTGCTGCTCCTTTCTCCCCACTAGCCCCTTACTTCTAGTTTTCTAAGAGTATTCCAAGGACAGTAACAAAGAGGACTGCGTTATTAAAAGCACACTGGTCTTCTGAGAAAGGGGTAAAATAGAAATACAAAGCTATTGCACACTAGTACAATAACATGATTACACTCAAGACTTTTCAGATCTTTTGAATTTATGCTTCACAATAAGCTTGACTGTATGGGCAACATTTGCAATAAGCTCTACATTTGCCCATCTGCAAGGAGAACCCAGGGTGTTCTTCCTCACTGGACTTTACAGATCTAATGCATGGCATGTCTTTCAAATTTGACACTGTCCAACGCAATTTGCAGAACACTGTTGATGTTTTACTGTTACTAAAATCTGGAAAATACCCAGTTTTGTACAAAAGCAATGCTGTTTTCAACCTCTTAAGGGAAAATCATTTACAGGCAGGAATGACTTTGACAGCATCCCTTAAAACTATACTTCATGTCACTATTTGTCATGTGCAGTGATTTGAACTCCAGGGGCAAGAATATTTAGACAAGAACAGTATTCAAATCCATGTGAGAAACGTGACAGGAAGAAATGAAGATTTTTTTCTTCAGCTATTCAAATTATATTATTAATATTATTACTAGCTCCCCCTTTTAAACTTGATTTAAAAATACAAAAAATAAAAGAAAGTTGTAAATAAAAAAGCGGATGTATCCCTAGGTTTTTGCTAAGTTAAAAAAAAAGTAAGCATAGCTTAGGTTTCTAGTTATATGAGATTTTGTACAAAAAAGCACCCAGAAAGATATTGCCAGAAAACATCAGCTCAACCTATGTGTACTCCTCGCGAAAAGAATTTAAAGAAACACCCCAAAAACAACCAGACAAAGTCACTGTGTCCTACTCAGATTACACAAAGTTTCACCAAGACAATAATAAAACAATTTCATAATGTTGTTCTGGAAACAGGGAAGAATTGTAAACAAATTCATTCTTCCATAAAAAGGAGAAGTATTTGCAATTGTTTAAAATTTAGAGACAAAATCCAAGACATGGAAATAAGCCTTTTTTTTCTGTTAGAAGAAAATTTGTTTTGTAAACCATTTGTCATGGAACCCTCTCTGTAGGCATCACATATCCATGTATGTGTATGCATGCGAAAACATGAACTGAATCAGAAATTAATTCCTGTGTTTAGTGAAGTAACTATAATTTGGGTGTAGGTTCCACAAAAGAAAAATTGCTGCTTGGATTTACTTTTATTTTATTTTACTTCACCACTTGGCTCAAGGAAAGGCAACATAATTAACATCTGACATAGACACGGCATTTTTGGAAGAGGTTGTCAAAATCCTCTTTAAGAATTGCTCAGAGGAGACTTTCAGAAATAAAAACAGGCCATTGTCTTCCTAACCCTGGCAAAATAATCACTTTTTGAGTGGGTGCACATTTACAGTATGTCTACTTTACATAACTACAGGAACATAATGGAATTTGGATGGGAGGAACACAATAGAAAAAACCTGCTAAACTGTGGATAGTAAACTGAGGTTTGTTTTTCCTCATCCCCATGGAACACAAAGATAATACCAGGAAAACAGCTGCAGAGGAACATCTCAAACATTTCTGGTGGCACAGATTTGCATTTCATTACGATGTTGCCTGGAGAAGCTGTGGATACCCCATCCCTGGAAGTGTTAAAGGCCAAGCTGCGATGGGACTTTGAGCAATCTAATTTACTGGAAGGTGTCCCTGCCCATGGCAGGTGAGTTGGTACTAGATGATCTTTAAGGTCCCTTCCAATCCAAACCATTCCGTGATTCTCTGTTCATGGAAGTGCTTTTATCCCAAGCACTGCCAGTGACCAGGTTACCTGAAGTGGTAGGCGATGGGACGTGGGTGACGTAGGGGTGGTGCTGGAATTTGGGTGGGTTGTCATTCACATCGGCCACGGACACCAGCACACTGGTGGAACTGGAGAGAGCCCTGGGGAAGCCCCCGTCGCTCGCCACCACCACCAGGGTGTAGTTCTCCCTCGCCTCTCGATCGAGGAGCGCACTGGTGATGATCTGTCCCGTAGAAGGGTTGATGGTGAATTGTGAATTGCCGCCCATAAGCCTGTAGCTGTTTGAAAGGAAAACCAAGGAAGAAAAATTGGATTAGTATTTCAAAAGGCAGCCTGCTGCCTTAAGATAATAACCCATTTCTATACCCTTCAGACCACCATGCTGACGGGTATCAATACAGACAGATTTTCTTCTGACTCTCCATCTGTCCTCACTGTTTCTCACATTTCAAGGCCTGTCATAAATGATATCTCTGGGGATTTCCAAGCAAAGTTGTTTAACACACGTAGATTTCTAATACATGAGTAGCTGACTGAGCCTTTCGATATTTGAAGACACCATCAGAAATACTCTCAAAACTGCCTACTGGAGACATCCTCTAGTGCTGATTTCCCTGATTCAGTGTTACTTCAAAAGACTGATGTACCTCTCAACTCAACCTGCAGAATATAATTAGAAAAAGTACTGTTTTCTGAAATAAAAGAATGACAGTCTTACAAAATAAAATGAGGATTTAATATCCATATTGTTTCCTGATTCTAAGTTTCGCTATTCAAAATTTCAATGTTAATTTATAGTAATTCACAGCAAATTAGTAACCAGAGAGCTCTGTTAACAGAGACTAACTGGGACCAGAGCTTGATCCTTGGTGGGTGTGTGTGTGCACACACCTCTGTGTCATTTGATAAGAGCTGACTGTGTGCTCACTGCAGTGCATCGTACAGGCTACCTCTGGCTCCCTACCACACTGAGTTTGCCCCTTCCCTTGGAATGCTTATCCAGCTTGTGTTCGTACAGAATGAATCTCCAAGATGTATTTTTAAAGGTACTTGGTTAATATTACCTTTTTTAATAATTCAGATAATGGATTTTTGAGAAAACAGTGGAAACAAAAGCAGGCTAAAATGAACAATTCTCATATTCAATATTATAACTCAACACAGCTGTGGTTAGCATTGCTCCTCTGGTAGAGCACAGTAGCAGCTTTTTCAGGTAATTCTGTGAAAGATTCAGAAGAAAGTGCCTTTAATGAAAGAGATTAATATTCCTATCTTCGCCTCTTTAAGACCATAACAGGTTATGACAGCAATAATAACACAGCCTAGAAGCTGCACCGACAGGATTGAGAGCCAGCCTGTGTAATAAGCTGTGGCAACATCTCCTGCTCGGTCATTAATCTCTACACAACGCCATGAGCATACTTTAATTGCTTAATTACGATATAATGTGATGGCCATATGCAATTATTCTCCAGCCATAGCAGTGTGCATCTAGAATAGAAAGAATGCGCACAAAGCCTAAAGCACCACTTAAATCTCCCTGAACAGCAGCAGCACAGGCACATTTCATCTGTGATTTGCAGTGATTTAACCCTGAGTGAGGTGTTGCAGAGACAGAAACTTTCTCTTCTGTGTTTCCACATATATGTAGTGGCTCAAATGTTAGCACTGGCAAGATACCATGAATTTTTTTTTTTTTAAAGGAAATAATAAAGACATATTATATCTGTCATAAGATTATTTGAATGATAGCAGCATGTAAACCAACTGGACAATGTAAATGTGTCTCAGCATAACTGCAAAAAATCCAAACTCAACCCAAAAAAACTAAACAAAACTAAAACCAAAACCCCCCTGAAACTAAAAGGAATTTGATCCAAACACTTAAAATCTGGCCTTTTGACTCATGTCTACTATCTTTAACAAGACTGCTCAAGTGTGCATTGCCATTTACAACCCCATCACCCTCCTTTAATGACTTCACAGGTTATCACCAGAAACAAGAGAAGAAGAGTTGGCACATACGGACAGGTGACAGTTTTCCAGAAGGTTAACCACTTTTTTTAAAACACAGCACATTTTTTGACTTTACATGAAAATGTTAGCCAAGGATTTTAAATATCCCTTTTGGAAACCAAAGGTTTAATTTTGAAACAGACTTTAACAAGACTGAAAAGGAGTTCTGAGTGCTCAACACCTCTGACAAGACGACCTTGCATGTTCTGGTCCTTCTGGCTTTCAGCAGTTTTGTAATACCAGTCATATTTTAAGATCTACTTTAAATGCTGAATCTGGAAAAGTTCTGTCCAAGAAAAACAAAGTCTGTTCCCGAGCCTAAAGAGTGTAAAACAAAACCTGAAAACAAATTTTTAATAGCTACTTATGAAGGGGAAAAAAAAAATTATCAACTAATTCTATGATGAGGTACTGAGTGAATGACAAAGACTAATGGCAGAGATATTAAAGCAATTTAACCACGCTAAAGAAATCCAAGAGCACTCTGATAATTTCTGATTATGGGACGCAATCATTACAGTCATTCATGCTTTGCATGGAATTCTTTTTTTCTAAAGGAGCTTGCCAGAAATAGTTTCTTAGACTAAGAGTGAATAGAATTAAAAAACTTCATTGTTTCACAATTTAATAAATGGTAATTTTGGATGATTTTCAAATATCCAAAGATGTCTAAATGTCAAGTTTCTATTTTTGGCTTGTAACTAGTTGGAAAGAAAATATTTCAGTATTTTATAGACATTGCTTTGCCCTAACATATTTCTGTTTTATTTTACTTCCTTTTAAAAAAAGTGACACAGTGGTATTCTTAGGCTCTTTGAAGAAGGAACTGAGGTGAACTAACAAAGGTAAATAAGGAAGTTACTTTTATATCTTGCTTTGTGAATTTGGAAACAGTGATGTTTGCAGCCACAACAGTTAAATGTGGTAAGATTAAGACCTAATACAAATTTGCTTTGCATTCCATTTGCAATGTATCTGTCCTCAGTGGATAATCTTCAGCTTGTCACTGCCACTCAGCATCTTCATTACTCTTGTCTGTGGAACTGGGAATGGCCAGTGTTCAGCCCAGTTCCCAGTTAAATTCCATCAAATGAGCCCTGCAAACCCTTTGGCATTTAGTGCAAAAATGCCAAATTCTAACTTCTTTCTGAATGGCATAAACTTTATGCCTATCCTTGCATGACTTTCATGTTAAATTGAAGACATTAATTGACCAAAAATGTACTCAAGGAACATGCTGGCTTGCAGTGAAAATTTCTCACTACGTGAAAAGGTGTGAATGCAGCAACAAGGCAGGTATTGGGTGCAGGTACAAGTTAAACTGGTTTGCTTTTCACTCAGTAAAAAAATAAAGTAACTCCACAACTCTATTTGTCCTTACTATAACTCTAAAAGCCTATAAACAACAAAAAGACAGTTTTACCCAAGTGGTTTAGTTACACACATAAAGCTGTTCTATTTTGTCTTACAGCTTTAAGGCACGTTGGTGATGGGCACTGGGGAAAAAGAAGACTTCAGGCAAGATATGAGGCAGTATTCCATGGAACAACAGCAATCGACCTACCTAATAACAGCATTTGTAGAAGCATCAGCATCTGAGGAATTTACGAGCAAAATATCCGTCCCCGTGGGAGCATCCTCCGGAACAGTGGCAAAATACATGTTAAAGGCGAACGTGGGGACGTTGTCATTGACATCATCCACTGTGACAGCAATGGTTCCAGTGCCAGTGAGGGCAGGAGATCCTGCGGGAAAGGGGGGATACAAAGTGCCAGAGGTTACAAACACCAGCATGCTAATCGGAGGTCTGCCAGCCCCCATTTAGAGCCGAGCGCTTGAGCATGTCACAGTTCACAGAGCAAGAAAGCCAGCTCAACAGAGAGGACAGGATCAGGTTTGTTTCAAAGTCATCTTGACATAAAGTACAAGTTGTGAAAGACAAAAAAAAAAAAAGAAGTTATTATTTTTCTTNTTGTTTCAAAGTCATCTTGACATAAAGTACAAGTTGTGAAAGACAAAAAAAAAAAAAAGAAGTTATTATTTTTCTTGCTCCATCTAATTCCAGAAATATTTTGTAATACAAGCTCAGTGGAAAAAGATGGTCTTGGAACTGCTCAGAAAGCCTTCCTGTAACAATTAGGACCAATTTGAAGATGTGGTTGACTTTCCTATTTCTCTGCGAGAAGACCTTCAAAAGGTGGCATGCTGACAGACGTGAAGACTCCAGCCCTCAATTTATTTGTCCGCAAAACAAATAGAGTGGAAACAGTGGCAAAACCCAGCTTTCCGCGTGGCTTTTCCACTGCTGGTCGCACCCCTGACCTGGGGAGACCTTCTGGGAGCGGGTGAGAAGGTTGCAATGAGTCTCCAGCCCTGTTCAGGCTCATTTTCTCCACAGAAGTAACCATCTACAGCAGCAAATAATGCTCGCTCTGATGGGATACTGGCTTACGGGAAATAAGACTGAACTTATTTAACCCAGGGCTTTCATCCTCCTTGTTATTCTAAACTTAACTCTGATGAGCAGCAACGAGCATGAAATAGCATGTTTATTCATGTGCAATCTCTCAGTATTTGTCCTCTTAAGCTTTTCCTTTGTCAAATCCAAAAAAAGACAATGAAGACTTTTACAAGTTCATGTTAGTTTTGTCAGTCCATTCATTACACTTCTTTTCAGCCAAGAATCAGCAAGACATCTTCTGCTAACCAAAATTCTTCACTGAGGGTCCCCTGGAAAAAAGGGATTATTCCTTTCTTTGAATACATAGGAAGGAGAAGGAAACAGTGACAGCAGAGCATAAAACATAAGTTATGGCCCCTTTTACTCAAAAGACAGATGATGACCGTGCCTGTTTTACCCAAGATTGCATCGCTTTCCCCTTCCATCTCAGATATAACAATTCAGCATTTGCTGGACTGGGAAAAAAGCAACGATAATGAAATGCTTTGGGCCAGAGACTGGTGGAGTCCTTGCCGTGAGGCAGGCATATTACACGGAGCTGTCACTTGACGGAACGCAGGCCGCCCCGTGTGACTGCCCCAGTCCTTCCAGCCCGGCAGATGATTGGGTCACTGCTATCCAAGGTTATTGCTGGAGCTCAACCTTAGGGCTGGGAAGGAGGCAGGCTCTGCTCTTGGGTCTCATCTGCTCCTGGCAAGGGCTCCAAACACAAAGTTCTTACATAAAAGGAGAAATAATGACCCATTTTCCCACACGTTAACCCTTGAAGACTGAAGAAGCACCGCACTGCACCGCGGGAAGAAGCTGGGAGCAGCCTCTGCATGGGAAGGAGGATTTTTCACCACAGAACGCTTCGCAGTAATGTGGTTTAATGCCCAAATGGGCTGAATGACAGAGCTTCCAACTGAAAGGTGTTATAAATCTCGCAAGGCTGGGTTTGGAGGCTGCTGATCAGAGGGGAAGGGTCACAATGCCGAGGAAAGAACGTGCAAGCCAAGGAGTATAGGTTTCACATCACACAACAGAGGCCTTTCTCTGCTCTAGGCTGAGGTAATTCACTCTGCCAATTAATACGCTTTCAGCCAGGAAGGTTACATTAAGGCAATACGTCTGACTCATTTTTTAGCCTTTTTTTTTTTTTAACTCACGATTTTGTCATTTAGCCAAACACATATAGATAGAAAAGCCTGCAAAAGTGTTCTTGATTGCTGAAATATTGCCTGTGAAGTGTTTATTATTACTACATTAAACGAAAGAGAGTCCTCAGCGGCGTTTGCTGCATGTGTCATCGAGCTCTGGCCTTCCAAACGCATTTTATTGACATTCATCTTGCAGCTAATGAAATGAAAGGTTGAAAGTTGTAAAGTTTCGCAGCTGATTAAACAATTTATATATAATTCAGAAATTAATCTTGGGTAAGTCACATTCAAAGAGCATCAGTAATGCAATTCAGCCTGGAAAAGAAAGCTAGCTCACAGCTAAAACCTTAAACTCGCTGTTTTAAATGTATTTGCTAAGACAAAGCCAAGGCCAGAAAATTCATGCCATGGTTTCAGTCACAAAAATGAACAGAGGTGGCAGCGCCTTTAGATCCCAACCTTTGCCTCATAGCCCAATCCCTTATTCTCCAATTCCCCTTCCTCCCTGGAAGTGTCTACAAGGCACCACGCAGTGCAGTATGGGCTCATTTGTGTCAGCCTCAGGGAAGGGACTATACCAGTCAAGGCTGAGCACCACACTAACAAAATTAGCTGGGGTAACATAAGTAACCCAGACCTCATCAACGCTAGCTTGTGGCTGCAGAGTGCTCACAGAGACATCCCATAAATCCAGCATTAGTTCAGCTGTTTGTAACATCCCAAGTCACTGCTCCTCAGTTCAAAACCCCAAACCTTTCTCATCTTACTTAGATGGAAAAACTCACGTATTTACATTGGTTTCCTGTCTGTGTAGTTATCCAAATATGTTTTTTTTCCTCTAAGTAAAATATCACGTCCACAAATTTACTCCTTTATTCTATTACACCGAAAGATAAAGTTGCAATTTCACAGAGAGTCCTCAAAGCTTTTACTCAGCTGAAATTAAACGACTAGCTCACATTTCTGCAGTTACTGAGAAATATAAGAAGAGGAAATTACAAATGAAGTAATTTCATATGGAAAAGAAATAGCTCGGGGCCAAATTCTACCGTCCTCAGTGAACTTCCAGTGAAAGTTGTGCTTGCATAAGGACCACAGAATTTGGCCCTTGGTAATAAGCAGGTTTCATAAAATGTACATGTCATATTTGTGGTGAGAGAAGTAGTTTCCATGGTCAGGCTGAGTTCCCAGATTTCTTAGTTTTGCTTCAATAGCAAATCTTCCCCAAGTCAGTTATTCTTATTACGGTAGAGCATCACCCCTATTTTATTCAAACTGCTCTTAATATTTTGCATAAATAAGGGCAGTAAATTTAGTGTAAATTCTGCAATATTAGCCAAACACACAAGATGACCCCAAACCATTCTTAATAAACCAGACATGTTACAACCTATCTAAAATTGCTGTACACAGCCACACAACCCTCTGAGTACTTTTTAAAACAGCCCTGAGGGCTAAAGCCACAAAGAAACATACACTTTTCCCTTAGTGAACTTCCATTAAAAATTTCTATGATTTTTCATGATAGCCTGACTATTTTTCACAAGAAGCAGCAACTACTCCTTTGTCAGACACTCCTCATTTAGAGTATTTCTCTAGTGTTATACAACTAGTAGGTTTTTTCCCAAATCCCAGAATACCATGTCTCCCAGAGGCTTAGAATAACCATGTTGGAAAAAAGTTTTCTAGACGGATTGAGGAGTGAAGGAACCATCAAATGATGAATAACCAGAGAACATCAAGTTGATTATGTGAACTTAATGGGAGAGATCGAATTGGCTGTTCCTGTTCAGTGAGTGTCAAATCTTTAAAATTTTTAAGATGGTGCCATTCATATATTATCATCATTATTATTCTGAATTCCCCATCTCTGTGTGCTGAGGTCTGCTTCTATGAAGTGCACAGTTTATTTTCTAGATGGCAGCTGTACATATACACTAAGCAGACGGTCCCACAGACGTCCACACACGTCATTGTTGAAACAGAGATTAACCTGGGATAGTGTCAAAATAGTAACACTGAGTTCAGGGCGGAAAATTGCTTCCCACGGATGTTCTCCCAAAAATTTCAGCTTTTTTGCTTACATCTGTAAGTAAACATGTGTCTGGGGATGAAGAGAAGGAGCAGACCTTGGGAGCCTGCTCCTTGGAGGCCCGTGGTGGAGGATGAGTTACAGAGAGAGGTTATGAGAGGCCACCCTGGGCTCGGCCAGCACTGGGCTGTGGCTCTCCTCTCTGCATGGGACACTGGAGGAAGTGACATGAAGAAACAGCCGTGGGGAATGCGGGTCAGGCAGGCAGCAGCACGGGGCAGGATCTCTCTTGTCCCAGCAAGATGGGACTGGCAAAGAACTACGAGCAGGTTTTCTGCTCCAGTCACCCATTCTTGCTTGCAGCTGATCACCACAAAAAATATGATGGTATTTGTAATTTGTCACCTTAGAAACGATAACAAGCCCTCTCAATTTTTTCCTCTCCCTGTCCAGGAGGGGCGGGATGAAAAATATTGGCTCTGTGCAGCAGTGCAAGTAGAAGAAAGGAAACAAAATGCAGGAAGGTGACGGTGGGGAGAAATACCATTTAACCTGACAATCTCTACTTGTCAAATGCTATATAACCACCAAAGAGAGGACAATACACCTTTCTGGATGAACTCATCATAAGCCACTCATTCCCCCAACTTTATGCTGATGCTTCGAAGCCACAAAGTCACCCACAAGGGATGCACCTAAAGACTGCTTTTACTTTTGCCTTGGTCTATCCACACACCCTTGGAAGAAGGGAGCACCATGTGCTTGTCCCTTGTCCTGGGGAATGGGGAAGGGAAGCTGTGTGGGCTCCCTGGAATCCCCAAACATATGGCAGCATCTACTCTGGTACATGTTCAGCTCTCCGCACCACATCTGGGTGAGTGAGGAACAATCAGAGCACTTAGTGCACTGGAGCAGCAAGAAAAAACCATGGAAGGAAACTTGCAAAGCCATTTAGGTTCTTCAAGAAAGCTCAGGAAAAGATGATGCTATTGGAAATTATCTCGACTGCATGGTGCTGTTTGGCTCACAGCAAAAATTAGAAATAGGAGAATGTGTCCAGCACACCAACCACATATTGTTTGAAGCCTTAATGGCTTCTAGGTCCTGTCTGCACCATGGTTAGCACAGCAGATAGTAAAACCATCATTCCTTTCAGAAAGCAGGAACTCAAAAGTTTTTGCCAGCGCTAAAATATCAAAATCACGTGCTAGAAAACTAACAATGAACTTAAGCAAAAACTCACAGATACATTTCACTAAAGTGAAAGAAAAAAAGGATTAAAATGAAATAAAATTAACCTAAATGACTAATCAAGACTCATACTGCAGGCAGTTTACCATGTTTTGTGGTAAATTAAACACATCATTATCCTGAAAATTGGAAAGCGATTTAACAGAAATGGAATTTTTGCCTCACTGAAATGTGTTGCTTTGCAACAAAGCGGATTTCACTTCTCCAGTCAAACATTCAGTCAGTGAGTCCCAGGACTAGGACTTGTATGTATTATCACAGAGAATTAACTTTTTCACTCAAGTAAACAAGGCTTTTCTCACAATAAAGTGGCCAATCTTTCTAAATGCATTTAAATGCAGATGGAGTGTGCTGAGCCTCACTCAGCTGGTGAGTTCTAAAATAAATATGGAGCTAGATAAAGTGAAAATGCAACAAACCTGCATTACACTTTGCATTCCTAGCGCACACGAACCTTGATTTGGAACATGGATGACTTTAACTCATTTTCCAAGAACACAGAAGAAACTGCATATGTGAAATGAGAAAAAGAAGCAGCTCTTTTTACAAGATTGCACCACAAATATTTGTCCTGGCTGGGTACGTTGGCTGTGCTTTGTTTTCTTCTTACTCAATTTTTCACCACAGGCTGTCATGTTAAGTCTTAAAAAAACTGGTGAGCCTAGATTATTTTGAGACAAAAGCTCAAATAAGGGGCTAATAAAAGATATTAAAAAGTTAGAAGCCATACTTTCAGTCAGGTCAGCTGGTGACTGTGGTGAATAAGACCATGCAGGAAACTCAGATTTTCAATATTTCTGAGTGTGTCAAATTTGAGTTTTTCTCACAGTTAGGTACAAAGTAGTACTTGTTCCCAAAGCTGATTTAACAGAACTTGTACTTCAAAACCCAAGGGAATAGCTGGGACAGATCAGTACTTTTGCAAGGATTATCTAACATGAAATAAAATAAAAAGGGACTTTCTGTACTGCATCAGGTATTAGAAAAGTCAGTATCATCCCCCATCTAGCAGCCTAAATGAGCTGGGAGCAAACAAAACTAAATTTGAGAACATCAAAAGTGAAAACAAAGTAATAAATTAATCACTAGACCAGAATCCAACCTTGTTCAAGCAACATGTCCAGCCACGCTTAGGCTGGTGCACATGCACAAACACAGAGACGCACACTTGTTTTGAGAGTGCAAAAGAAAACCTTGTCCCAAACAGTGATGCATGATGGGATCTCTCATCTGGTTTTATCCACATGGGTTTTAAATTTGGATACCAAAATTCCTGACTGACTGCATCCTATGAATTCATTAAGCTTTGGAACTTCAGAACAGGGGCAACATCACATTACAATATATTTAATATGCTGTTGAAAGAACAGGACTTGCAGGCACACAGAGAGGCAGTTTTAAGGCCTCTGGTGTATATACACATTTCCCTATCCCTGTTCTCTTCCTCTGATCAGGAACAGTTTCCTGCAGCTGTTAACCCAGAGAGGTAAAAAAAAAGCTGGAGCACTGTTACAGACCTACAGGAACACAGACACTGACTGAGAATGAAACACATGCAATAAAGAAAAAGTATAATATATATTTTGCACAGCTTCAAGGTGTTCAACAATCTCACGTGTACGTACTGCACATTTCTTAGCCAGGAATGCATTTATTTCCAGAGCAACCAAATGTTTCAGAACAAGAACAATTAAGGAAAATGCTGAACTTAATGTTCATAAAAATCGTGGCATATGACTGGTTGTAAGGGTGCAAGGAAGAAATTGTTTCCTGTGAGGGTGGCAAGGCCCTGGCACAGGTTGCCCAGGGAAGTTGCAGCTGCCCCATCCTTGGAAGAGTCCCAAGCCAGTTTGGATGGGGCTTGGAGTGGATGGAGACCCGGTCTAATGGAAGTGACTGTGGCAGCAGGTTGGAATTCAGTGAGATTTAAGGTCACTTCCATCCCAAACCATTTTACGGTCTCCCTGTGCCCACAAGGCAGGCGGTGCTGGGAGAGTGGGCATGGCCGTGTGCCCCACCCAAGGCCTCTGGTGACCAAAGTGAGATTGAAAGAAAGTGGGACTGCAACTCAGAAGAAAGGCAGGGCTATTAAAAAAATATTTTCTTAAAACCACCAAATTACTCCTCCTTGTTATAAGTTATTGCTGTAAACAGAAAAAGCAGAGAAGCTGGCTCCTGCAGGGACTGCTGACTAAGGCAATTTTTGACGGCTTGTGACTCCTGAATATCCCACAGTGAAATTCCTGTAATGCACAATTTTGAATTACACTTTAAAAACACCCTGTATAAATAGAGAAGATTAACCAGCAGGCTAAGTGTTCAGGCCATATGTGCATGTTTTACTTGTTTTATCCTTGCAATTAAGGCTTCCTGAAATTGTAGCTTTGTATTTGAAGATTGAGCTAGCAGGCTTACAATTTATAAGGTGTAATGTTTAATTTAAAAAACGGTTTAAGATCACCAAGGCTGGAAAAGTCTTAGTATTTCTCAAAGGCTGATAAACTGCTTAACAACTACTCACTAAGTATTCTTCTGCAAAACAGATTACATTCAGAGATCTCACTAGAAGATAGGATTTCACAGGTAAGTGATGTGAGCAGAACAACAGTTTAAAATTAATTTTGATGTAGAAGTTCCAAACTAATCAGAGCAAAATGGATGAATGAAGAGGTAAGAGGGGAAGTGTAACAGCTTGAAAACTGAAAAACAGACAATTCTTTCTAACCCGAAATTTTTTTTACATATTAAGCATTGCATTCTAGCTTGTTTTCCAGTTTAAATAAGTGAACCTGAAAATTTTTTTTTGGAAGAGATATACCTGCTTTTTCTCCCCCCTGGAACTAGTTTGAGTTGGTTTGAAAATGAAGTGCTATGCATCATTTTAATCTGAGTGAAAATCTTTCCTTGTTTTCACAGGTATTTCAGCCTGAGCTGGCCAGCCTGAGCCCTTTGCCAACCTGAATGTAAGTCTCTCCTGCACCCCACTCCAGAGAACTTATATGCTTGGATTTGGCCCAGAGACTCTTGCTGGACTATTTTGAAAACAGTGATCTAATAATGAAGGTTTAAGTCCAAAAAGAAGACTAAATCCGTCAAATGGCATTCTGGGGCTGTATAGCGCATCTCATGGGGTGGTTCTCTGAGGGGATGGGCTAAAGCCCTCATCTCCTTTGGGGAGGAAATGTGTCACATCCTATAGACACTAATATTCTCTCTTCCTTGACAGTAATTCCTTAGGGGATATCGGACTGACTTTGCCACAAACTCTCTTCCTAAGTAGTTTTTGGAGCTTTTGTCTTCTAGAGAAAAATGTCAAAGTGCTAATAGTTTCTAGGCTCTGTGATAGGGCAAGACCCTGCTATTAGATTCCCACAACCACAAAATGCCACTCTCAATTCTCTTGTCTCCTGCTTTTAGATGATGGTAAGACAATATGAACACTATGAACTCATTGATGAGTGTCACCATCTCAGTTCTCCCGCAGTGCCATTTAGAAATAAATTAAAAAATCATGCGGAACAACTGCAACAATAGTTTTAGTACCAGTATTAAAAGAGCAAAAATAATAAAGCCAGTGAAATAGCAAACCCCTAAAACTAGACTAGAGCAGACAGCATTGACACAAGGAAGAGCTTCCACAAAGACAAGGAAATAAACAGAGCTGTGACAGAACCCAATACTCATTTTGAAACAGCTGTGCCATAAACCACAGAAGAGAGCAATCCTTCTGCCAACTGCTAAGCACCAAGGTGAGCAGACATCAGCTTCATTTAGCTCACCAAAGCCTCAGCAAACATTGCACAGAAAGTCTGGCAAACAAGACATTTCTAGCTGAAATAAGTGAGTTGCTTGTTTGTTTTGACAGCACCGAAATTTTAAAATAGCTAAATTTGTTCTAAAAATAATATTCATTCTTTTCAGGCAACATCTATTCACACTGTAGACTCCATGTTAGGTAGAAATACAGTGTCTGCTAAGGAAACAGGATGAGTACAAATGTCTTTAAGCCTAGCCACTTAAATCTCACACAATGTTGAGTCTTAAGACTTTCTCAACACTACTAGAAAATACAGCTGTCTTTCTGTTGTCACCCCAAACTGGGAAATATCTTAAAATGTGTTAAAATGCACTGTCATACTTAATTTGATTTTAGTATTGAAGGGAACCAAAAGCCTAGCTCGGAAGAGAATTCCTGAGAAGGATATAACCTCTCTGCTTGGTTGCCCTCCTACATTCTTTAAGGAAAGAATGCCTAAGTCAGGGACCAACATTTTCTAAAGAAAAAACATACGGCTGTTTTTCATCCAGGCCAGGGATGTATACAAAGAACAGCTAACTAAATATAATAATCAGTCCATTGATTCATTTCTTTCGGGACTATTTATCTAAATCAGTAAATAGATTATTTAAGAAAATAAAATGAAAAAACCCCAAAACACAGGAACACAGCTTCTAATTAGAAACACCACAATTTGATTTTGGTTTTACTGTGGCAACATGCCATTCTGACCAACCCAATCAAGAGATGGTGGCTGCAGTTTATTTAAACAGTAGTCCTGGGAAGTGAGCAGGTTTCCAGATGTGCTACTCCACATCCCTGCAATCAATAAATAAAAGGAAGAGGACTGTTGGAATGCTAACATTTGTGCAGAAAATTGCTCAAAGAGTTAAAGACATGGATGATAAAAGCAGCTGCACCAGTTCTTGTCATGCTGCCAGAGTTGAATGTTTACCTAGTGCTGCATCCCCACCAGATGGGGTGAAAAAAAAAGGTAGAAAGTCTCTTTTCCCAACCATTTTGCCATGAAGAAAGGTATAGCAAAGCAGAATAGATTTATGTGGTAGAAGCAGACCCGCGAAGACACATTCAAATAGTTGTGTGTAGGTTTCTTGGCATTTACGTTAGCAGACATTCTGGGCCAGCATCTGCAATCTAAACACTATCCTGTTATTCCACAGTCCATCACCTTCCCTGTCGCTGTATTTATAATTCATGCACTTTGGTCTTACAGCTTGTGCTGCAAGAGGGTCTCTAAATTGGGATGGCTAAGCTTCGGGGTTGAATTATGTTTTATTTCTCGACCAAAGCCACAGGTGTACAGCTCTGGAAGATGCTGAATGTTCCTGGTGATGGATGCTTTGTGTGTCCTCATAAATCCCCCCTGCCTAGAGTGGCGGTCTAGTATCCAAGACCCAGCCATAGCGAGAGCACGGGGGAAGTGCAGAAGTGAGGGAAAAGTGATGATAAACCAAGGTAGGAATCAAAACCCTTTGTGCAGACTGTCCTGTGGGCATTGGGCAGGCTGCATGGACACAAATCACTGAGCCAAGCGCCAGAAGTCGTTTTGTCCCCCACCCCAGCATGGAGGGAAGACTCTCCACTGACCCACGATCCACCCTGAGGACCGGGCGGAGGATTAGCAGGCAAGGCCAAGGAATAGTTGGGCCAGAGCCAGGACAATGCATATATCATGACTGACTTCTCCGGGCCTAAGGGGAGCTCCTGCTTGGGAAAGCATTTCTTCAACAACCGTCCGGATTTCCAAGACTGTCCTGCGTGGTCCCACCAGCGGTCCCCCACCTGACCTGTCCCCAGTGCTTAAGAGCAGCTCAACTCTTAACGCACAGTTCTGCTCACATGCCCAGGACTAAGATCTGGGCTCTGGGAGAGCATGCCTGTGTGCAGTGAAAGAGCACAGAGATCCCTGAGGGCACAGGCGCTCTATCCTATGCAGCCCCGCTGGCTCCACACTTCACCACGTCCTAATCCTTCCCTTGCTGTTATACTCAGTGTACCTGCTGCCAAAACATGCTGTAAAACCTATAAAGGTGCATTGGATGGACACCTCGAGATAAAAATAATGAAAAAGTACAAGTCATCCTTCTTCCAGCAACTTCCCCTTACACAGACTAAGGTAACACAGCAAGAATCCACAGTCACAACTTGATGAAGTGAAAATAAACATAAGAAAAGCAAGAAATCCTTGATTATGGATAAGGAGACCAGGAAAACAGCCAAAACTAAGTTGGGAATCCATTAGTTCTTATGTCTAATGGTGCTTCCAAGTGTGTATTGTGTCTGCTTCCTGGAAAGAACAGGAAGAGTTGGCATAGATTTCTATAGGAGCAGGATATCATCTCTGAATACTTTAAACCAGTAAGTGCAGCCTATAAAAATTGAGATGCAGACCCTAAGAAAAATGGGAAGAGGGCTGGACAGACAGAATTTTGCTCTTGATGGACTTTTCCAGAGTTAACTGCATCTGGATGTGTACCATGATTTTTATCTGTAAAAAAAACCCCAAACCTTAAATCAGAGTCACCATATATGGCAAGACTGTTCTTTGGGCTGCTAAAGACTACTTGAAAGACTGTTTATTTCAGCTAATAAAAGCCAACCTCAAAGTGCAAAGGATAATACCTTTTCCGTGATTCATTTTCAAAGATAATATGGATGTGGACAATTTCAGAGAAGTCTGCTTTCTTCCACACTTTGTCAGGCACAGCTTCCCTACCTGTTTTGCATGTGTATTTCTGGATAAATGATCTGTATGCAAACTACTTCTTTCTAAGCATTATCAAACAAACACAAACTAAGAGACTCAAAAGAAATGGTTACGTTAGGCAAAGAGCTGGACACGCCTGTGAGAGTTTCTTTTATAAACATTTAGCAGCTGCTCAAGAACATAAATACTCCAAACGCTTTTATTATCCGTTTCAAGACTGTGTCATTCCCATCTTTTTGCTAGCATGGTGAGAAATACCTCATTTAATGAAGCAGGCACTGACCAGCAGCAGCCAGTGTGGTACCACCTGGATATCTACTATGCCTATGGTTCACATCCCACTTCCATGAAATCAAGTTAATTTTTACCACTGACTTCTACTGAAGACTTCCACTTTGCTGTGATGTTTTACATAAACCGTGGCTAGCATAGTCTTCAATGTATTCTTTGCTGGTATGACTTCAGAACAAGTCTTCAGTGCAACCAGAAGATGACAGCTAATGTTATTCACCAGCCTGGCTGAAAACTATCCCAAATCACACCAGCTGTGGATTAGTCAGGTTTTAAACTTAAGCACAGCAGAGCAGTTACATTTAGCCTAAAGTTACTACTGAACAGCTGCTTCTGAACACACTTGTTAGTACCTTTTAACACTGGCAGGAGGGCATGGGAACTTGTGAGTTAGCTTTACAAGAACATAGCAAATTTAAAAAGGAAGTTTCAAACAGTGTTTAATCAGTGCAATATCTAGATGTTTAAACACAGGAACTCATAAAACATGCTGCTGTTCTTGTCAGCCACTTATGGCAAGGGTCCCATGCACACTTCATGTATTAACGTCTCCCTGGATTACCTGAAACTCAGAGATCTCCCAACACAAGTAAATATTTTCATTTGAGACTGCTAGATTTAACTGTTAGTTAAATCTCCTAGATTTTGTATTTTTTTTTAGGAGCCAGAGTCTAGGAAAAGCCTGTGCTCTGGTCAAACTCTTGGCTTACATGCCGTGCTAGGCGTGGGGTACAGCTGAGTTCTGCTCCCCTCCCTCTTCCAAGAAGGACAATAATTGTTGGCTGCATGACACCCCTTTAATCAGTCCAGTCTTTGGGTATTTTGTTCCGTATAGCCCTTACTGATTTCTGCCAGCTTGGACTGAGAGACCAAACAGACACCAGAAATCTAGCCTCAGCTTCTGAAGGAACATGAGGACATTCAAGTGAGTCCAAGTCACAAGTGAGCAGTTTGAGGCTACAGAGTAATGGAAAGCCAGTGTAAAAACCATAAAGCACACAGTATCTCTAGCCAAAGTACAAGACAAATGATACCTCAAGCCCTAAAATTGTGTTTTGCAGCTTCGGCTGCACTCAGACTGTGGAATACCTGAGCACTGCTGCAATAGGAAAATACAAGCCATAGCTATTGTCACTGGCACAGGATACTGCACACAGCATGGCAGAAAACAAAACTGTATTCACTTGTCAGCAAGTCGGGTTTGGTTTTATTTTTACTGCTGGAAAGCAGGAACAAGTTCTGCAGTAAATGAAATCCATCAAACCATGGGAGACCAGAGATTAGTCCAAAGTATGATGCAGGATGTCTTTGTTAATAATACTCACACCAAAACCTGAAACCAAAGTTTTGTGCTTGGACACCTCAAGTGAAAGTGTAATTAATCTTCATAACAAGACTTCATGTCCTGTTTTAAAGTGAAAAAAACTTGGAATACATTTGGTATTGTGGAGCAAACATATGAATGGATGCTGAGAAAAGCAGAAAATTAAAATACTGAAATGCAAATTCTCGTTACTTTTCAGGCAGGGCTAAGATTTCAGTAAGATTAACTGGGTAGTCCATAGCTGTTTTCTGGCCACAGATGTGACCTCTGAACATTTGTGATGCCAACATTATATGGAGTTTTATTGCCATTTAAATTGGTTTTTTGTAGTCATGCATGAAGTTCTTATGACTTAAGTAGGAGCACTTACTACTGCAGGGCAAAAGTCCACCTACCTAAATCTGTAGTGAGTACTACTAACAGCAGACAACTGGACATAGGAATGAAATCCTGATTTCCAGAAACCAAATTCCCATTGACATCAGGTAAGCCCAGTTCTCCCCACAGAGATCTCCATTCAATGTGGCTACACAATACCATCCACTAAAGTTTCAGGCCACCACGAAAACATTTCTTTTCTGTCCAGCATGTGATGTTTTCCACACGACCTCAGCAGAAGAGAGGTTTTGGTTGCCTCACCTGCATCAGCAGCTGTGACCAGCAGCAGGTACTGCTCCTTGGCCTCCCGGTCCAGGCTCCGCACCAGGCGCAGCTCTCCGCTGCCCGAGAGAGTGAAGGCTCCCTCCTCATTGCCAGCCACCAGCACGTAGGTCAGCCTGCTGTTCAGCCCTTGGTCATCGTCCCTTGCTACGACCTACACAAGCAATGCAAACAGAAGAGGTATCAAGGACCTGATGAGCGCAGGGGGTCTGTAAAATTATATTGGGATAGAGGAAACATTCTCTGTGATAATAATGGAAATTAATGGGTTGAATTAATGCAAATGCTACAAGTATAAATTAGCTGTAATTGTGAAAAAATACTTAATACAGTGGTGTTGGATTTAAAAAACATAGTTTGAAAATATTAAATACCTGATTACCTATTTTTCTCGAGCATAACAACAGTAAAACTGTGTTGGGGCTCAGTGAAAACCACTAATGACCTGGTATAGGCTAAGCTCTGTATGAGAGCAAGCACTGCACGTCCTGCTGTCAGAATCCATTTAGTTGTCTCTCAATATTTGGCACACAGCCTCATCCCATGTAGGCAATGACCAGATTGAGAGATTTGTTGCATGGAAGTTAAGAATGAGATGAGAGATAGTGCAGACTCTTAAAGTCCCAGTGGGAGCATGAGGATAGGTAGGGAAAACACAAACAGAACTCCAAAGCATAATACTAACTTCTGGCAAAAAAAAAACCCCACCCATACAAACGAAAAGGAAAACAAGCCAACAACAACTGCAAGTTCAATTATAGACAAGAGGCAACTTTTCCATTGTTTTGCCCCTTTTTAATTTTGGAGGAAGGACACTGTGCATTAATACCATGTAGGCATGCTACTAATTGTCAGAGACACGTATTTATTGCTGAATGTACCCACCTGAAGAATGACTTTTGGGAGTGTCTCCAAATTCTCAGGGACGTTCACAGAGTAGGGAGAAAGCTCAAATGTGGGAATGAAATCATTAACATCCTTCAGAACAATACTGACTGTCGTAGTATCGGTCCTGGGGCTGCTCCCGCGGTCTGATGACTGAACAGTCAGTGTGTAGGAGGGCCGCTTCTCTCTATCCAAAGGCTTGGCCACAGTTATCACCCCCGTCACAGAATCAATCCGAAACTCACTGTTGGCATCTCCGCTCACGATGGCATAGCGGACCTGCCCGTTTGTCCCTTCATCTCCATCTGTAGCCAACACCTGGATTAAATCCGTCCCTGTCAAAGTATTTTCTGCCACCTCTACTTTGTAAAGCTTCTGGGCAAAGAGCGGGTTGTTGTCATTAATGTCCAGGACTATCACCACCACATCCGTAGATGAAGAAAGGGATGGCTGGCCCTTGTCTGTGGCTACCACAGTCAAGGTGTAGTTGGCCACAGCTTCTCTGTCGAGTTCCCCGGTGAGCCTCACTTCCCCATCGATGGTGCCGATGCTGAACTTGTTTCCCAGAGGCCGGAGCAGGCTGTACTCGATGTAGCTGTTGGGGCCACTGTCGGGATCAGTTGCCTGTGCTTTGAACACAACCGTATCTATGGGTGTGTTCTCCGGGACATAGGTCAGCTTAGGGGAGATAAAGCTCGGAGGGCTGTCGTTCACGTCCAGCAGAATGATCGAAACCTGTGCTGTGCTGGTGTACCTGGAGGCTGGGAGGGGGGCCATGTCGTGGACTTGCACGACGAGGCTGTAGAAAGACTGGCTTTCCCGATCCAGAGGCTGTCGGATGCTCAGCACCCCGCTGTTGTTGATGCCGAACTGCCCCGCGCTGTCCCCGGACGCAATGCTGAAGGACAGCTGAGAGTTGGGGCCTGGTTAGGGAGGGAGAAGAAAGGTAGGTAATGTGACTTCATCCCACTGACCTAGGTATCAGTATTTCTGGCCTTGTTTCCACAGGAAATTTTCCTTCATTTTGCTATGGAAATGAACCACATGGTTCCTATACAACCACGTTAAGCGTTCAGCCTCATCATCACCGTTTTTGAATCCATCTGCTAATTTCAGGTAAGTTTCACAGTGGAGCCAAAGCCTTTGAAATGATTATTTTCTGACAAGATATTATTCATGAAAGAGAGAGGGAGGATGTTAACTGGAGAGGCCGCAGAGGGAACGTCTGGCAGGGTTCATCTCTGCATTTCATTCAGCAGGAGCTGCACGGTGGCACCACGAGTAATTTCTCCCCATCTACAGTGGTTGGGGATAAAGGGTTTGAAGGGCTTTCCTTCAGAAACCAAGACTCAGTAGTTCTGCTGCTCACTGAACATCTGGTTTCCTCTGTTCTTCCCAGTTCAACTAAGCAACATTATTATTAATGTAATTATTTCATGAATTCTTCCACTCAATTAAAAAAGCCACAAGCAGAAACTTCCAAGCCTAGCTGGAGCAAGCCAAGAGTGAATACTGAGGAAAGGTATGCTTCCCATATATGGCATGGTATTCCAAAATATCAGATGAAGAGCCCTCACTCATCTCATGATCAAAACGTAACTAGCAATTATGGTCAGGGGAGAGATTTATCATTCCGGTAAGGGAAATGCATCCTGAACCTGGACAGGGCTCTGAAATATCCTTAAATACTCCATGTAGGAAACAATGTGTGTTACTGCTTCGATTCCACATTTCACTCTAAACAACTAATTATTGGGAACACCCAATTGTGAGACAAATTTTTTCGCCTCTATCTTACTCCTATTTTAATTAATTTCAAAAATTCTTTCTCGTTTTGCGTATTCAAGACTGTGTTTAGGATTAGCAAATTAACCAACAATTAGCTACTAATTTACCCCTCAAACTAACTTGTTCATGCAAAGAAACCAAGCTGCCCATTTCACTGATTGCTGTGCATTTTGTCACTTTTACTCAGAAGCTCTTTTCCCTCTGAGTGAATTGCTTTGATAATAAAATTATTCCTGCATCAGATTTATTAATCTCTGCTGTTTATTATGCTCAGACTTGAGAAATCTAGTTTTACTTGTCCTTCCCCCACTGGCTACTCTAATTGGCATCTTTCCCTCTCTCTTTTTCCTCTTGTAGGAGTTAAATTATAAAATGAATAGAACCAAGCATGAAAGACAAAATATTTGAATGCAATTAAAGAAATTAATACATTTATCTGCCAAATATTAGTGTTTCTCCATTACTTTGATCAAGTGAAGGATGGTGAAAGTTTAATGCTACTCTGCTTTTTGTTCAGTTGTATTTTCAAATGACTAATTATATAGATAAAAGTCTTGACTTCAGTAAAGTACTCTCTGGCAATTAAAGATTTTTGTTAGTTTTTGGAGATGGGTAGGATTTGGGTCCTGCAAAAGAAAATGACTTTAAAAAAGACTCTATTTCCACCCCGGCCCTGCCACCCCAGTGTTTTCTATGGTGTTTATTCCCAAGAAAAAATTAGTTTGCTCTTCCTTATCTCACCTCCATGAACCTTTCATTCTTTGTCCTGTATTCTCATGGGTTTCCATGCTGGTAATGCTAATATAAATTAAACTGTGAAACAGAAGAATTGCCTAAATATCAGTGGAGCCAGGAAGGCAACTTAATGAACTATTCTTTTTTTCAACACAGCATGCCAAGCTGGCTTTGTGCACCTCGTCCATCTCCCCTTCCAAGGTTTGGAACTAGGCTTTTCTTAGGGAGACTGTAGGGACGTCCTCTTTGTTGAACTTTAGGTTTATTTAGTCTGATGGTTAATCTGATAAAACACTGAAAGGACAGACATGGAGTCACCAATTTTATGATAACACTCTAAAGGGTTTTGTTTCTATTTTTATTTATTTACTAATGAGACTAAAAAAAGACCCAACAAAACTACTTCCCCCCTGCCATTCTATAAATACGTGTAGAGTTTAGTGGAGAAATTACACCAGTTTTTCCTGGAGGAATACCTTACCATACTTTTTAACAAACTGACAACAAACTGTGTGTACTTTCCTCTGAGATTTTTCCTGTTAAGTCTTTGTCAAAAAAAAAAAAATCTGACTCTCAAAATGAATGTCTTTAGGTAACTGAGTTCTTTAGTATATATTATTATAGTACTACATTATTAAATAGCCAAGAGCTGTAGCTGATCTTTACTATGGATCTGTATATGAAACAGTCCAAGCTGAGATAAACAGCTGCTGTTTCCCAAGGGGTGTGCTGAACAAGAAAATGAAAATTGAAGCAGTTTCACTATCACTATATTTCTGTCCTTTATCAGTGTTTCTCCTAAAACAACAGCCATACCTCATTATAAAACAATGTCTTTTCAGAGCTCCTTCAAACTGGGATCATGTAACATAAATAATCAATGAAATTATATTTGTATTGAGTGCATTATCTGTGAGCACATGGAGAAGAGTATAATACTAGCACTAGCTATTTCTATGCTCTAGATAAATATAAGACAACACAAGATAACAAGTTTGAGCTTGAAACAGAAACAACAATAGAGCATAACATTTGCTTAAGTTACAGTCCTATGGGAGGACTCAAACTGGCACGCTCTTGGAATGATATTTCTGCCCTATTAATTTTAAATCCAGCCTGCTAGAAAAGCAAGTGTGCCAGAAAATATAAAAGGCAAGATATCTGACTTCTCCTTGCATTGCTCCTCAAATACTCATTTGCCTCCTTGATAACTGAGTGTGTGATGAATGTGAATTGATATGTCAGTGCTATGATATAGTTCCCATCCACTGTGCACAGATGGAAATTAATGTATGAGGTGCAAGAGAAAAGGAAAACAGACTCATAATGGTGAAGTGAAATTAGCTTCCAAAAAGATTTGAAACCAAGTGCTGTAGTCCTGACAGGAAAATAAGAAATAAAAGAGGAGATAGACACAAACCCATTTATCTAGAAGTCTGAAGAAACAGTCCCTTCCCTGGGCATGGATGATACAAGCACAAGTTCCTCGTCCAACTTATGTTTAGTTTATATAAAATAAAAGCCTTAACAAGTGTGGTGAAAGAGAGATTCATGCAAGAACAGGCAGTATCACAAAGTTATGACTTCTGATTTGTTGGCTTATCTTATGGAACCTCTTCTCCCTTCCTCAGTTTGATCTCAAAACCAGTTACACAATTTTTACCATGGAAAGTTCTATCCATCAGCACAAAATTTATCTCCCCACAAAAATGTTGGAGTTCAACAACTCAGCATTTCCTGAGGAAAAACTGCTTTACTGAGTAATCTTGATAGGTTCAGTCAATTTAGGTGCACAAACTGGGATTCCTCGAAGCATGTAGGTGCTTTGTCCTTGAAGGACATTTCAGTGTGAGACACTTCCATGGGCTCCACTGAGCCCCTGTCAAGTTGAGAGGAGACAAGGTTGCTCAACATGTCACAAAAATAACCTTCACCTGTGAAGTCACTGTGAGTGTTATGAAGAGTTTTGCGTTAAGTCACACTGGGTAATGTCTGTGGACACTTCAGAAAATGCACTACACGATGGAATGATGTTTATGTATTTTATGGTCATCTTCTATAATTATTCTTGCTTGGGCACAAACTGTATGGCAAAATGGTTAAACAAGCTATAAAAATTGTACCTTTTACACTCAACACATTAACACCCTCTAGATGCCATAAATAATCCCAATATTAAAGCTTATTTCAATGGGAAATTTTCCTAAGATCTCTTTCAATAGGTTTTTTAACCTCCACTATCAACACCTTGTAGATGACAATTGTATTCATGATAGACTTAAAAGTTACAGTACATTTATGATGACTGCAGATAACATCTGATATTACCACAACCCTCTTTAGAATTTATACTGAACTTTCAGAAAAAGAGCTGGCAGACTTAGGTCTAATTTAAATGTGAATTTAAGCATATGAGAGCAGTGACTTACAGGTAGCCCTAATTTTCCCTCTTAAGCATTCTAATAGGTTGCTAAGGTGAAACACAGCTTTACGATTACAGGTACAGAATGTGAGGAAACTCCTACCATCATCGGCATCGGTGACGCTGAAGTTGAGGATGGCGGATCCCGGGGGCAGGTTCTCCATCAAGGAAGTGCTGTAGGAGGCCATGCTGAACACGGGCGGGTTGTCATTGACGTCCAGGATGTTGAAGTACACCCTGATGGCCGTGGACTGGCCTCCCCCATCCTCAGCGCGGACGGTGAGGATGTAGTACTGCTGCGCTTCGTAGTCCAGGGCCCGGGTCAGGTTGAAGACCCCGGTGACAGGATTCAGGAAGAAGATTCCCTCTTCATCATCCTCGCTTACGGTGTACGTGATCTCCCCATTGACACCCGAGTCGTCATCAGTGGCAAGAATGGCTGCCACCAAGGAACCTGCACGACAGCAGAGCACCATCAGGCACTTGCAACAGGCAGTTCCCTGAGCTGCCCAGAGCCAGCTCAGCATCAAGCAGATCCACAGATGAGAGAGGTCCTCCAAGGTAAGTTCAAGCCTCAACACTGTCTAGGTAAGTATTGCAAAAGTTTTTTCGAAGCTGAAAGGAACATCATATTCCTTCTTTAAGGGGCTACTCAAACACCATAAGAAATGGCCAGGAATGTTTTTTATCTTTATGCAGATTAGATATCAACAGGGGCAAAAATACCTTCTCTCCTGCTAGGTATTGTCTTTCTGTGACTCAAAGGACCCTCCCTTTGCTGCAGACAATCACAGGTTCTGGAACCTTCTAGATATTTCTTTCCAAACGCAGAAACCAAAATGTGAGTACATACCACATATCCCAGCTCTGCTTTTTGAAACAGTGCCTTTGCAGGGTAACTGCGGTTAGAAAACTAGAAACCTTATAGGGGTCTGTTCTCCGCTGTTTTCTGAAATTCAACGCCCTGTGAATCTGTGCCAGTGTTTTCATTTCTGCATAGCTGCCCTCGCATGACTGACCTATCTGACTAGAGTTTGGAAATCAAGTGTCACTTTTTAGTATTTCGAACACTAATTATAATTAAGATCAGCTCATTTCCAAGAAAATAAATCATTAAATTTCCTTTCCCTGGATCCAGATGAACTACGTGCAGCACAGTTAACTATTTTCAAGCCAAATGATAATGAAAACTGCTTATATCATCAGAACAAAGAAGAGTGCTATAACCCCCTTTAATCCAGCTGGATATACTGGTATCTTTCACACCCATTTGATTATCTCAAGCTCTAATGTTTCTTTAACTGCAAGGGGAATGGGGATTACTCTCTGGGATAGAAAGTGGAACCTCGAAGGGGAAACCTCATGGCCCTTCCCCTCCGGGTGAGCCTGCCAGCTGCTCCAGTTCTGGAGAGCAGAACAGGAGAAGATGCAGTACTTTAATACAAAATCAGCCTATTTGTTCCCTCAGCATCCATCACTGCTAAGCTGGGTAAAAAGCACTAATGTACACGCTATAAATGATTAACGAGAGAAGTCTCATTTTAATGTGGAGGGAATTAGGCTTGCCTTTTCTGGGGTTATTCCTACTAAAACAGACCGAGACTCAAGGCTCTGAGAGAAAAGAGCATGGCTGGGGATCAGCAACCAAAGCACTCTGTGCTATACAGACATCTCAGTTACTTCCAGATCAGATTCTTGAGGCACAGCTGATTGCACCGTAAACCTTTAAAGCAAAACCACCAAATTTTGGGACAGGGACTATGGGGCACAGTGCAAAAGTTTGAGTCACGGGGGTAATCTTGGTTATCCCAAACTGAGACTCCCATGCTTATGAAAGCCCTAAAAAAAGCTTGAAAGCTATCACCACGTCATTTGCATCTCCTTGGTTTATTCATGTTTTACAATAGGCTTCTAAGATGCTACTGGCAGATACTGCTTTTATACTAGCAATCTGTATAAAATCTTGGAAGTAGTATTCATTTTTCACCTGGAGTCATGCAATAGAACACAGTATTTGAAAACTCTTTTTGATCTAAATATTTTCTAGTTTATAAGCCACCTTTTAAGCATCAAAACACTCTTGCATATGAAACCATCTTAAAAGGAAGAAAACAACCACTTGAGAGGTCAGTGGTCATATTTCCATCTCCTGTTTACCTGGAGTGGTATCTTCTGGGATGTCAAAGGAGTACACCGGCCTGGAGAACTTGGGGATGTGGTCATTAACGTCGCTGACGGTGATGTTTATCCTCATGTCCGAGGACTGCAGGCCGTCGTCGGCACGGACCAGCAGGGAGTACTTGGAGCGGCGCTCCCGGTCCAGGCGCTTGGTGGCTATCAGCTCCCCTGACTCGGGGTCAATGTGGAAGCTATCATCTGCACCGCTGATAATGGTGTATGTGACCAGGGCATTGGCTCCCTAAGTCAAAACAGAAGTGGTCAAATCACGTTATTTGCCAGGAAAACCACATCATAACTTGCAGTAAGACAAGGATTGTTCCAGTAACTGCGCCTGGAGATTATTTTTCAGAACAGTTTCCTTTAATAAACAGCCTTCCTGCCCAGTCCCTGCGTCAGTCCCACAGTAAAGACACATACGCACACAGATTTTATTTATGAGATGTGAAATGATGAGATTACCCAGATACTTTGTGCTCCACTGTTCATCCAATCAATTCCAAAAAACTCTGTTTCCTGTTTTAGTTTCAAGGCAGCATCACCAAGAAGTGTGACATCTTAATAAGGATCAATGTTTATTCTTTTTTTATGTTTGAAGGTTAAATTGAATCCCTGGCAGTGGGATCTGCTCTGCCTTTCTTGCTCTCTGCAGATGGGATGGAGGGAGTAGGAGAGGGAGGGAGCGATGGAAGGAGGGGGGACCTGAGGCAGCCATGTGGCAGCTCTTCCAGCCACCCTGCATGGCAAGGGCCACAACTCATGGTCAGGAGAAACTCATGGAGGCCGTGCTTGCAGCAGCCCTCAAAGGTCAGTTTCTGCATGGAAATATATTTACCCCTGTAAATAAAAAGCCCCAAAGTGACAAATCACACATCATTAAAATCACAGTTCTGATCTCTTGGGCTGTGCTGCAAGTCAAAAGCATTTGCTTTTGGGTCAAAAAATTTCATTTTTTCTTGGGGGCGAAAAAAAAATCATTCATGTGGACTTCGAGCATTTTGGTTGAAAGAAAAATTAAGGGAAAGTAATGTTGCATAGAAAAATGTTATGTACTTCTTTTTCCAAGACAGGCTTAAGGATACTGAAGGTTTGGTAGCCTCTAACATCAGATACAGTACCTCAACCCTGCGTGCTGATGGTGCCTGGAAATGCAAGCAGATATTTACTGTGGCTTCCTCTGGTGCCAGGCCAGAGCTTGGATTTGACAGCTGAAACCTGCTGCTGACATGCCAGTGGCACTTGTGCAATGAACAGCAGATCAAAGAGATCAGGCAGAAAGAAAGGCTATGGCTGTTTCAAATACTCCTGCCTAAAAAAGCAAATTAACAGAGATAAACACCTGCTCTTATTTGTGAGAGGAGAGACAGGCAGTAGTTACCTGACCTTACCAGAGTGCCCTGTGCCAAACTTTCTCTCTGGGGTGTTCTTTCAAAGGGTCAGACTAAGCTAACTGATAAAAGGAAATTTAGAAAGAAAACAGGCTTCTGCAGGTGCCCAGCCCTGAAGAGCTGCATGCAGTGTGCTCAGCTGTGTGCTCAGGTGTGCCATGGGGATGTCACACGCTTTCCTCCAATTGTGTGGCTTAGCCATCACATCTCTTGAGAATTTTCAGAGGTGACCACATTCTTCAGCCCATGTTTGACCAGACAGAGTCCTTCTAGCAGAGTGCAGCTAAAATCACAGCCACGTGTGATACTGGTTTATAACGTGCCCTCAACTTCAAAAAGGGGGGCGGATAAAAAGGTACCTTGACCCTAAACTGCACATCGCTAGGAAAATTTTGGCTCTTTGTAAAGAGTTTGGTTACAAATGTTCTGGTAGGGAAATTGAAATCATTCCTTTTGATAATAAGACTGACTGATTTCTCTCCAAGGCAACAAATCACTTCCCACTGGACGGAGTGCTTCAGAATGGGCAACAGATTAGGTGCAGTTCAGGAATGGTTAAAAAGAGGCTGGAGCATAAGATACTGCCATAATCTTAGATATATTTGCCATACCACACCAGAGAGTGGTAGTTCAGTATTTACTGCTTCCTAAAATAAAGACAAACAGCTAGAATTTTTGTTACAGAAGTGCACCTTTCCAAAATCCTGTGTTTTGTCTGTATATCAGGCTACTACTGGAAAATAAAGGGAAAAATAAAATATTTACAATCACATTCCCAGGGGTGTTCTCGTGGTTCCCGCTGTACTAGTAAGATTAAGTACACCAATTAACAATCACAGGAAGACTAACCAAGCTAACACAAAAAAAGCCAGGAATAAAATTCTCTTGAGAAGGTTGAATTGCCCTATTATTTCAAAGCAAGAACTGCTTGTTGTTGTCAAGTGTAACTTTATATTTTAACGATAACACAAACTTTCTGCATTATTGTATTGACTTTTTAGGCCTTTCCCTCATGGAAAGAAACAGTTCAAGTAAACAAAAATGACATGATTAACATTTTTTTAACTGAAGTTTCCAAAATAAATGAATGCATCAACAGCATTTTAAGTTCTTCATAGCACCTCAGTTGCATCATTCTCATAGTAATGAATCTAAGTGGGCAAAACTATTCTGCAAACAGGTTCATGTACAGAGCACACATTTAAGCATTATTTCTTTTCCCCTCTTTTTGGTAAAATAAAATATTCTTTTGGAAGGGATAATATTGATTTTTGTTAGGTCTAGTCAAAGGGAAAGCAGGCATTATCAGAATTCTTCTTGTTCTCCAAGGCTTGTCTCAGCTTAATTTTATTGCACACCTTGGAACTGGGCTCAACTACAACATCTTGGTTTCAAAGTTAGTTTAGACCTCCATGATACTGGACAGAATTTTGTGAATGACTGCCATGATTCCTAAGGCCAGGCTCACACAAAGGGATGAAGGGAACAGGTAAAAACATGTCCAGAATGGTTTTAGTATCAACATTCAAAACTGAAACCATGCTCCTACCTCATCAGCATCCATGGCTGTCAGCTGCAGTATTTTAGATCCATCTCCTATATTCTCCTCTACAGTCAGATCGAGCATGTCTGTGGGGAATACTGGTGGGTTGTCATTGATATCCTGAAGTGTTATTTCTACCTGTAAAAAGCAGGAATGGGAAAAAGGTTGAGTGCTAGATGCTGATAGGACCTGAATGTTACTAATCACATAATTCTGAAAGAAATCAGGTAAATTGCTCTTAATCACATGAATTAGCACATTCCCAAATCACTCCAACAATAGGAAAAGCCCATCCGGATATTAAAATTCCACGTTGTTATAAAATACTCCTAGGAAAACCTCTAACACAAATAAAGTTAATTTGACTTGTTGATAGCAACTGATTTTAAATGGTCCTAGTCTAGTTTATATTGGAAAAGATCCACTGATAGACTGTCATTGTAATCCTCAAAGTCAGCCCCTGGAGAATAACTGCCAAGTGCCGGGGCAGGAGATCGTTCAACCATTAAATGCTGCCTGACATAAAGATGAGGTGGTGTAAAATTCTCTCTGAAATGTTTATATATTGGCAACTCTCCGTTCCGAGAGGGGAAAAAACACCCTTGCACTTAATATATTTTATAACAAATAATCTGCTTTTCTCTCTCTCTCAAAACTCCCCTCTAATTGCAAACATAAACGTTACTTTAGGAGCACCCACTAGCATCTACTCTCCTTGCCTATCCAAAACTCAACAAATGTTCTTTTCACATGCCATATTTGTATGCCTTTCCAAGTAAGAATGATGGTTCCTGAAAGGTTGTTTTGTGATCTCGATCCCTAGTTTTTCATACACAAGATTGCTGCCCTGCTGATGCTAATTCAAAAAGATGCAGAGCTACGTTTTCTCTTGTTGCTGGGTCTGGAACGTAATATTCCAAAATAGAAAAAGAAGACACAGCTGTTTTATATTTATCATGGAAAAAAAAGGTATGGTTTTGGACCCAAAATATTGAACAGTCACCACACTCTGAAGACCCACTAAGGAGAAAATGAGTAGCTGAAAGAAATCTTGCCAAGGAACTGAGAAAGGTAAAAGGCAAAGGTATGGATGACTTAAAGAAGGTACCCGGATTGACAGACAAAATATTATTTACACTACAGCATCTGCTATGCCATTATCCACAAGGACTCTCCCTACATTTAGTTGAAAATACATGGATTGGGCTGCTCTGGATACACCCAACACAGACATTGCTGGTGATCCAAAGTCTACAATTTCTATTGTTTCTAGTCCCCCGTCGTAACATCTTCTTCTCTGTTCTGTTTTCATAGAGGAGAAACTGGACCACCAATTGCCAGGCTCTTCTGACTTGATCACCAGGATGATCCAAAAACCAGAGGAAATGTTACCTTAGTATTAATATTTGTGTAATATTAATATAATAGCTATGTGTGCTGGAAGTGGAGACGAAACAGTGGTCTTTTATAGAAGGCCATTATTTATTTATCCCCTATTTAATCTCTTTGGCCATTCACAAGTGGTACACAAAACAATTCACAGCCTGAGATGGATTAACCCAGAAGGTTTTGTTGTTAAATTTATATCCCTGACAACAGAAGCACAAGGAGTTCTGAGCAGAGCACCACGAGCAGTGACTGACAACCAGCTCACCAGACACAAACTTTCAGAGAACAAACCAGCCTAGGTTAGTTTTCAAGGAGAATGCTGCATCTGGGTGACAATTAATCACAGAAATGGGAGGGAAGTGGTAGAAATGACAGATGAAGGATTTTGCCAGCCCTCCTTGCCCATGAACTGGCACAGCACACTCTTCCTGCTTTCCTCCCCAAAGTGCAGCATTTCCCCAGACAGGGTTTCAAGGTAAAGCAGCTGCACAGTTCTGCAGTTCATTTATTCCTACCATACATGTCATTCACAGCTAATGTTTCAGCTGTGGGTGACATTTCACCACCAGAACCCATTTTCATGACGAGAGATTACCCTTTGTACAAATCACATGAAAAATATGTGACAGCTTCTGGGGGGTTTGGGATAGGAGCTGTGCATCGCCTACAGCTTGAATAATGTAAAATAGTGAGGATCCAAGAGTAAAGATAGCTAAGTATTGGGGGACAAATAAATAAATTGTAAAGTCAGATTCCGGAGGACTAAAAAAAAGGAGAAGAATAAAAGAAGTGATTTTAATCTGAAAAATGAGTTCATAAGTAAACAAAGAAACTGTATTTTATACTGAAGATGTGCTTTAGACGGTGGAAAAATAAGAAATTCTCAAATAAGGACAAGAACTTTTTAGAAAAGAACACAACATTTTTAAAGAGCATTTGTACCATGATTTATTACTTATCCACAGGGCTTAGATAATGTGTATTGCTTCATAATTCACCATTGGCTAAGTCTAATTAACATCTGTGTCTAAAGCTATCTTTTTACTTCTGCTAGAATTTACTACTTCAGCTTACACACAGATCTAGGGAATAAGATCCTTGGATGGACCTGTTTGCAGAAATTTCACTGAAGTAATCATAGAATCAGAGAACGGTGTGGGTTGGAAGGGACCTAAAAGATGACGTAGTTTCAACACCCCCACCATGGGCAGGGATGCCACTCACTAGACCAGTTTGCTCAGGGCCCATCCAGCCTGGTCTAAGACATCTTTGCGAAAGATTTGAGAAAGAATGTCACATTTTCCCCAAAACAAGAGTCTGTTGCATTTCATTTAAGAGACCACAGATCCTGAGTGAGGTCGGATGTAAACTGAAAGTCCAGGAGCTCAGAAATTAATTTCACTTTGAAATTATTCCATAAGTTCCGACACGAAGCAGAAGCCCACAGGAGAACCACAACCACAAAGTCTTCCACTGCCACAGGGCACTGGAAGATTGCAGCATATCTTACCACATCTCTGCTGGAGGAGAATAAGAAAAAAAAAGTTCCGCAAAGCTTTAATCAAAGATCTAAATGAAACCTTTTCCCAACCAACCGCTGCTATCTTTCTAATCCCACTTCACATTTGCATAAAGATATCAATGCGTGTCACTTCAGGAAATACATGGTTTGATTAATACCATATGCTACCAATTAAAAATTAACTGTAATTCTGCCTCGGACTTAGTGAAGGCAAGACAAGGTGGTCATGGGGGTATCCCCAGCTGTTTGCACCCCAGGAGTCATGTTCAGGAGGGTCTACAGATCATGTGCTGTGCTCTCAGCTCGCACTGATGGCAAACCACCCACCAGTGACAGCAGCAAGTACAAAAATAAGTATCTAGGAAACCAAAGGCCTCAAAACCTCAAATACACCACAGGATGGAAAACAAGGGAGCTGAAGGGATTTATCCAAACCTTGGAAGCAAGGAACCATTATATGCCAATGCCTGTAGAACTGTAGGAAGCAACTTGCCCAGGCTACGTGGAAAGTGATAATCACCACCCCCTTCTCCAAATCTATCCAAAATGTAGAATGTTCTTCCCTGACCTCAAACTCGTCATTCAGGGCAAATCTAGGATGTAAGACGGATACAAACCAACTGTCTGAGAGCATTTAAAGTACTGCACTATGCAACAAAAACTTCTGCAACTTTCCATCTGACAGCTCCTTGATTCCTATTTGTATCAACAGCAACTTTAACATAGGACCGAAAAGTTCTTACTGCCACTCAGAGGACTCAAATATAATAAAATACAGAAGCAGCAAAGGTAATGAAGCATCTTTGCACCTTTTTCATTCTCTAACTTGCTCTCTTCAGTGGTCCAGGCATTAATGGGGGCTTTGCTCCTCTGAACAGCCTTGAATTTCTGCAGAAGCCATGGGAACACAAATAGTTACAGACTCTTCTAAATATGTTAAGACGGTGATGGAAAACTGATTAATAGATTCACAATAATGTCTTACTTTTGTTGCTCAAGGGAAAATGAAAAAATCAGAAAGCTTTGTTCAATCCACACGCACGTAAATCTCCACAAAATTGCTCTACTTTTGTACAAATTCTAGTACAGTGCTTTTCCTTCACACATTTAATACATCTAGAAAAAAAGAGTGAAAATCAAAGCTTTCCCTCAGAGCTTATTCTTCAGACAAATAAATGCTGTTTATTTACTAACCCTTGTAAAATAAACACAGTAATTTTACATATCAATTTCTATGCAAACCATCTTTGAGTGGGGTTTTTTTAATTAGTTTTGTTTGTGTGCTTGTTTTATGTTTGACTCAAGCTAAGATGCAAAAACACAAGAACACAACAAACCACAGAGATTGGCAATATGGAAAGCCAAACAATACCGCAAATTTCCCCGTGCATGAATCAAATTTCTCCTTCACAGGCTTAATAACATTCTCACAATAATGCCCTGCCCCTGCCACAGTTACAGATGGCCAGCCCATCCTCATCTGTGACAATTCGATTGCTGCAGCCTGTTGTCACAGACATTTTTAAAGCAGAGGAAGTATTAATTGCCTTGATCTTGTTAGGATTCTTATTTGCTGCTCCAATTAGCCTCTTGTGGGTTTTTTTTCTCCCTAAACAAATTCAGAACAGATTGAGGCAGGGCAGCACTCACCTCAAACAGTTTTGCCTCAACTTACTCTGAATGTAGATGTAAGAAAAATAGTTCTTCCTCCATTCAGACAAACAGCTTTTAACAGATACAGGAATCATATCAAGACCTCAAGTTTTAAAGCACATAGATCTATCTAAGCATTTAGGACATAAAATATTCTTAAGCTTATTCAAAATAATTTGTTGAATTAGGAAATAGCTGCTAAAAGATGAAGTTTCATTTCTTAGGGTAAAACCACCAATTCCCCTTAAAAAATACTAGTACCCCAGGTAACTGTTACTGAACAGGCTAGACAAGTTCCACGCTCAACATAAAAAGCTTAAAATGAGAGTTTTATTCTGGAAAAAGAAATTATTTTAGTGACTGGGTTTATGAGCTACAAAGGTATGTAAAATAAAACATCGCCCTGCAAGGCAATGTGCCAAATTCTAACCAATCATAACACCTTCCATAAACCAATGGGCTCACTTGGCCAGACCCTAGCCTTCTGTTTTATTATAGTTATTAACATTTAGTTTTCTTCTATTTCAAAGTGAGGAAGGTTTACAGACAGAATAGTCTTCTGAAGTTCTTCCACCTATCAAATGACAACGAGAGGAGGAAAAAAGATGACACAGGAAACACGAATGAGCTCACGTGGCAGCAGCAAGTTTCCCTGGAGTCCCAAAAGAGTAATTCTTGCCTGGAGCCACGCTATCCATGGCACACACTCGATCAGAGATCTATAGATAGAACATGATCTGAGAAGGGAGGAACTCCCAGATGCCTCCTGTGTTCCGTACCTCTTCAAACGCTACAACTATTTGATTAAAGATCAAACAGAGTGGAAAGGCATCAGCTTTTCTTTCAATTCATATGGTGTTGAGTCATTCTTCTCCCCTTTGCTTGCTGCCGTGATGTTCACTGCCTCTCTCAGGAGATACCATCTAATAATCTACGAGCAGCATTGACACACATCACCCTGAAGACTTTTGTTTATGCATAAGTCATTAGATGATCCTTCATCTTAAAAAAAAAAATTAAGGAGCTTTTTCTTCTTTGCTGGAGACCACGGCAGCACATTACCAATTTGAACTGAAAAAAAGTGAAAGGATTTTATTTCCCTTTCCCTTGGTAAATATTCTAAATAATATTATTCACGATGATAAAAGGAAAGAATACAACTATTAATTCACCCCATCCATGTAACTGACTGAAGAACCTGCCCAACACTGGTCCTGCCTCCATCACTTCAGCCTTTTTCTTCATCCAACAAACAATCCTTCCCTAATCCTGGAAAACACACATGCATGTGTAGATTCCTTTTTTTATCGATGTGAGTGATCACACTGGCCACTCACATCAGTGAAGCTGTGGTTATACTGAGTGCTTCGGGACCAGTGCATGTGTGCTTCCTCCAAACTGGAGAGACAAAGCATCAGAGTACAATGCATTTCTGAAAATGCATTTTCAGAAAGAAAAGAAGAAAAGTGCTCTTTAAAAGAAATAAAATTATATACACACACACACATATACATATATCTATTCCTAGAAAATACCTACAGTAAAATTTCTAATAATGATAAAACCCTGTAGCCCATCTTGAACCAGTTTCCCACCTCGCTCTAAATCACTGGGAAACAGTAAGTTTGAGGGTAAAAAATAAACACTTATGTTTTAAAATTACTTGAATACCCAATAATAGCAGAGCTCAGGAAGGTGAAAAACCTGAACTACAGGTCATGCACATTTACAATTTTCACAACAAGATGGAAAGCCCATTTATAAAGAAAATATCTTGGGACAAGGCAATAGCAGAGGCTGAATGAGGCATCTGAATATCCCATTTTCCAGGAGGCAAACAATCCCAGCGCACGCTAGCACAATAAAAATCACATTAGTCTATTGTGCTGCAGGCCAGCAAACCTGTTAAATAGAAATGTAATGTTGTTAAGAATCCCACTATTAACAGGGGGAAGATTGCAGCTGGGGAGTAAAAGTGGGGAAAAAGTGCTAAAAAGGCACTGTTTGGGGAAAAAAAATTAAAGAAAGACAGGTTTAAAAGACTTAATTCCAGTGTCTGAGGTCAAGCTTAATGAAAGACAGGATGTGAAAGCTGTCTTAGGCCCCAACACTGCCTACTCCAGCCACCCCAAAGCAAATAAAACATCATCCCTATACAAGACAACAGTAATTTAGAATAGGGCTTATAGAAATATTTCCTTTCTCATCACAGAAACAGGAATTACTACTGATTACCAGCCTTGAAATTGTTTAGAAACTTGGGGCTCAATGCACTTTGGAAACATGTTTTGCTTTGTGCATTAAACAAACATGCATGGAGCCTTATAAATCTTATTATGATTAATATGTAGTGCTGGAACTTCTCAGGTAATTTTAATCTGTGGGCTCTAACTCCAGTATTTTAACACTGCATAACTTTCCTGGAGTTAATACCGTAATGTGTAAAGTTTAGTAGAGTGATTTGGTGTTTTCCAACCCTGACCCTTTTATAAAGCATCTCTATAAAATTCCGTGAGATCAGAGTGATCAAAACCACTGTGATTTAATTGACATTATCAGAAAAATCATAGAATCATAGAATAATTTGGGCTAGAACGGACCCTTAAAGACCATCTAGTACAGCCTCTCTGCAATAAGCAGGGACATTTTCACCTACATCAGGTTGCCCAGAGCCTGAGCCAACCAGGCACTGAATGTTCCCAGGGATGGGACATCCACCACCTGTCTGGGCAACCTGTGTGAGTGTTTCACCACCCTCATAATGGAAAATTTCTTCCTTACACCTAGTCTAAATCAGCTGTGAATCTGCTTTCATCATCATTTAAAATTAAAATTCAAAAAGAAGCTACTTCCTTCTGTTGTCTCTAACAAATATCGATCCTAGTGCTAAAGAAAAGGAGTCATAATTGCTTGGTTTTCTCTCCTTTTTTTTTTCCTATCTGTTAAGGTGACCACTGGGAGTTGCACTGCCTGGAGTCTTGATTAAATGTTTCACTGCATCCAGAACACTTCATCATGCAGCATAGCCAAAGTCTATTATGGCTTACAAGTGACTCATGCTTTAGCTATGAGAAAACCATAATAAAGAGCATTTTACATAAAAATGCCCAAAAGGTTGGTAATTTAATCTGGATTCTAAGTAGTATGCAAGGTCTCTGTGTCCAGTCTGTGCAGACAATAAGGCATTGTCTGGAAGTGCGTTACCTACTGTGGTTACATCTAACTTTTCTTGCCAAAGTCCAGATGAAAGACACTGAAAAGAAATCTTGTCCCAACAGAAGGCCACCAGCAAGGACAGGACATTGACATTTCCAAGCCAGAAGATTTTAAAAAAAAAAAGTTTTCCTAAAGGCGAAGCAAGCAATGCAAAAATTCTCATTCTTTCTGAAATCAGTATTTTAAGGTAATTTAAGCACTACGTCATTTTCTGCTCCCTCAAAAGAGACACGGTCTCACATGCAACAGAGGGAATTAAAACTGGGTTAGGGAAAGCACTACTCAAACCTTGGCTAATTTAACAAAGTAACAGCACGCTGACTTTAAAACACACATCAAAACATACAGAATCATAAACATGGAAACCCAGTCTGATCCAACTTCACAGCAAATGAGAGATAAACATCAAATTGGTACAAGGGATAAAGCTGATAAGAAATGCCACAAGCAGTTATTTTTTCCCTTCCTTCACCACCAGAACCATAATGAAATACAGGTTATTTTGTCAGTACTGGTTAACGAGAAACATGTATAGCTCAGTCAATATTCATACAGTTTAAAAATTTGATTGGTTGTCGGAATGAGTTATTTTGAACTCCATTTCTATAGGACTAATCAGCACACTAGGACCTCTCCCAGGTCTGCCCAGAAACTGCAATCCAGTGGCACCAAGGCAGAGCTGGGCTGGCACTAAGGACCATGAAAAGCTCCTCCACCCACCCAGCCTTTCCATGGATGCTGGATATGAACACACACATGGCCCTACGGCATTTCCCCAGATAAAAGGGGCGACTTTCTCACAAAGACATTACTTCTGCATCTAGTACTACCTCTGGTTACAAACTCAATTCCAAATACCTGCCAAACCAACACAAACACTTGGCAAACACTTGCTAGTGAGGTTTTTCTTTTCAGATTTTTTTTTCTTAAATACTCAAAGCAGTATACGTTTGGGAACCATTTGGTTTATAACTTTGCATTTAATTAAATGAGGTCTACTGCCATGTAATAAGAAATGGATTGAATCGGTAAGAACATTTCAGTCCATGCCAGAGAAAAAAAAAAAGGATAAAGTCAGAAAATGCGAGCATTAGAAGTTCAAGAATGGGAATGTCACACCTCTAAATTAAATAAATCACCTAATTAAACTTACAGGTGTGACATTTAAGACACGTGCAGTCATCAGGACAGTATGATAAATCCATCCCATCACTTGAAGGCTGCCCAAACAGCAAAAGAAAAGCTCTTTACCCAGAGGCATGGTAGAAAAAGCATTGCTTGAGACTCTAAAGAAAGCACAGACCTCTTTCTGTGAGTGAAAAGGAATTACAGATACAGGACTGAATGCTGACTGACATTTTGCAGTTATGAGGGTATTTTATATGGCACCTTTCTGATAAGAATCCCTACAAGAATCTAAATAGACTGTAGCCAATAAAACACACAAGGCCAACGTGTTACTTTACAGTTTCAGGTTTAGAAGTACAAGGTCATTTTACAAAAATGCCTGAAGTTTTTTTCTCCCACTGCATCAACAGGCTGCTAGCAGGGAACTGCTGGGGCTAGAAATTCCAAGTATTTCTGCATCCTCGTACAAATTTCAGGGAAATGCCTTCCTCACCATATTCCTCTTTTGCAGACTGCAGGCTTATGCAGCAGCTTGACATCTGGTGTCAGGGAGGGCCCCTTCCCTGCGGCCACAGGCCACTTGAGGCCAGAAAGGCTTTTTTCTGTGGCCACGGACGGACCTTTTCATGTGGCTGCCCTCAGCAGAGCCAGCTGACAATCGAGGCTATGGTGGCAGGGTCAAGAACTTCAACTCACTGGGCACACCAGCCGTCCTTTATCCGCTTTTCTCGCACACATCAGAATTTTTATTTAGGCAGCTGTATCTTCAGGCATATCTTTCCCCAGTTATCTGTTTGGTCCACCATGGCTGTGTAACCTTTACTACAATTATTAAGAAAGTCCTACACAATAACAGTAGGTTGATGCACTGTGTATCAGACCAACTCCTATACCTGGACAAAAAAGAAAGTCCTGCGTGCCTCCAAAACCTAGTTTTTCTGCCCAACTAGATTCAACATGTCTACGTTATCTCCTCCTGAAAAAATTTCTGTTTCTGGTGATGAGGTTTTGCAATAAAGCCCTTCTTGAAGCTGAATAAAAACCCCTATATTAGTCCTTTACCAAACTATGAAGATTCAAATTTACATATAACTACAAACTTCCATCTCCAGAAATATTCTAAATAGCTGAATAACACATTTCTTTTGGCCTAGGAATGTAAAAGGTGGCCGAAACTCAGTCTATAGAATTCTTCATGTCAGCCAACAATTTTTGTTTCCCTCACTTACCTTTTGAATTTTCTTACTCAGCTGTTGGACTTTGGATTTGACACAGCAAATTTAGAAAAACAAGCATTAAAGACTAATTAAAAGGTCTTTAAAAAGTCCTTCACCTTTTGAAACTTATCATTTCACCATAACTGTAAATATACACATGACCTTGCACACTGAAGAGAAATAAAGTGAAAAACCCCAGACTTTCACAGAAATAGCTGGAATAGCTGGAACAGTGTGCTTATGTGGGATTCTTATAGTCATCTTCCTTAATAAAGAATATGGAGTGTTTTATTTGAGCATAAATTCAGAGATTTGACTTTTATTGGTTCCTAAATATCCACTACATCTTCCCTAGATGCAGAACCTACATCAAACTATGAAGTTACACTCTCTGGCTGCTACAATCAATAATGAGAACTTTTAATAGCCCAGATCCTGACATACTCCTATATTACATCTCTCTCCCCCAACACCAGACTTCGCACCACAGCCAATCTCTCACTGACTTGGTTTTATTGTGGATAGTCCTAAGCAAGCCCTGATTACTGGGTCAGAAATATCACCAGCAGCTGACAATCAGAACACAAACACAGCTGTCAGGAGGGCTACTTGATCTACTCCACACAGAGACTGACCAAACCAAAGCCTCCCTTCAATCAAGGAAAGACTTTGAGTTCTGATAATCTTAGCAAACCTTAAAGGAAAAAAAAAAAAAGGAGAAAGAAATACATAGGCACTTCTGCATATCTTAATTTCAGTGTGGCAGGAAGCAGATATACCACAAGAGAATGGTTCCCATGGTATTTCAAGAATAGGAGAAACCCAAGAACCTTGTCTTGCTCGCGTCCCTGTCTGATGTCCCGACTGAAGTGACTCAGCTATCCCTTGTATTACAGCACTTGGGTTTTTCAGTTATTATCCTGATCGTGCCAAATCTTTGATCCCTTGGAAGTTCACCACCACTGGTCATTACTACAAGTCTCTGGATATTTAAAATGTATGGGAGGAATTTTAGAAGAGCTGAGAACCACCAGTTCCCTTCTGAGGAACACAGGAAAAAACCCAAAACAAAACAAATCAGAATAAATGCTCAAGCGTAACCATAAAAGATTCAGAAACTCTTCACAGACTTCAAGAACCCCTAAATACACAACTAAAAGATATAATTCTGTCTTTTGAAGAGTGAACCTAAACTCAATTTCTTTGCGTTTTCCCCTTGTTTTCCTTCCTTTGATTTGTGTCTTCAATAGGGTGTCTGTGATGTGGCATGAGATTTTTTTTTAAAAAGCACATTTTTTCTAAAGACCTTGTAGGCTGCAACAGTCTCAGTCTTTCTGGTTTTAACCGAATTAAGAAGTGCCGTGTACTGGATGTACAAACTGGCCCTCTATCCATGTGGAACAGATTAGAGGATGATCGTTCATTGTATGCTCACAATTGAAGCATTTCAATAGTTTTATAGACAATTGAGAAAAAAGAAAAAGTATTTTGAGGACAAAATTTGAATGGCTTACAGTTAAATGATTATATGATATTAAAGGACAGGAAAAACAGAAACAGAGTAGGCAAAATTTAATACAAAAAACCAAAGAAAGTCACTCATTAACTCTTAGTAAGAAAATTACAGCAACAAACCTGGGCATCATGGAGAGGTCTAAGAAACAATGATGAGGGGTTTTTTTCCCTGTTTTTTTGTACCATTTCCCCCCCTACCACCACTTAGGATGCCTAAATCTCAGCCTGGTTTGATCCTTCCATAGGGTGTGACACACCTGATTTCCTAAGTATAACACAGAAGAATGGCACAGCAAAACTTTTCTGTAAAAAAAGTATTTTGTAGGTACGAGTGTAATAAATCTGGAAGCTTTCTGAGAAAGTCATCAAGCAGTGAAAAGAAGGAAAATAAGGCAGGCAAAGACTTTTGAATAATTAAAAAAATGGCAACAACTCAAATGCCTCTGCTAGCTCATTGTGTTAATGGTGACAACAACATAATTACCAACATAATTTCATAATGAACAGCTGGTGATAGGGCAACAGGGACAGCACTATGCCCCAAAGACATCATGGTGTGCTTTACAGGGATTTGTTTCTCTTACAAGTAATTGCATAGGAAGTAGAGATGCAGCTGTTCTGTTTGAAAACGTTCTATAGCTGAAAATACCCACACCTATCTAGAAACATATTGCTTGAAATATCAGCATTTGTGAGAAATTACTGAAGGCAATTTCTGCATTTATCAATAGCTGCCTTCTACAAAAGTCCAGCAGACTTTCTCCAACATGATTAAAGGCATCTTTTTTTTGTAATAAAATATTATGGTATCAGTCTTCCAGGGGGGAAAAATAAGAGACAGAGATATAAGGTGATATGATTGGTACAGTGCAGTTCACGGCAGATCTGGCTGCCAGCCTAAGCACTCACCATTCCTTACTTTCAGTCAGAATGTGACACTATCCAAAAGCTATATGGTCACTAGCAACAAAAGGAGGAAGGAAACCTCTTGCAAGAAATCTCAGCCCCCAAAAAGCATGTGTAAAGTGAAGTCACTCCTGCAGACAGTCTTTTCTACGACCAAATTATAGTACAGAATAGAAGAAGCTATTATTTACCTTTCCTTTATGGTTTATGAATCAATGAGACACTCCCTGCTGTGTGCCATTTGCTGACATGGCATGTGTTGTCTCAAAAGAAGATACTGTTCAAAATGATGAATTATAGGTTGCTGGTGTATTTAACACATCTTTTGATAACTATTAATTGTGCATTGTTCCAAATGAATTTCCTACATAGGCATCACCAAACAACACTCAGCAGCTTTCTTACTTCTTGAAGCCCAGTAGGTCACAGATGCCCTCCAACCAGGCCATGGCAATTCCCTGACAGGAGATGGTCTGCAAAATGCTGTAAGTATTTGCAATATCCTTCAGGGAGGAAGTTACAGGTTATGATTACAGCAATTCAGGTTAAAATAACAACAGCAAAAAGAAAAGAAGGGGGAATATTTGTAACAATGCTAACTGATGGCTGGATTTGCATTCTGTTTTCAGTTACCCGAAAACACATCCCGAGAGACTCCAGCCAGGTTAATGCCTTTATTTGCACACATATATATATATCTATATATACACCACAGATTAATGTACTTGGCAAGCACTGCGAGTGAATTTAAATGAGCCTACGATACAAGCAAGTTAGAAGGGTTAATTGAAACCTCTCTATGCAGAAATGCAAACCCCTCAAATCTGTCAAAATTAATGAGAAAAGCCAGAAGAAACATTATGGTTCTGTCTAGACTGCCAGAACCTACAGTCTGCCTTGTATTAATAAAGGCTACAGAAAAGAAACTCTGCTGTGAGGGTGGGGAGGCCCTGGCACGGACTGCCCAGAGCAGCTGCGGCTGCCCCATCCCTGGAAGTCCCCAAGGCCAGGTTGGATGAGGCTTGGGTCAACCTCGTCTAGTGAAAGGGGTCCCTGCCCATGACCTTTATGGTCCCTTCCAACCCAAACCATTCTGTGATTCACTTTATATCCAGCTCTGTCATCCTGGTGTACAGGGCAACAAAAGCACAGGGAATCCTTTTATTTCTCTGGGCTTGATATCAGTGTTACGCTTGGATAGGAGAGCAGCTCCAAATGGCCTCCTTGCGACGATGCCTGAGCTACAGAGCCACTTCTCCTCCCCAAACCCATCCTGCCCACAGAGCCCTCGCTGCAAACTGGGTCTGACCCACAGCTGGAGGGAACCAGGCTGAGCAAAACCCCCTTTCATTTCCCCCACAATCTGCCGACTTCAGAGAGCAATACAATTGAGGCCTTTGATAATTATACCCTATGTCAGCTCTACAGCTTCTCCCATCTCAGCCCTTAGACAAAAACAAGCAAAAGCAAAAAAAAAATAATCTTACAAAGGAAAACCTTACAAAGCAGAATAAGCCTCCCAATATGACTCTGCAAGCCCAGACCGACAGCACAGCTTGGAGGGGCAAAACCAAGCAGAGGTGACCCTGAATGTGCCAGAGGGGCCCAACTGCTCTGACATTCCTTCAGTGTTCTGGGGTCTCCAGGTCTCCTGGATATTCCCATACCCAGGACACATGAGCACCTCTTGGCACCTCTGGTAAATCCCTACCTGCTGCCTCAATCCATTTCTTATTTTTCAGGCTGATGAACGTGTACCTAATAACCAGCAGAAATGCAGATAGGACTCCCAAAACAATTGGGTTGACCTACAGTAGTTTGACACTTACGAAGACACCCGTCTTCCATCCTTCCTATCTTAGACAAAAATCTTTTCCTACGTTTCTAGCAGCCCCTGGTAAAACACTACAGACATCAGAACAGCTTTAAAAAGCAGCTTACAAAGTACATTATCTCTACTTTCTTTGCACAGAAGGTCATTTAAAATATGCAAGTAGCTTCAAAATCACATTTATTCACTGCCTTTCAGCACAAGCTCGATGAACATTAAACTTTTAGTTCTTGGGCTTAGTATATGTTGGTTTTTTATTAACTTTGTACTTTGAAGGTTTAGAAAGTAAAACCATGCAAACCATGATCGCCAGTATTTGTGGCTCTTTAATTTAATACACAGCTACAACATCACAAATACATTGCTGAACTAATAAAATCATCACAAAACAACAAAGAACATCAAATTCTGCACTAATTTTTATACTATACAGTCACTGACCTCACCAGTACTTTCTAATCAAGCTTCCTGTACCACACTTATATCATAGTAGCTCATCAAATTTTCTAATTTATGTACGAGGACAGCTCAGCTCCTCTGGTTTTTGGGTACATTCATGTATGCATCTTATTAAGACTAACTCGATTAACACCACATATTCGATAATCAGTTTGACAAATAATAGCATCAGACTACACAGAAACAGAGCAGCACTTTAATTTTTTTTTTTTATTCTAAACTTGAGCTTATTTCCTGGTATTGAAATCATAATTAACTTACATCAAAAATCCTGCTGCTGTAAATCCTACTGACTTCAGTTACTATGCCAGAAAGTGGTCCATCATGTGAGTCATCTGCTACAAAATGGAAAACAGCAACCATGCAACAGAATAATGCCAGCTGAAAAGATTTATGTTACTCTCACCACATGCCCCTTCGAATTGTGTAACTCTGCACAATGGCTACGATACCATCTTGTTTCTCTCCAATGTGACTAAGGAAAGGTGACTAACCATTTCAATTCACGTGTTTTTCTTCCTGTGGGCCTAAAAAGCAGCTTATTTGTACAACTCAGGCACCACAGCAACGAAAGTTGTGTGTCTCATTTGGCATAGGGCCAGGTAATGCTTGCCAAGTGCCAAATGCTCCAGTAAGCTAGATAACTTATACAGAACTGATGCACAGGAGAGAAAATCAGATTATTACTGCATTTACTACCAGATACAGCCCTAAATTTCACTGTATACAGGGCTGTGCTTTAGAGTGAGCCATCCTCAGCAGACGCTTTTGGAAAAGACACTTGGCACTTACAGAGTACAGTTTAAAAAGACACAGACAAAAAAAAAAGAGGTAAATCTAAAAACAAGAATTCATGAGTACATCTGTAATTCTGTAATTATCTGCTCTTAAGCCTTTGCATCTGCTTGTGTACAGCTGCTCAGCACTGTCAACAATAACCTTAAAACCATGACCAGATATCATCTCACAGCTTCAAGCCAAGCAAAAAAAAAAAAAGGAAAATATATTTAAGTTCACATAGTGGATGTGAACTTAAAAGTGTTAAAAGGGTGTCCGTAGGGCTTTATGTTTTCAAATTCAAAAAGGCTTGTGTGAAACTGAAGAGCTGTCTTCCAGGAATTAGCAAAAGGAATAATCTCCATGGGAGAGGCTTCATCATAAGAATTCATTGTCTAGCAATTGTGTTTTGCAAACAAGGACTTTAATAAAAATGTTCTGTAAAACGCATTTCAGTAAAAATCTCCTCAAAACAAAACATCTATGGTCAGGACAAGCAAAGCACCACATTTTAAAACAAAGAGAGCTGTCAGCATTAACCCTCCCTAATATTTTAGGAAGAAGGTTTCTGAAGCTGTCACACAAATACTTAGTTCAGAGCAGGCCTTGACCACCTCCAGGGGGACCTCAGAAGGAGGGATGAGTAAGCAAATAATTTTGGTGGGAATTCAAAATAGGACATACCTCAAAACTCAAAGCTACTGAATATCCTCAAAGCCTACAAAAAGTCTCGTAAAGATGCTTAAAAACACAAGGTAAAAAAATCTCAGTATTTAATAGAGACCATCTCTTTATTTTCTGCTGCTAGCACTGTGCAGAGCTGCATCCTCTGGGAATGGCTGCTCCCTCTCCCAGTGTCCAGTGAGATTATTCCAGGCCTGGCAAACAAGGGCTGTTATCTCAGTTTCAGTCTCAGCTCGGCCAAATACATGAGAACCAAGTGGAAGAGGTCCAAATATTGTTGTAGATGTGCAGTTTTGTCTATCTGTGCTTTCCTGCCCTACAGAAGCAGTGGTGACACACACGTTTGGGGTGCAACTTCCACGTGGTAGCATGTCCCATGTGCTGGAAAAGGCTGCGGGGTCTCTTCCATTGTTTGTAGCTGCACAGTTATAAATGGGTTGAGTTAACTTGATTATGGGTGTACTGATGTAAAAGTATGAATTAAATATGATTAATTTATGAAGAGCCTAAAATTACTTTCCTTGGCAGAGTATTCACCTAGTGGTGCTGTGGGATTTGAAAGGTCCGACACTTCCTTAGGGAAAGGACGAGAACAGGTCACCCGAGTTATCGTTCCCAACATCACCCACGGTTCATCCCCTCTTGTACTAGCTACCAGTGGTGCCACAGAAGGTACAGTTTTCCAAAACCCTGCCTATTCCTTTTCTTAACCTTGCTACTTTGATTCCCCTGCCATTAATATCTGTCTCTCTCTGTATCTAAGTAGGCAAACTAGGAGAGCGTCCCTCTTCTAACCACTGAAAAATTAACTAGCTCCCACAGGCTTTCTTCACCGGCCTTATTCTCTACCTGCAATCTTCTCATAGCTTTTATTGCTCTTCTGTGCACGCTTCAATATGCTTGCTGAGCAGGCAGGCAGCGCCGCGGGCGACGCGCAGTCAATATATTCCGATGTTTTACAAGCAACCTTCCAACCCACGCCCCTGACAGGGGAGCTGGGAGCTGTTTAATGTGTCCCCTCTGGTGAGCAGTTGCGTCCCAGCGCTGTATTCCGTGTCAGGATCGCTCCTGAAGGAGAAGCGAGGGAGGTAAGGAGGAAAGATTACCTGCTCATTCCAAAGCCATTAGCAAAAGGTTTTGTGCACACTTCTTTTGCACACAAAAGGAGAGAGATACCACCTAGACAGCCAGGGAAAGGGTTCACAGGCACCTAGAAGGCAACAAGGAGATAAAAACCAGCCAACTGTGTACAACAGACCTAATTTCCTGCAGCGAGGGAGCAACAAACACTTGCCACAGGGGAAAAGCCACAGATGTCACATCTCCCTGTGAGGGGGGGGTCTTCCCATCTGAACGCAGGCCAGTAACGTGCCCCAGATGTAGGAAAGGCAAGCCACATGCCACGGCATGAACGAGGAGTGCCACGCGTATGGCATGGGAAAGAAGCCTCCTGTTCTGCTGTTCACGGGCTCACCTTAGCTACAGCCCCTGGATCAAATTCCAGTGCAGGAATCCAGTAACTGTGTGGAACCAAGGGAAAAATCTCAGAAAAGAGGAGCAATGATGACTACAGTCACTGAACATGACCCACAAACTGATATTGAAAGAGATGAGATTCGGTCTCGAAAATGAAGATGGGGAGAAATTATATTACAATAGCCTTACAGCACAAAGAGAAAGGTAATAAACTGTCTAAAAACCAAAGGACTTACACAGTAATAAAAACAACTTAGGCTAGCACCTAGGAGGAAATGCTGCAGCGCTGGGACGAAGGAGAGTCTAGGAAGCAGGAAAAGTCACTACCAGAAACACTGAAGGCACCTGAGGTCCTGCCTCTGTGCTGGAAAAGGTGCAGGTTCCTCCCAGCCTTCTCTCTGTTTGATACCACCACAGTTTAGGAAGCAGTTTAGGTGAACAGTGACTGCCAGTGGTTGGTGAGACCTGGTTGAGACCCCAGTGAGAAAACAGGATAACCGAAGTGAAGCTTCAGACTGCAGCTCAGCACCATCCGTGACATGTGGGATACTTCCCTGCATCCCTTTTAAATGACCCCCACTGCAAGCCTTTTTTCAGGGATAAGAGAGTATCAACACCACCTTGAGCACTATCACCAATAAAAGTCAAGCCTTCATACGAAAACCATCTGCATTTGATTTGCTCTTCCTGCTGCTCTGCACATCACCACCACAATTATAAACAGAAGTATTTGGCTCCACGCCTTGCCCTTTTATTGCTTTACTATGCTTCACTGCCAATCCTTATGGCAACAGAACTTGCAAAGTCATGGACTCTTATAAAAATCTTATAATACTAAAACCCTGTACAGTGAGATTTCTCCTACTCTTGGACACCGTGGAGTTTCCAGGTATTGTTTTTGCTCTCATCTCATTTTATATTTAATATAATAGCCAGAAATATGAGTCAACAATAATAAGTTGAAGATTTTTCTTTTTTTTTTTTTCTTTTCAGTCTTAGGTATTTCCTTTCTGCTTTCCTCAGTGCACTCTGCTCTGATTTTATTTGTACTGCAAACTCCTTGGGGCAGAGGCAGTCTGTACAGTACATTCTAAATCTGAGTTCACAGAAGAAAGTAGAATACTGAATTGTGATCCTTGCTAGCACACACTGAATATTTCCTGATCATTTGACCAAAGTGTTGTCCAGTAGGCTGAGCCCACTGGAGTAAAATATGTCCCTACAGCCACAGTCTGAAAATAAAGATTACTGTATTTATCAAAAACCAACAGTTTGCATTAGTTCCTGTTCCTGCAATCTTTCTTTAAATCAAAGAAACAACACAGAATCAGCAAGATAGGCCAACACAGCAATTATTACACTAGGTTTGGACTCTGAAAGCTAAAAGGTGTTCCCCCAGGTGTGTGCATTAGCAATATGGCAAAAGTTTGAACTGGAGTAAAATTAAACACTGTGCTGTTCCACGAGGTGTAATAACCAAGGTAGATCCACAAACTAACTGACCACTAGGTTTACAGTGGTGAAGTAGAAATATTTTTGAGCACATGGGTGTGAAGTGGATCTGTGCAGCACTGGGATGCTAGTTCTGATACGTTATGATTACGGGATACTGGGAGAAGAAAAAAAATCTGTTAATTTTCTGTAAGTTTCCCACAATATCACAAGTTTGGAGTGCTTCTCACAGCGTTAGACACATCCCGGGAACTCACCTGCTCCGAAGCACACGAGCTGCTGCCTGTGAGCTGCCTGTGATGGACTGGTTAAGTGCCAGGTGACGGGAGGAATAATAATAATAGTTCAATAGATTAGAAGCATTTTCAGAGCGGAGGGATAGACTAGGTCAAAAGCAAAGAGCAATAAAATTTGAAAATTCTCCTTAACTTTACCCAGTACTGCAAAATGAAAAAGTGCTGCATTCAAATTCTGTGCCATGCAGTGTTTACTTTCCNGGGGGGGGGGGGGGGGAGGATGTAACTCTTATGCACACAATTACTTAAAAAGATTTTATATAAATAAGAAAAATTCTACAGAGATACATGTAAGAATTTCTGTATTCCTCACATTTTTTATTCAAGTTAAACTTGAATAATGGGGAAAAAGCCATTTAGCAAGAAAAGGCAAATCTCAAATAGGCAAAAACAGTTTGGAGGGCACTCATATGGATTTTCCACTGTGAAAAACAAGGAGATTCAGATGAGACCCCAACAAATAGGAATACTGTTTCTGGGAAGGGAAAATCACCATTTCCAGTATGATGGTCCAGAGGCAGGGTCCAAGGGCAGTGCTTCTCATCAAAACCCACCAACATCCAGCACTGCTTTTTTTTAGCCCAAACAGCCAACTTTCTTTTCTGGAAGACTACTTTTTGCAGCACTGGAAACTGATCATCCCCATCACCTGAAGTCTTTGAAGAGGAAAGCACAGTAGGTAAATGCTGCCATCTACACATGGCCAACTGAAGGTGGCTGTGCCAGGCTTGGCAGGAAAATGCAAGGAAACACTGCTCTGCTGCCCTCCACAAACAACTATCAGAGGGTTTAAACAGGCAAACCAGCATTACAGGCAGGAGGCACATCCTGGACAACTTAGGTCCCATAAGAAAAGTTAAATATTATCTAAATCTGTGAGTGAGAAGCACACAGAAAGTTTGGATTTGCGACTACTGTGTCAAAAAAGTCTCGTCATTGAATTATCGCTTTCTTCTCCTGACCCACATGCACAGATTACATTCTGCAATATCTCAGCTGTCAATTAGAGGTTTATATGACACTCACAATATATTTTAAAATAACATTTCATACAGCAGCTGTGTTTACAGAAGGAAATATTTTTATAGGGCTCTTAATAACAAATGTCTCCCCTTTCTGCAAGGCTGTCCTTCATTCTAATTATCCCTTTCACTCTGTTGATGAAATCTGTCTCTGGTAGACAGATTATCATCTGTAAAGTTCAGAGAACATTAATCATCTATTTTGGCATGCCACCTGTAAAGGACATTAGGATTTCAAGCTTCAGTTACATCATGTGACAAAACATTCACAAAAATACAAATCATTACCTAGGATTGAAATTATTAACCCTATTTAGGTGACAGAGTATGTGATAGAAGATAGCTTCTTCAACTTCTAATCAAAGAAACACACCAAAATACAATTTATAAAGAATAACTAAGTAATATCTCAGGTTTGGTTGGGCTTTTTCCTTTTTGGGGTTAAAATCTATTTGCTTTCTTATATTGTCTTATATTTCTTTCTTATATTGTCTTTCCCTAATATATGTCTACATACCTGAAGGTATTTTCAAAATATGTGCTTTAAAAGCACTATTAACACGATGATCTACACACTGGTCTAATATTCTTATACCAAAAAGACAGCAAAAGATGAAAGCTCTCCCACCTTAGACTTCACAGATTTGGTAAGAAACTTCACGCTACTTGAATAAAACCTATGGCTCACTCAGTCTTTACTTAATGACAATGGCTTCTGAATGGGCATTATTTATTTATTCAACCCCACTTTGACTTCTTTGGGTGACGTATCATCCTCCCTAGTGTTACAGTGGTACATGAATATTTTAACAACCCTTGGTGTCTTTTACACTGAAGAAGATGCTCTGAGAAAGGCAGCCAGCTAACCAGCTTCTGCCCAGGTTTTTGAAATGATGAATTTCTGTTGTACCTCCCACAATGTTGTAAAAGTCAACCTCTTTTACCCATGCACAGATGCAGCAGCTGAAGAACCGTAAATTAAAATAAAAAGAAATATTTGTGTGAAGCTTTCATTATTAACAGAAATTACGGCCAAAAAAACCCTCAAAAAATGAACCCAGGGGCCGGAAAAACACTGCCCTTCCTGAGACTGTGAAACACATCCTCTTGACTGAAAAAGGGATGCACATCAAGAAAGCAGCGGTGGATAAGGAATGAATCTGAAATCTCAGCTCAGTATTGTTTTTGGCGGCCCTTGTTCTTGCCAGAACAATGCAATGCCCTGGGCTGCATGTGCCTTAACACACCACCAGAATGTCCCAGGTAAGTACTTGCTAGAGAAGCACAAGTGGTTGGGAGCAAGCCCTCTCTTCCAATCTACTGGGAAAGAGGAAAAGGGGGAAAAAACCATCTTGTCTCTATTTGTTTAAACCTACCTAGAAGGTTTATAGGACTCACAGTTATGAGTGGGCAGAAAGGTAACCCACCAAAAAGAACCTCCTGCAATTGACAGCAATTCATTTGTAAACACCTTAATTGGTTTTCCAGTTTAGAACACATTTGTTCCTATTTTAGGGCACTACAGCTTGAATTGCAATTTATTAATTGTACTATACCATGGCTTGGCCTGAAATTTCAGTATGTCTGAGTTATTCAACCCTGCTAGGATTAGCAGTCCTCAAAGCAATGCCAAGGCCTTCTGTCCTGCATTACAAACACAAAAGAAGTAAGACTGGAAAAATCTGGAAATCAGCTAGCTGGTTCATCCCCATGCCCAAAGAGAGGATCAACTGTACCTGTGGTATCCCAGACAGGCACTTCTGTAAGCACTCTGAGAAATATATATGCTAAGAACTGTTTCACAAACTCCCTGGACATGTCTTTACAAAGCATCAGTAGCTTTGCCATTAAAAAGCTGTCCAAGTGACTAAGCAATCCCTCCCTTAATGCACCAAGCCCAAAATAACATTTATTTTGCTGTCCAATAAAGAGATGGACCTGTAGAAGCCGTTCTTTCATTGCTTCTACTGCTATGCAGCAGCAGGAGAATGCTCATACTTAGACCAAAGATTCACCTGCTCAGGCCTTCACTAGTGCAGTAAGAAGTGCCCAACTTCCAATTCTATACAGTTATCATTTGTGAAAGAATTTATGAAAAGCATGTATAGAAAATTTCTTAAGTAAAATATATCATATTTCTGGGGTTTGGGTTTGTTTGGACATGGCAGTGCTGGGTTAATGGCTGGACTCCGTGATCTTGGAGGTCTCTTTCACCTGAAATGATTCCCTGATTCTGTAACTCTGAGTGAAAAGGCAAGTGTAAAACTACGGACATAAAAAAAGCACTGGGACATACGCAAGAATAAATCCCCCCACACTTCCCGGCTCCCAGCCATTTTCAGTTCAAGGATTTCTTGAGCAGGATGTGGTTTCTATACATTGTCCAACGTTCCCTTGAACCCATCTTGACTTCCAGCACACACAATGCTTTTTGGCGGGGAGCTCTACTGTGCAGCTCCATCAATTGTGCAGAGAACCACCTCCTTCCAGCTCTTCTGGAGACAAAAGAAGTTTCTAGCTTCTTATATCACTTTTTTTTCTTTAAAATGACATGGTATGTGCTGTTTCAAGTACTGCTCTGATAGATCAAGTAGTCTTACGCTCATCTTGATTTCCCTCCAGACCCAGGAAAATGATTTTGGAAACAGGATCAATGCCTCAGCAGAATTTACTAACCGAACACTGGATTAGGGTAAAGTAAACTCTCCCTGGATCTAAGGAAACGAACAAATGGATCTACCAGGTGTGCAACTGTTCAGTTCTTTGCTGTTTCTTGCGATAGGTCCCCTGCATCCACGGCCTTGACAGAGAGGCCAGCCTACCAGCACTTAACACCAGTAAGCAGTACCAGGAGGGACACTGCCAAACACTGCCCGTGAGCAGAGCCCCAGAGGCCAGACCCTGCTCCTCAGGGCAGAAAAAGAAAAATGGAAAGAAATGAGAAGTGACAAAGCCAATTGCCGTTGCCTCGTTATTTACAGAGAGGTCTTTCAATTGCAAAAACGTCTGTGTAAATCCAGTCCCAAAGCTCAGAGGTGGTTTTTTTACATCTGCACAGGTGGGTATGCTCATATAATACTTTTTGCACTGTCTACCTCAAAAAATAACTTAAGACGCAAATTACAATGGTTTTCTGTTGCAAATGGCCATTTTTCTCTCCCCACACAGGATATTGGTAAGACAGAAGCACATATGAAGAGAACCACCTTCACAGCTCACTCACAAAAATGACACAGATTAATCTCCAGCTTCTATATTAAACCAACAGGAAAGGTTAGAAGCAAAACCAGCCAGTGCTGGAAGTTTATCGATGATGCTAGAATTTTGCTCTTTGGGTGCTACTTCTCTCACTTCTGAGCTCTCCTGCTGGTGAAACAAGATCAGCTCTTCAATAAAAAACAGCTGGCTAAAGCTAAACCAAGTCATGACAAATTATATTCATACAGCCAACATCATTATAAAGGAAAAAAATAAAATCTACCTCTCCAACATCAGCATCTGGAGGTTTTCCTTAAAACTACTGTGTTTAAGAGTATGATGGGTAAAGGCCCAACACTGGATAAAGTCACCTTTCTACCAATGGCCGGCAACAGCAAAGGCCGTGGTGATGTCAATTTGTGGCTTCCTAATTTTAGTTTCCTGCTTCTGGTAAATGAAAGGGAGCCGTGTAAAAACACAGACTATAACAGGTCACCATGTTTTGTAGCAGATATTCAACGTCAGAGGTCTTGCACTAGACTTCCAATGTTTTTATAAGTAGATTCTTCACGCTAACGAGTCTGCAACCGGATCTCACCTTGTTCTAACCTACTATGAGACTGCCCATAAGGAAAACGACTGACGTGAATAAAACCAGGCAAGGTTTTCCTACTTGTGCTGGAGCTAAATAGCTTTTTAGAAAATATGAGACATCTCTGGGACACATTTGAATAAGCAGAGGAGCCCTGTAGCCTGTGAAAGCCAGGGATCAGGCTGGACATCGTGGTGGTCTCTTTAGTCTTTCAGCCTGATGCTATCCATTGACTAATCCCCTCCTCATGGCCATGGGAGATGGGCTCCTGGGTAGCAGTACACCACAGAAAACCAACCCTACATAAATTTGTGAAGAGCAACTTATATGCTCAGAGCCCAGATTCACAGGAGAACTATGAATGAGATACACCAGGGAATCTTCTCTGAAACCCAAAAATCAATACTTAGGAGAACAAGCAGCCACTTCCAGAAGATATTTAAAAGCAGCTATCAAGCAAATTACACATTAAAAACCTACGGAGCTGGTAATTATTTTAACAGGTAATGAATACTTTAAAGGCCACCATCTGTGCATCCAACTTCTGAGCATTGTGCAACTGCATGTTGGACAAGTGTTCCTGGAAAACAATGCCCTTGCTGCCTGACCAGCTCAGATAACCTGTGGACTCCTAGCATCCTGTGCCTATCTCCAGTGTACAGTCAGCAGCGGCCTCAGAAACAAAGCAGACTGCAGAATAAAACAGCAAGGTGCAAAGGGTGAATTTGTCAAATCACACCATTGCTTTTATTTTATCTTCACAGAGACAGTTCTGTTCTCTGAGACCAAAAATGGCTCCTGCCCCCAGCGCTGCCAGGGCTTTTTGAAGTTATCGCTCTGGGTCTCCAGCCATCTATCTATCTGTGCACGTTTCAGTAACCTTTACTTCTGCTGAATAATTCAACAAAGCAAAGATTTGCTATTGGCAATCTCTAATCTAAAGGAAAAAACTAAAGCTTGCATTTGGTTTATTATCACTCCCAGAGGGGAAAAAATAATAATATATCTCTCCTCTTTGACCTTATTTGGGACTTTGCTTTGGGAACTGGCAGGAGGAAATCCAATGCTGTCCAAAGTTTTGATTATGGGGAAAACAACTGGCAAAATTGCACGCCTAAGGGTTAAAACAACAGTGACAAACAAGAGTTGGTGACATTGCTGATGACAATCCCCTCTGAAAGCCCTGGCAGGATGGCAAGGACTGCATGGATGAAGAGAGGTCACACTGCCCAGGTTTGAAAGGACACAATGGACTCCAAGGAAAAGATGGGGGGGTTTTGTGCATGACTGTAAACTCAATGAAAATGGAGCTCTGCTTTAAATCCCGCCCAGAGGCCAGGCCAGGCTTCAGTGTGCTGAAAGAACCTGACCAGCTCATGGCTCTAATCTCACCCACCAAAGACAACTCGGCCAGTTGTTTGCCATCATCGTTTTCCTTTTCAATACCTAAAATCATTAATCTGCTGCTCCAGGTCTATCAGGAGAACACCACGAGGCAGGACATCACCACAGCCCTCCAAAACCACACAGCATCAATCTTCCCTCAGCTGCAGCCTGGCATGAAACTGCACTGACATCATGCAACCTGGAGCTTCACAGAGAGCATAAAATTTAAAACAGAAGCCGTAACAGGATCCGTTTCCATTTGCTACCCCTCCACATTTAATATAGGGGATATTATCCTCCTATCCTATGGCAAACTCGCTAGGCTGGGGTTTTTTTTCATTCTTGATCTTCATCCATCGAGCAAAATGTCATCAGTGATGACAGTACAGCTCTTGGTAAAGGAATGATGTGTTAGCTTGTGCTCCCTCTGCTGCTCCTCCTGCAGCACAGCAAACACAGCTGGATCCGACCTAAAGATCCCTGGGGGTGCTGCCCCTCACTTCAGTCCATTTCACTATTTTTTCTGCACTTTTCTTTTTTAAAGGGGGGAGATTTGAAAACAGAGTACTGAAGTACATAAACATGTAGGGCTTTAAACAAAGCGATCTCTGAGATAACAGATCCAGATGGGACTCAAAGTCGCCTGGGATCCCGAAGTCCTTCTGGCCCTGCTGCACAGAGTTGAGCACCCCCCCTTCCTCTCAAGGGGATGCAGATCCAGTTGCAGGGTGTATGAAGGACCAGCACTCACAAACCCCTCATCCTCTGCAGGCTGCTGCCGTGCCACAGTGGCACATTCCTAACACGGCAGTCACAGGCAGCCACACTTTCTGCCTTTGCAGATGCAGGGACATCTTCCCTGCAGGGCCACTGCATCTCAGGGGCAGTGGGGAGGGAAGAATGAGTATGAAACTTTAGACAAAGGGTAACCATAAAACTAACTATGGTTGTCCATTAAAGATTGGTAACAAAGCGTAAGGGAAGAAACATTTCTCCAGAATTACAGCTCACTCAACCCAGGTACAAACCAAGCCTTTGAGGAGATGGTTTGGTCATTGATGGTTAAGCATGTCCTTGGTTTCTACAGCTTGAACACCACCAATTAAAACAAGTGGTACTAACTAATACCAGCAGCATCACTCAGACCCACAGGAAGACTAAGATCAGTAACATTTTTTCCCATTTACTCATAGTATTTTATCTAGAAGTACCCAATTGTGTCAACTGTCATAAAGAAACTAATTTTAGGAGAAACGCTGAGAAGGAAACAGGAAGAATGTCCCCAGTGAAGAAAGGCTGGGCAAGCACACATACGCACATTCATTTGCTTGAAAACCTACATTCTGACTGTCTTGGCGAATTCAACAATACAAATCGTGTATGTCAAGTAAGCCTAGGAGTGAAGGGCAAACTTTCTATACATTTATTTTTGCTTGGTGTGGGGAAAATACTTCCCTCAGCATCTAGGACTTTAGGATTGCAGGTTGGATAGCATTCATTTTTTCTGTGTTTGCTTGTATTTTTTTGAAAAGTAACTCTAACTCACAATTCTGACTAATAACTCATAACTCACAAGGTGCTGTGATGATGGAGAAGGCAGCAGAAGACCTGTTTGTGCTTCAACTGAGTGGAGAATGACAACCAACCCTAATGCCATTGTCACCATGACCCTTATTCAGGTAGAAGCAGCCAAAAAGCCATAAAAATGGTCAAAGTTACAGAGGTAAGCCAGTCAACAGCAAGGAGCATCCACTGCAATCAATTAAACTAAGCAGGAAGAAACTGATACGCAAACCATCCACAATAAAATGTGAAATTCACTTTATCCATCTTCCCCTCCTGGAGAGAAATTGTGCTGACAGGAAAGGCTGGAGGTTGTGCCTGAAGTTTCCTAATCTCCCGCTCTAAACTGGATGCCGAGCCCTTGCACTGACCTGGTGGTGCTTTATATTTTTTAAATGGAAGTGTATATAAATAATTTCGTTAGAAATCTATTTGGCAGTCAAAAACAAGGGAAGGAAGCCTATAATTTACTGACCATAACTTTAAAAAAGAGAGGGTGTGTGAATGTATGCTTCTTTGATAAATCTTCCTCCCAAGTATACACCCATATCAGCATTTCCTCCTCCTGCCGATTTCAGAACAAAAATGTGCAGTCTAAGTGAACTTCTATTTTATCCCACAAAAACCTATCATTCAGTGGTTAACAAAGACCACTCGGAATTTGTTTTTCTAAAAGACAGCTAACCAATCCCTGTAATTCAAAAAGACTTTTTCTCATCAAAGCACCACAGGAACACTGAGGAAACATTTCAGAGCTCAGCATCCAAGATGTGGGCATTATGTGCGACACAAAAGTACTCTGGAAAACTCAAGGCTCTGGTATGACACTGTATGATTCAACTTTTTGGCACACTCCCCTTCCACCATCATCTGAAAACCATCTGAGATAACCTCTAAAGAAGATCTGGGCAACGGTCTCCTCTTCCCTTCCTTTGTCCCAACAGAGAACTGTAATCTGCTCTTTGATTTCTTTTATAAAACAGGACTACAAAGGAACAGCAAGGAAAAAAAAGCCCGTTTGAAAACAAGGCAGCCAGACATCCAGCAAGAGCTTCTCATCCAAGCTTGAGGGAATCTCACAGCTGGCTGCTGCCACATCTCCCTCCGGATGGCCATGGCTTCCGTCTGCTTTTGCCATCACCTCCATCTTCTGGCTTAGACAATAGCAACAGGTGCAACAACAGCAGCACATGAACAGGACAGCCCACGGAATGCGCGTGTTTTCTGGTCTAAGGGTTCAAGTGATAACACAGAAGCACGTGCTTGATGGGTATCGCAGCCCAGAGCCACAGGATGACATGCAACCTCCTGACACAACAATCCGTACAGCTTTTCGACCATGATATTTGGTAAATGCAGCCAAAATATCACACTCAGGGCTTGACAGGGAACACAGGAAGAGTACTTGGGGGGTAGGACCAGGCTGTTCCAGGGTGCCAAACAAAAACACAGTCTTCAGCTGTTCTGTTTCCCACTTTGGGGTAACTACCCATTCCCAAGTAAAATGTCACCTATTGTCCCCACTCTTCCCCACAGAAGCATCCCTGACAGAAAGACCAGACAGAGCAGCAGCTGGGGAGGAGCCCACAGCCTTTCACCTTTAGGTTACCACTTGGAGACACCAAACAGCTATCAGATCACTGGAAACCACCCTGTCTGACATATGGAGATGGGTCAGCCACAGCACACCAGTCCTTAAATTCTTGGAGGCATTACAGCTACAAGGAACTCTTTTGTACGTGGGAGAAGAGCAGAAGACAATGTGTGTTTGCATATTTTCCATAATTCAATTGGCTAGTTTCTGTAGGTCGTTTGTTGCCTCTTTCCATCATCCCTGATGTGGACGCAGCAGGAACATCTGCAATCCAGGCGGTGAGGGCTGAGAGTCAAGAGAAGGGCTGGAAACACAAATATGAACTCATGCTCTGCAATTAAAAAGATAGATGATATCAACTTCACTCCTGTATGAAAAAGACTGGTTATTACTAAAAATTTTTTCCTGTCAATCTGAATTTATTACTTAATATTTACTTTTGAAGTATCATATTTCCAAAGGATATCTCACAAAAATCCCTGCCAAATATTTTCTGTCTTGAATTCCTGAAAGAACACACTTCTGCGCTTTCCAAACTGTGGTCCCTCCTTAAAAAAAGTGGCCCATGCAGAAGGAACAGAAGTGCCAAAAGCATACAGTGACCCAAAAAGAGGAAAGGTGGTATTTTCCTTGAAAATGAAGACGTGATGCAAGGCTCCGAGATCTAGAGGGTGAGAGGACTGGCACAACCATGAAGAGGACAGTAATCTATCGTACTGTTGATAATAGAGCATCAGATGGAATAACAACGCAGGGCCTTGACCTCTCATTCCAAGCATACATCTTAACTTGGCAAGAGGAATTTGTGTCCGGTTGTATTGTCCTGCTGATGGAGCTCAGCTTTACATAGGAGCTCTCCACATTTTTGGCAGCCGCTAGCCAGTCATCCTGATTTTTCATTTTCATAAGTGTGCTGTCAGGAAACAAAAACAAGCCAAAAGCCCGAGTGTCAGACTCCGTGGAGCAACGTACGCGCACAGAGGAGTGCGGGGAAGCCGGCTCTGGTCAGACCACCACACCTCACTGTGGCCTTCCGGGACTTAAAGGGGACTTGCAAGGAAATGGGGACAGACTTTTAGCAGGGCCCATTGTGACAGGACAAGGGGCAATGGGTTTAAACTAAAGGAGGGTAGATTTGGATGAGGCATAAGGAAAAAGTTTTTCACAATGAGGGGGGTGAGGCACTGGTAGAGGTTGCCCAGGGAGGTGGAAACATTCCATCCCTGGAAGCATCCATGGCCAGGGACTATGGGACTCAGAGCAACCTGGTGTATTGGAAGCTGTCCCTGTTCATCGCAGGGCGGGTTGGCAAGATGACCTTCAAAAACCCTTTCAAACTCAAACCGTTCTATTATTTTCTATGAGCTCATTTTGTGGGAATGGCTGAACTCCACTATGCTCCCATCAGGCTTACTTTACTTCTCTCCCAGGAACCCATTTATACCTGTTATTGACTTTATAACCCAAGCTTTGTTTTCTTTTTCCTTTTTTTTTTTCTTTTTGAAGAAGAAGTAGCAGCTCTGACAGGCTTTTAGTTGCTTTTCATTGTAGTTCTCCTCAATTACCTATTTCCAGTAAAACTACATTTCTGTCTGTCTGAGCTACAGCTCACGCAGGCATCCAGCTGTCAGCAGGGCCCAGCTAACTAGGAGGGTCCTCAGTAATGCCAGGGTGACAGGGGTTAACTCCTGTGGTCAGACCTCTTTTTGTGAACCATCCGTCACAAGACTCCCTCTTGCCCACTGAGCTGCTTAAAATAACTTTTCTCAATTTATATGGGAGCAAAGATTAAATGACTTCAAAAGAAGCTAATACTGGCAGATGAAAGGAAATAATCTTATGGATACGTGAAGGAACTAGCTGTTTCTTTGATTACTGCAGGGAAGGAGGTCCCCAGCACCATCACTTCATTAACATCTGAGATTTAACTGTGTCTAAAGGCCCCCGAAGCCTATTCACACCCATCCCACAACAAACTCAGCAGTAAATGACGACCCCCCTAGGAGGAAGGTACATGCTTTTCAAAACCCAAGATGCAAACAATATCCACGGGATATGAACCCTCAGTCTTCCACCATTTATATTTTATTTATCATGCTTCCAAATTCCAGCTGCAAAGCTGAAGAGAGGGAGATGTGGTTTCTCATTAGCGAAAGCAGTAAAACCTGCAAGAAGGAGCTGTAAAATAATGTCCTACATACCTGTGTGGAAAACCCCTGGGATACCACTTAAACTAGGATTGGCTGGTATTTTTCATTTAGCTAAATATGAATATGAGTTTTCCTGATCCATCTCAGTTGTACCCTTTTGTTTTACTATCCCAAATTCATTCCTGGCTCCAAATTCTTTCCCCCTGGGGAAAGGTTATAAACTTAATCCTGGAGTTTGCTTCACACATCATTTGCAGCTTGTCAATGGGCTTTTGAATGTCGCTGTGTGCAGAATAACATTAGCTGGGGGAAGGGTCTAGAGAGTTTATTTTGCTAATGGAAAGAAGAATGACAGGACTAAAAACAAGTTTTGTGTTTTGTTTTTTTTAAATCAAGTTAATAAAAAAATTGTATGATCATGTATTTTTTTCTGCAATATAAGTGAGTATAAAAATTGTTTTTTGGTCCACACTTAGTCAATTTTTCTGTTACTACTTTCGACCTGTGGGACAGAATGAAAAGCCATTTGTTAAATTATAGCTTTTCCTCCATTTCTGACTCAGTTACAGGGTAGGTTTTTCTTCTGAACAAATTACCTCATGGCTCAGTTCAAAACTGATACATTAGCAATGCGGTCTGCAGATACAGTCTGCCATGCTATGGAAAAAAAACCCTTCCTCAGAGCTTTAGTCTCAGGATGTTGCCACCTGGTAGCAGTTGCCTGATATCCCTGACTACAGGCAAATTACTAGCTGGAAGTACTGGGCTTAAGAAACAAATTCTTTCCTAAACTGTCTGCTAGTTATGTGATTTGGGGTTTTTTGGTTTTAATTTGTCATTGCTGAGAGCATTTGTGTGCCTTAACAGTTTGTGCTATTAAGAAACCTCCTCAAGAGCGAACTGTTCTCCACAAACACTGAATGCTTAAAGCTGTAATTTCTCTTAACATCACACACACTTCCTATCAAACAAATGGGAATTTTTTTGGCACTCTCTCAGGAAACACCTTCCTTTAGGGGGAGTTAAAAAAAAAAAAAAAAGAAGTTATCTTAATGCTCTTGCTACATGAAACTTAAGGAAGCGCACATCACATCACACAGACCAAAACCAGAGTGAGCGGCATCTGATAAAGCTTGCGGGGCTGGATTACAGTGACTTGTTAAACATCAGGCTTGCTCGTGCCTCCAGGCTGACTCCTGCTCTCGGGACCACAAGGAGCTGCTCAATTTATGGGAATTCCTCAGTGGGATTTGCCTAACTGCCCAGGCTCAGTTGCTCCTCTCTGCCCCCAGTGCTCCCGGGCTGGGTACCAGCCTGAGGGATGCCGGGACACCACTGGTGGCCACCTCCAAGGCTGATGGGCAGGGGGAAAGGGCATCCCTTGCCCCTAGAAAGCCTTGCCCTGCACAAGGAAGGAGCTGTAAGCCAGGCAAAGAATGCGAGCGTGATCTGAAATCCCATTAAAATGGATCCTCTAGCTATCATCATTCCCTCCCCCAAAGCTGTAGCATTGCTAAAGATTACACATACAAGTTCTTGTCCGTTATTCCCTCAAGCAAGGCCAAATTATCCAGTAATTGGTATTTCCAGTTCATTGCTGGATAAAACAGACAGGGAAGATCCGAGTTATGGAGAGGAGAGGGTACAGAAGCAGCACCACCGTGCGTGTCGGCAGGACCACTGCCACAGCGCCCACCTCACGTCCCAAATAATTCAAAGAGAGAGACACCGACAAGGAGGCTTTTGATCCACTTGAGGTCCACAGCACCCACCAAGGAGAGTGTGTGAGATACACCACAGACCAAAAACACTGCACGGTGCGAGCAGCCAGGCCGCTCCTCTCCGGATGCGACCGCGTCAATCACAGGAAGCAGCTGCGGCGCAGGCAGCTCTTTGACAAAGCAGCCCGACTCTTGCCTGCTTGCCCGTGCCAATTTTAGACTGGTTTACCTTCACAGGAATAATGAGACATGAGAATTGTGCTGGGCAAGACCTAAAAGCCACTTTGATTTGTAAGGAAAGCTGCAGTGGGCCATCGCTCACAAAGCACAGCCGGGCCAGCCACCCCGAGCGCCTTTGGCACTGCCACAGCCAGACCTGAAGCATCCACCCAAAACATACAATACTTCAGCCTGCTCTGCACTGCTGTGTGCCTTCTAAAAGGCAATTTACACAACTAAGCCTTTCTGTCAAGGAAATTGGAGCAAGACATGGTTTGTTAGCTTTCCTTTGTCCATTTTTGAGAAAATATATTTTCCATGGAATAAGTGCGTGTGTGGTTAAAGACAAGCTCTGCAACCACTGCATTAGGACCAAACATGGAATTATGTATGAGCCTGACAGTGATTCATTTTAGTCTTGAAAATGAACAGTATGAAATTAGAGCAACATTTCAGAACTACAAGGTGGCTTTTGCAGCTAGAACAGGAATTCCCCTGTCCATACTGGACCATGCTCCATTGGTCTGCAAGCGCTATCAGTAAAAAAGTCAGTAGGAAATTAAAATGATACAAACCTAGGGGACAGCACTGGAGTGACACTCAGAAGACTCACTTTGGTGTGCCTGTGTCTTCCCATGCTGCTCATCTTGTCTTGTGAATGGTAAGGATTTCTGGATCACAACCTGTACTGTTTTTCATAGGTGGAAAGAGCTATCCCTGCTGGCAAGCCACCACTGCCAGTTTGCTTCCCAAGGACTGCAACAAAGCCCAGCCACTCACACAAACAGGCTGTCCCATGCTAACTAACACTGCTAGGGAGAGTTTGCCTCTTCTTCTTGAAGAGATAACACTAACAACTTAATCCAATTAACACAGCACAAAGCAAGAGTCTGTAATTCCAGGGTGGATGTGCTCTAATGCCTCCTATGGTTTTAGCGAAAGGAAAGTTTGCACTAGATTAAAGAAAATACTCAACATTCATTTTTGCTTATCGTGGAGCAAAGCAGCCTATAGGAATGCATGAGCCAGCAGAGGCCAAAAGCAGGAATGATGTCTATCCCTTGTGCATAACATCGTTGCCTGCTTTGAAAGAATGTTATGTTTCTCAATGATATCACTAAATTACTGGCTTGTTTTCCATTTGAAAGATACTGCGGAGCTGCGGTCCTTAAGCAATCGTTCTGACCAGCTGCCAAGCCACTTAATCACTTACATGCATTCGAAATAAAAGCTGTCTAACTTACAAGAACTACATCAGCTCAGTTGCCTATCCCAAATTGCAAGGAGCAATGTGTGCCTTTATTCTAATAATGCACAGAGGAAAAAAGTTGAGAAACTACACAGAAGATCAGCTTGTTCACCACGATCGCGAAATCCTAATTGCAACCAACAGCAATGGGATTTTTACTGACTTCAGAAAAATTACATTTCTGCAATATCCAACCACACAACCACTAAAAAAAAAGTGCCAAGAAACTTGGGAAAACTATTGGTAATAAAAGTTGAAGATAGAGAATAGATCTACTTGAGGCCTAGCATAATACAAACAATGGGAGTGATAAATCAGAGATTCCACCCTTTCAGTGTGCAAGAGGTTAGAAAAGGGTAGAAATACAAAATACCCAGGATTTCCAAAAAGTCAGAAAGCGTGGGGTGCAGAAGGGCCAGCAGTGAGGTCTAGAGCCTGGGGGGCTGGCAATGAAAACACTCTAACTTTTTGTAGTGGGACAGAAATGAAGGTGTGACAAATAATTGGAAGTCATGTTAACTAGGAATGTCTAGGAATGACTTTGCACCCTAACTGTCCTGTTGGAATAATTTCACTAAATATACACAATGGGTTGGATCAGAAATTTTTCATTCCACTTCAGACAAAAGGGCTACAACTTAAGAAACACACTGGGTAACAGCCATAATGTTATGAAACACCTTGTTATGAAAACGGCAGTTGCCTGAAGAAACACAAAATCTGCAAGAATTAATTCTTCATTTTTTGTGCCTTCAGTTCTTTTCAACTATTACTGTATTTAATGCAGCATCACTGCATCACATTTGTCTATCTACAGCATGGAGCACTGCGATTTGTCATCTTAATACATTAGCTCTGAATTCAACAAAAGCAGATTTTCTTTCCTTTTTTTTTTTTTTTGCCTGAACGAGCAGCAATAATACACAGCTTTCTCTGAAAACTCAAACATCATCTTCTCCTGACCTGATGTTCCTTTTTCAGGCAATTCTTCTCGAGAGTTTAGAGAGGCACTGAACTGCCAGAAAGGAAGGAGGCAGCTATAGGAACGCTGCAAGGAGAGGGAGTGACCTGAGAGCATCACTTTGCCAGGACATGCAGGTTGCTGGCCCACAAATCAGCTAAAAATGGATAATCTGCTGGACAAGGTGATAAGATTACAGATCAGACCAATTACAGCTGGAAGCTGCTTCCCAGAACTAATTGATTAAGGCACCTTAGGTCTAAGCTGAGGGACAGCATTTGATCTGGTAGGTGCTACAGAGAGCACACAGGACCCACACAGCTTTCCTTGTGGGATCCAGATTTGCTCCTGGGTTGTCCAGCTGGAAGACACTTGGTAAGAGGTACAGCAGGCAGAAGGCACCTGCTGCTGGTGTCCTGTTCCTGTGGTGCCCACACAGTTGCCTTGAGCTTCCAGTGCACCAGGGCCTCCAGATACCCGATCCTTCTCCTTTCTTTGCATCCTTTCACTCCCACCACATCCCAAGCACAGAGAGACCCCCCCCTCCCACCCGGACTGAGGAGCTTGCAAGGCACAGCAATTTTTTCAGCACTCACAACTGCCACTTTACAAAACACAGAACATTCATTAAAGCTCAGGAACCCACGTTTCTGCTTGATTTTAATGATGCCACTCACACCTATTAAATTATCCATAAAGCACTTCAATTTAGCCAAACCAATTCCCTACCTCTGCTGCTCGCCTATTTTTTTGGTTTTTTTAAGTACCATTAAAACAAAGACAATCTGAAATAAGTGTTTTTCCACAGTACCATCCTCAAAGCAATTATTTTGCTGCAGAGATGCAGTCAGGAAGAATAACCTCCCCACAGTCTCTTTGGGAAGGCAGGAACTGAGCGAAGCCCTCAGAAAGCCAATCTTTCAGCTCCCATTCTTCCCACACACATCTCAAATCATCTACTGCATTTCTTCTGCTCATTTGACTTCTAAAGCTCAAGCAAAGCGGGGATTCAGATAAAAGACAGCGCTAGAAAAGAAAAAAGAAACAACTCAGCCACTTCCTATAGTGATCTTTGTGCAGTACTAACCCCAGGGTTTTTTGGATGCTGGGCAGTGTGGGTCGGTTTGCTTTCAGCCAGCATCAAAAACCGTGGACTTTGCCTTGGATTGCTGTTCTGTGCCTTTGCAGAGGACAGTTCCAATTCAGAGCAACTGTGTAAATTAAGGGCTGCATGTGTGAATAGGAACTCCAGCTCTCTAAAAAGGGAAATTCAGCTGATGGACCTCAAAAGAGTTTAAAAAAATGAAAAATTTAAAGAATACTTCCACAAGACCAGCTGAGCAATTCACGACAAAACAAATTAAAAAAAAAAAAAAGCCCAAAAATAAACAGTAATAAGAACTGCTTATTAAAGGACGTAGCGCTTCCCAGAGGAACATCATATACACATCAAAATAAAACAAACAGCTTTCATATGTTTGCATATCTTGATACATATTCACAAGCCCACTATGGGCAATTCAAAAGAATTAATGAAAATTTGGCTGTAAGCTCAGGCTATGAAGATGTACTTAACTGTATTGTCACCTAGGAAGTCATACTCACTGAAACCGTGCTAAGTTGTCTGAAAAATACAGAGAAACAGAAAAAAAAAAATCCAGTCATTTGTTTGCTAGTCAGACAGAAGCTTCAGCCAGACAGTTCCTACCTCCTTGACTTCCCTTTGGCCTCAGAGACTGGAAGGAAAAACCCAGCTATCACCTCTTGTCCCCCTGCTCTCCAGGAGTACACAACTAGCAGATCTCATTTCCTCACAGTTTCTTCATTATTTTTGGGCAAGGAAATTATTGTTTCTCATTTTTTCCAGCTTCCAATCAGTTTCCCAGTTCTAAATGACCTGAATTTGTTTAATGAATTGAAGAAACCTCTGATGTAGCAGACAAGGCTTCTGCTGCCAAAACTTGGTTAAGTGGTTAAAATTAAATAAGAAAAAAAAAAGAAGGAAATGGTTCTGACCTTTTAGGTGGTGATTTTTCTGTATGCAGTGGTAACAGCTTTATGACTGGGTCACACATCCAGGTGTGGGACCCTGAGAAAGGAGAGGGGCTTGCTAGGCTGCTCTGAAGGGTACTGGCTTTTTGGAGCCCAAAATAAAGCCTGGGTGCCAAGGTAAAAGCCTAAAGGAGTGAAGAGAGTCCTCTCTTAGGAAGCATTTAAGGCCCAAACTTGTTTGGTTTGGCTATTTCCATGCTTCCTTTACCTGCAGAACCACACACAATTTTCATTTGCCTTCAAGTTATTTTAATAGCTCATGAGATTAGGCTTTAATGAATTGCAACTTCACTTGAAGTGTGGACTTCTTAAGGGAAAAAAAATATTTACTTAGAATAACAGTCTTCTATCCTGCATGAGATGCTCAAAAGGGACCACAACCTTCCTGGGTAAAAAGCTGGAAAAGCCATTGCAGCAAGAGGGAAACTTGGCTGGCAATAGAGTTGCTGGCACCCAGTGAGGGTGAGAAATAATGGCAGAGGTAGAGGGAGGGATGAGAGAGACATGGGATTAATCGGCTAAAAGGAGACAAATGACAACTCAAGGTCTCGCGGGCTGTGACTGTTTTGGGAATGAGCACGCACGAGCGAAGGGAGGAGGAGGGAAAAGTCTGGGACGCGCTGGCAGAGGCGGGAGGGTCGCACAACGAGCAGAGGATGGGGCGTGCACATTTCCCTCAGAGGACTGGGGATGAATATCCATGTGTCAACATCCAGGATCCGGGAAGGGGGAATAGGTGGATAGTGTATTTATGTGAGCACACCTCAGCGTCCAGATTATTTTTAATCACAGAGTACACGTGTCAGAAGAAAGAAATCTTGAAAATAATAATTTAAAAACCACCTTTAGTTATTGTTCTTAGCCTGTAGAACTTACTAGGAAATCTTGGCAAGACACACCTGGATTCCCATATTTTTTTGGTGTGAGCTGCTCTTCAGCAGTGAGAAGGTCTGAAAGGGCTGACTGAACATCCTCTATACCCTTCCACAGTACGCATGGAGGGACACGGCACAACTTCTTCAGCTGCTTTTACAGCAGACTATTTCTCACTTAAGGGCAAGCCCCTTCCATTATACTGATATTTCTCTACCACAACTCACTGAGTCCGAGCACAACACACATCCAGCACCACGGAGCGGCGGCCCCTCAGCCTGGGACACTGCAGCTACTGTTCCCTCTCTCTGGGCTTTGTTTTCCGTCTCCCCTTGCTTTCCCCCAACAAGCCATGGAGCAATCCCTGCTCCCGCAGGCCCCCCTCCCCAAACCCCAGCTGTCAATACCCCCTCGCTCTGCTCCTGGATATGCGAGCGCTCCGGAGTCAATCTTCCCATGAAAATCAAGTCAATGACCTGCCCTTCCCTGTTCCTTAAGAACCAGAAAAAAAAAAAAAAGGCCATAATTTTTCTTCCCCTCAGTTCTCACGTGTTGTTAATGTTCACTCGAGTTGTTAGGCAATACAAAATGCATTAATTCCTCCAAAGTGAGTTCCCCATGAAAGATTTAATTGTTGCTGATTAGGCATAGTTTTCTCCTTCACCACCCCCCCTTTTTTTTGGGGTTGGTGAAGAAAGAAGAGCAGAATGCAAAGATATTTTTCACTCAAAGACCACGTTAGCCTTATTATCTAATCAAGTGGAAAGGCCTTTGTCTGTCCTGGCCCTGCCAAAAAAACAAGTGAGGCAATAAAAACCTTTAAGATTTTTCTCTATCCTTTGTTATCCCAAAAGACCCAAGTTTAGTCAATTGCTGTCACATCACTAGAAAAAAAGAGAGGAGGAAAACAGAAAAGAAAGAGAAAAGATACCGCTATAGCTGTTAAAAAAAAAAAGTGTGTGTGGGGGGGTGGTTCTGTAACCCATGAAGAAGTCTGGTACACAAAATTGCACAGTAACTTTTAAAAGATTTGCATTTAAAAGATTGAATACAGGACGCTTCCCTGTGACCATAGAAACATTAGAAAAGGTGGAAAATTCAGTCTACTGAACTTCAAATGACTTTATTAAAGTGTCACTAATCAGAACCCGAGGACACAAGGTTTTAGTGTTTGGGCTAACAACGTGAATAACCCTCAAAAGTCAAATGACCTTCTAAGAGCATTACTTTTAAAAAAGCCACTTGTCGACAGCAAGTTAAGTAAGAAAAACTTGACTGCTTTTAAGAAATGAGTAATCCCATGCAGCTCACAAGAACATAACTGAACTATGTCTCTAAAACCAGGCTCATATAAGACAAAAATCTCCAAAGCTTCTAAAAAATATACTATGTGGACAACCAAGCATTTGGTTTCATTTGGGACATTAGGACAAACTTTGAATGAAATATATGAAATATTAATTTGAAGCTAATATCCACATGCAATGAAACAGGGATGAGGACAAATATCTAACAAGCTTCATTTGGAAGCTTCATTCATTATCCATACCAGCAATGCCAAAATACTGAAAGAACACTGAAAAAACACTGAAAGTAAGTTACATCCATAGGATTATCTTCTGTCATTAATCAGAAGGCTACCTGAATCACAGCTCAATTAATATGTTTTTTTACCTGAGGCACCATCAGTTCTATAAGACAGCCATCACCTCCAATTCAGTTCTGCCTCCAGAGTTACACCAGGAGCTCTGTGCCCAAAACTTGCTGTTCCTCCCAGTACAACTCCCTGCAGCTCTGGGCAGCTCTCCTGGCTCATGCAGCAAAGATTTCTCTCATAGACATCATCCTTTTGAATCTTAACTCCTGCATCTTCATTCTCTTTTGATTATTCAGGTCTTTGCTGTATCTTTTATACCAGTTTAAAATCCTTTGGGTGTAGGAACCATCCACTAGAAACAACCACTAGTAACAGGAAAGTACCCTGTAATATGGATTGAACAGTTTTAGAAGTTAACATTATGCATCAGAGCCAAGCAGGTAGCTTTCAGAACTGAGTAAGATCATCTAGAAGGCAGCAAAAATTTAGTTTGTTTAGTGTCTTCATTATGCTTCAAAACAGTGCAGTACAAACATTACCCACACAGATAGTTCTTTCTTAGTAGCGAGGTTATATTCTAGTGATGTAGGCTCCTTAACTACACCAAGCAGCAAGGCAGCACAATGTCTAACTGAGAGAGCTCCAATATTTAGGGATCCTTTAGTTAAAAGTAGTATTTCCAAGTCAAATGGATAGAAAACTTCTTTTACACATGACCACGGGCAACAAACACTGGGGCTCTCCGGCCTTCAGTGACCAGGTCCCAGCAAATAGGGCAGATGCAGGGGTTTCAAGTGCTGGTATAGGTAACTTCCCCACAGGGTGTGCTTCTAGTGACTTACCTCTCAAACTACAGGGAAAAAAATTGGCAGCATCTGTTCCAAACCTGCCAAACACAAAAGTGTAAAGCTCATTAATCTGAACTAACAGGTGACTAATATTTCCGACACATTTTGGGTGAGCTGTCGTGGCACAGACTGAGTAATCCCCTTAGCGTGAGAGCCCGGGTTGGGACTCATGCCCAGCATTGTAGACCTGGACCAGAAGTTTATCCTTCCCTACAGTGGCCTTTTTCTGCTTCCTTGGTAATTTTCCTGGGCTATGACACAAAGCTGCGAGGAACACATCATAAGGAATACTTAAGAGTTACCCATATGCTATCCTTAGGAAGACATATCTTTTTCAGGGGTACAGCAGCAACACAAACTCCAGTAGTGACCATACAAACATTTCAAAGGTGATGACGCGACAATTATACCCTTTTCTTTTATTTCCTCTACGTAATACATAATGTACACTGCTGTGTCTAAGATCTTCCACACTTGATACCACCATTTGGATTGAGATGTTTATCAACATAAAAATGATATCTCAAAAAGTAATCTGTCAACATGAATATTCTGTTGAAGCCTTCAAGGAGAGGTAAAATTCTCTATAAATATTTTTTTAGCTGACACAGGGGCACATATACATGACAGACCCAAATGCAATGCTGTCATAAAGGTTCAGCTCTCAAAAATGCATGAAACAGTTATTTAGTTTCTTCTTCCGCCCAACATGCATACTCTTATCCTGGCAGGAATGCCCATCAAACCCTGGTGAAGGGAGCAGTTTAATTAAAAACAAGCACCAAAAAAACACTCTTAATACATTAATCCAGATGCAGACAATTCCATGCACTCTGTCCTGCATTATACTTGAGTGGCTGGATTCAGTGTCTGCCCAGGTCTCACAGAGCTCCATTTCCTTGCAGGCAAAACTTGGTAGGTGCACAAACTTTTAATAAGATATTATACCATATTAATAAAGGCAATTGATGCAGTTTTATTATTACAAATAATTGGCAAAGCAATTCTTTTAAAGTTTCATTGTTAGTAATCCTTTAGCCAAGCAATTAGGGAAGTCTTAAATATCAAATTAGCTATCATACATAACTTCTCCAGAATTAATCCTCTGTATTATAGAGAAAACAATTGGTAGTTAAACAAGTGTTAAATTACCACAACGTAACGAGTAGCTCCAAGCTACTTATTTCTTAAATGTCAGTGAACAAAGGTGAATGTTTTTCAACTGACTCATGCAAGTAATCTCACTAGAGATGAAAGCTCTTTAAACATTATTTTTTTTATTAGATCACTTCTTTCATGGGTTTACTTGATGAATATCCTTAATTTGAAGTATTTGGTAATTAGCCTGGTCAAGGACAGTGCTGCATTCATTACTACCCCTTACTCAACAAGAGCTATTTTTAGTCAAAAAAAGTTTAGATTAAAATAAATAAATAAAAAAATAGTTGCTCTGAAAGGGTAGTGTTTATCCCATAAGTCTCAAAGTGGAATAAACAGATATTAAAACAGTTTAATGCTACAAGTGCTAATTCTAAATTCAGACCAAAGTAGGACGTCAGTTATGGAATTAAATTACAGGAATCAAACAATAAAAATTCAGTGTTATCATAGGAAAAACAATGTACTTGTTATTGCAACTCAGCTGTGTCTTTGATTAATGTAGAGAAGCTCCACAGTTCCAAACCCTTGATCTTGTAGTATTTACAGCCTAGGAACAAACCCTTATTCGTGCCACTGAAGGATCAGGCAGAACTTTAAGGAGCAACAAATTATTTCCCTGCTGGCAGTGGAGGCCAGATGTGACACCAAAGCTGGGAGATGTCTGCCTGAGACCAGCAAATGTACAAGCAAAAAATAAATGTTGAACTGATTTGGATTTGGCCAGGCTGGACGGGGCTCTGAGCAACCTGGTCTAGTGGAAGGTGTCCTCGTCCATGATGGGGCAGCTGGAACTAGATGGTCTCCAGGGTCCTTTGCAACCCAAACCATTCTGTGGTTCGAATCCATAAAAACCTTTGGTTAATTACTTGTCCTCGCAGTAGCCAAACACTCAGCTCTTCTTTTGCCTGTGCTCTTTTCGTGTCAGCAGGACAGTCCCACCCTGGTCACTCGGGCCCCGAGCAGCGCAGTTACGAATGTAGCACATAAAGGGATAACAGCTAATGCACATAACCCCCGGGTAACAAAATCGGCCGGGTAAAGGAGACCTTTCTGCTCTGCCTGTAAGAAACCGCAGGGATGCCCTGTGCCGCTCGCTTACCAAAGAGATGCCAGGGAAGTTTTTCTAAGAAAAGAACTCTGGGTCTTAAAAAATTGCACTGCTTCAGCAGTAAACTCACAATGAAAAGAGAATTCTCATTTGCATCAGCTTTAAACATCCATGTTCTGGCACTACAAAGCCTATGACTGATAAAGTACTCTTTCTCCTTAGCAATAATTGTAGTGAAAATGCAAAGATCTGGCAAGATATTTGCTTCTGAAATACTTCTCTATTACCATGGAGAATTTGGAATATCCACCACTGCACTGGAACAAAATGAAGATAAAGGAGCTTGAATGCTACTATTATTGTTAGGATTTCTTTCTTCTTTTTTTAAAGGCTCCGTGGATTTCAAAGGGACAAGAATTAATCACAGAAATAAATCAAATACTGCTGCCAGTAACAGAGCAGGAAGAAGTGTTAAAAAACCCCAATAAATACAAATGATTACTCACATATACATAGATAATTAATAGCTGGAAATTAACAGAGGAGTGTAAGTCCCATGGGTGCCACCAAAGACAGAGAAAACTAAAGAACAATTTCAAGAAAAAGAATAGTACCTGTCTTCTAAAGTAAAGGTGCTTAAATGGATCAGAGGCTCCACCTCTTTCCCTGGGGAAGGTGCCATATCCCATTTTCTTGCCCTGACGTCATCTCTCCAGCTCTCCTACATGAGGGTCTCTACACTCTGTAATTGGATATGGGTGTTTACCTGCTCTGCTGCCAGAGCTCTCAACCAGGAGCCCTCCATGCCTGGGGAAAAGCCCTTTGCAATCGGCCAAGTGCTCATCTTCAGTGACCACTGAGGCTGTGGACAACCCTGACTTGTCCTGGAGCCCTGGGATGCAGCTACATTCCTTCATTCCACTCATTCCTGGACCCCATTTTCCACCCAGGCAGGTCTGTAATGAGGGAGCTGTTGCGCCACTAACTAAATCTTTAGATAACTTTTTAATTTTTTTGGCAGATTTATTGCAAGGCACAGTTAAAACCCGACCACTGCAACATTTCTGGCTTCAAAATAATAGCTACTAAACACAGACGTTGTGGTGTTAAAAATTAAGTGCATGATTCTGTTTGATTAAAGAAAAATGTTGAGTAACTATGAAAAAAAGATATAAGGACAGATAACAGAATTTTATAGGCAAATAAAAAAAAAATAGATGAAGACTCAGTAAAGACAATATTCTAAAGAAAATGGGGTTATTCTGTGGCTGGATTTTCATCATTTGCAGTTACATCAAGGATACAGTATACTGGCCCTTCCCATTGAGGGCAAGGTCCAGCCTTACAGAGGTATCCCTTTCCACCCCAAAACAGGCACAAAAGAAAGGAACCAAGTCCTAGGAGACTGCCCAGATGCTCCATACCTGTTGAATGCTTTTATACTAATGTCCAGTGCAGGCCATTTTCAGAAAATAAAGCCACTGTCACCATAAAAATTAATGCAAAGCAGCCTGGAGCAGAATTTACATTCCTCAAAAGACAGTAAATCCTCAAGATGAGAGACCACCAGACCATCCCATCAGCGTGTCACCATCCCACCCATGTTTTCAAAATCCAACGGAGCCAGACAAAACCTATCAGCCTGTAACACAAACAATCCCTCAGAAGTATATGTTAGGCTTGGACTTGAAGCCGTAAATCTTTCTGATGAGATATTCACACACTGTAAGCGACCTAATTCCATCCTCTGTCATGATAAAGCTAAATTTCAAATGCTTAGGTGTGCACAAGCTGGCACTTGGGAAACTATCACTGGCTGAGCTTAATAACTTAGAGGGAAAATGACTTTTAGGGGACTCACTAGATGAGAACATTGAGCTGGAAGCTACTGATGGGCACTGACTGTAAACCTACAATGGCATATTTATAAAGCAGTTCAACATAGGTTATATCTTTCAAAACATATAAATTAAAGTCATCCCACTGAAGCTAGCCTGGTGTAACTTTCAACATAAGTCTATACATAACATCTGTTAAATGGATTCAAGACTGCCACTACATTGCATAAACTTTTGTACTTGTAAAGCTGTGGTGAATCACACAGCTATATCCTACTATTCTCCTTCACATGACTGGGGGAAAGACAGAAAAAACCACAGCAATTTACACAGCTATATCCTACTATTCTCCTTCACATGACTGGGGGAAAGACAGAAAAAACCACAGCAATTTACACAGCTATATCCTACTATTCTCCTTCACGTGACTGGGGGAAAGACATAAAAAACCATAGCAATTTACAAAGTGCTATCAAGCTAACATAAGGACAACTCTTCCCCAAAAGAGCACAGTTTCCCAACAGTAACTTCTCTTGAGACCCGTGGTTTAAGAGCAGAGAATTGCAACTGATGTCATTGAACAGGAACAAAAATTGTGGTGTCCCACACATCAGGGTATCTCCAAAACACTGGATTTGTGTAGGATCCCTTCAAGAGATATGTAATTACACCTTTCAGCAAGCTTCAATCATTGCTGGTGGTAACCAACAACGTGGAATTACAAGTGGAATATGATAGCCATTGTCAACTGCGTTGGACAAGGTTACAATTCCCTTACTTACAGGACAAAGTTCTCATCTCCCCAGATGACAAAAAAAATGGCACATTAGAAAGGGCACATCTCGAGCCTCATTACTTTTCACCAAGCACTTAGAAATGCCAAGCCAGAGCAATGTCATTTGGCTTAGAACTGGTAAAAACTTATCACACCCCTGGTTTGCAATTCCAGTGATGCAAAACACAGAAAGCGTTGGTAAATCGTTCAATGTAGGTGTTACTTAACCTAAAATCCACAGACTGTGACAGCTTTTCTCTCCCAAAACCACCAAATGACCTGAAGCACACACAATTATATTAAGATCTTGATAGCTATCACGTGGACATTAATGTTTCTGGCTACATTTAGTATATTGTGAAATATTTGCCTGTGTTTTTATTGTGCACAACAACAACAACTCCAACTGTGCCTTTTCTACATTCTTTTATAACCATTTTATATGCTCAGTGGGGGGACAGAAAAAGAATTTAGTTAATCATTAAGCTTTTTCTTTCCAAAAGCAAGCCATGCTGACTGTCCCAATTAATCAATGTCTGTGGAAGTTGCAAAGGAGATTTAATGCACTGTTTCTGTTTCAGAATCCTTTTTTCTAAGCACCAGCCTTCTGGTTTTCAAATGAAGAAATACACAGACAGCCAGGTATTTGCTATAATCATAATAAAATTGATTTTGGAGTGGTGGTGAAAGTTATCTCGCAGCCCACTATAAGCAATTCTTTCATTACGATACAACTTTCTCAAATGAAAATTTAAAAAACTGGATTTCTTATAAGGAGGAGATTGCCACAAATATCATTAAGTATTTATGAACCACTGAATTTCACACGGTCTATTGTGTACCCTTCCATCTGCAGGTGAAGTTGGAGCCACAGAAAGGTGGACCTGTGATCACCAACCTGCTCTCAAGCATTCCAGAAGGATTTGCTCGTTGATGTTCCCAGTATAAACAGAAACCTGCATCTGCTATGGGATCCACTACCAAAATTTAGCCAAATCCCAAATACAGTGGCTTACTTTAAGCAAGGCTCGCAGGTCCCAGCGTGGACACCAAGTACCTACCCCAACATAAGTCAGACAAAACAGCCAATTTTTGTCTTTTTAAAACTGTGCCACAACAGAAGGCCTCTAAATTAGTACTAAATTATTTTTAACTACATGAGCAGGGAGAAGTGTGTTTGTTTACAAATTAATTTCAAGAGTCTGACTTCTCGACCCAGGCTCCCACAAACCTGTTCCCCATTAAGCTGCCCTGTAGCCCACTTCACAGCAAAATTTATCCCTAGTTCCTTTCCTTGGAGTACTGTGCTAATACCATTGTCTTCTATTCCTTTTTACAGACCTACAGCCATGTAAAGTGCCTAATTATAGACTCCAGAATGTCTTGATTTCCTTATTTCCTTGGCAAAGGGCAAGCTTTTTGTTAGATGTTTAGTGTTTACCCCGTGTCACTTTCAATATAGATTTTAATTTATACAAATAGGAGGTCCTTCTCATGTACTCAGGGGCTTATTTTCTGCTTGGTTATACCAACGTAAATTAAGAGCAATTTAACTAAATAAAATAGAATTACAGTGAAGGAAAATTAGCATAACTCGAAGGAAAGCCAGTCCACTGTTTAGTAATAGTTTCTTTCATATACTCCAGATTCTCATGCTCATACATCCTTTAGAGAGCCAAAGCTGTAATAACAGTGTTATATTTTCACAGAAAAAAAAAGTTAGCATTTTCCTACTCACACAAAGGGGCTATTTTTTTTTTAAGAAAAGGGAATGTAGCTGGGCCACATTTATTTTTCTATTTGTAGAGTGGTAGCCACAATTAATAATCATAATATTATGGTGTATTTTTAGAAGACACTGTTTGCACATGTGAGACCTCATGGCATCAGAAAAACACATTCACTTTTATAGCACTAAATCTCCAAATGAAAGACTGTCTCCCTCCATCAGTTTTGGGCAGCTTTACTGTTGTAAATTGTATTTCCGTGGGTGTTTTGAAAACAGATACATGTGGGATGGTCAAGGAAGGACAAAAAGAGTATCTAGAAGACAACAGACCAAAACAGCCCTGATTTGGATGAAGCTTAGTTACACCATTAGGAGTATGACTTTGCAATTATATTTTTAATATCTTCATTTCTATGAAAAAAACCTGCAATATTTCAGCTTAATGACTTCAAATTGAAAAAAGATATTCAAAATGAAATTTATTTGCCCTAATGTGAAGTCTCATGCACCATTTTTCTTCCATGCTCACCAGGAAGAACATCCTGCAGATTTCCAGCTGTCACAAGCAGGAGAACATTACCGCCATCATTTACAAGACAAGAATCTTAGGGCTCTCTAAAGAAATTGCCTCTTTAAGACTTTGCTCTAAATAGAGGGAGGGAAAAATGGTCTTGCTTCTACTCCCTTCTCCTCAGCCTTGCCCTGATGGATGGTGTTGCTCATGGGTGGAACAGCTCTGACAGACTTGGAACAGCCACAGTTTCTGGTGGCAGTGATTTATTTCTGCAAGCAGCTTAAAAGTTCAGACATGACATTTCCAGATAGCGGTGACCAGTTAATTTCCAGAACAATAAATAACAAATGCTAAGAAGAACTGGGCTCTGCTCAGATTTAGAGTCTGCAGGACTTGCTCTTCCTTAACACATTCCTGTGGTGGCTTGGCCTCCTCCTCCAAGGTGGCTTGGTCTCCTCCTCCAAGCAAACTGGAGGCAGAGCTGAGCCCCACCTTATTGGAGGAGAAGACATTATTTGTACACGTGTGTCTTTCGTATATACACTTATGTACCTGATGTTTATACACAGATATCATAAAGCATGGCAATAACCAAATAATAATAATAATAATCAAATAACCATGGTAATAAATCACCTGGGGGTCCAGGAGACACGAAGGGGCCATGTAAGAGGAGAGCTGGTTAAGAGCAGAGGCAGCTACGTGCTTTCAAGGCTTCTCAGTCCAATTTTTAGGAGCTGCTTTCAGCAGTGGATGGGGATTTTTCTATTAGCAGATAAGAACTGAAGGTTGGACAGCATGACATAAATCCCTGAAGATCCATTATTGTTCATTTGTTACAGAAAAAAGGAGGGCTTAGCTCCAGCCTTTGGAGTCCTACCGAGAAGGAGTATTGAATTTACACAACTCCTTTCCTACGCTGTAAAATGTAAACATATTATACAATGTAGTTGTCTTCCTCCCCTCTTACCCGTCCGTGGCACACAAACTCAAAACAGTGCTGAGGAGAAAAAAAAAANAAAAAAAAAGGTGAGGAAAAAAAAAAAAAAAAAAAAAAAAAAAAAAAAAAAAAGCCAACACAATAAGAGACACCTTTATCAGCCTCAGCCATCTGTGTTCCTTTAGTCTGATCCAAGCATTTTGGCAGGCATGTGTGCAGCTTGCTCCTACCCCATATCATCCTGCCCTGCAAGAAGAAGTCCCCTCCCTCTTCCTCCCCTCTCTGCCGGTGCAGGTCAGGCAGCGTTCTGAGTCTGTTAATTCCAGGACTTGAAATAACGAGGTATCGGCGCATATGTCTAATTAATTATGACCTCAACACAATCACTTAACGTCATTCTGAGGAACTGCAACCCCACTCGGTACCTCGGCCCAAAAAACAAACAGATGCCAAAAAACCTGCACAGCTTTCGATACTGAAGGTCCTTCTCATGTACTCAGTATATACCTAGATATAAATATACCTAGAAATTTATAGGTAAAAATAAAAAGAACAGGCTAATTCCTCAAAAGTTTGAAGTGCAGGAGTTAAGGGCACTGTCAGAGAAAGAAAACAATGGTAAGAAAACCACCACCGCCATAAATCAGTTTCCAGACAATCTGACATGACCCTACTGGGGTTAAAAATCTGGATTTTCATTAATTTGTTCACTGAAATCATAAAGGTCCAAATACTTTTCTCAAAGCAGATGGGCATAAAAACTTTATAAGGCAACTTTCAAAGGGAATAGAATCATGCTCAGAAGAAAAAAGTCATTTAAATATATACAGAAATGCAGGTCTCAAAAGAATAAGAGTACAATAAACTACTGAGCTTGCCTTCTGTTTCTAAACAGCCTTGTAATTGCAACATGTCTTCAATACTTCAGGAAGCATGACATTTTGATAAATTAAAAAGAAATGTTGTACTGAAAAGAATAAAGAATGAAAATGGGGAAAACACCAGGAAACTTGAAGTGCAATATTATAGAAGAAAACTCCTATGGAAAATTCAAGCTTTAAACACATATACTACAGATGTGCAGCACTGCTCTGGCATCTTATTTATCCCTCTGAACTATTTCAGGAGAATTCTCTTAATTTATCAAAAATGATCCAGAAAGGAGTTGACAGGAAAAGCACTCAGCTCAGCTCTCTCTCCGGCTCTCCAAGGAACAATTTATCCCCTAGTACACTGCAAGGGAAATAGAATCACGTATTTCCCCATACACAGTGCCCATGGCAAACATACCCCTCCAGCTTAAAGGAGTGTTTTTTCTGTCTTAATATACATATGTGCCCTGTGATGTGAACTTGGGTTTTTTTGTCTCCCCAGCTGCTTCGGGATGTTACACATCAAATTCTTGTTTTGAAAGCCAGTTAGCATGGCTCTGTGTAATTCAGCGCTATCTAGTGTTGGATGCTACTTAAATTAATTTGGTACAAGTAGGCTATAAATTCTGTTCCATAGCTTAGAAAGAGGACGACACATCTGGGTAGGTGAAACATCGTATACATGTTCTTAGAACAAGTAGTCTTCTCCTGATTTATATTTCAGGAAATACTGCAGCTACCAAATATAAAATGTTTGCCTTAAAACCCAAAGACGACTAGACATGAAGCACTTGCTTAAAATCTTAAATTAATGTTCTACTCATTCGTATTTTAGACAAAAAAACATCTTGAAAAGGCTTCAGAAGCATTAAAATTCAAATAAAATATCTCCCAAGAAATCCTTAAGCAAAAATTTAAATTATTTTATAACCAAAAATAACACTCATTAGCATAACTCATCAGGTAGAAAGTTGTCCTTTGTTATTTTTTGCTTCAATAGTAGATCATAAACTCGCATCAGCAGCAGTATCAGAACAGAGTTACGAACCAGCCCAGAGCAGCTCCACATGTGACGCCTGGCAGAAAGCCCCTGGCAGGATTGCACACCCTGCTCCCAAAGGCAGGACACGGACATGGGTGCTGCTGGTCCAGCTCTGCTCTTCAGGAGAGAGCACAGGAATGAGTCATGATGCTCCATCTGCTAATCCAAAAGCGGCTGCTGCCATAACCCAGCTCATAAATCCCCTCTTCGTTCCCACCAGTGACAGAGACAGTCATGCTCGGTACTCTTAAGATGCCCCATAAAAGAGAGATCCAACTAAGGGCCTGGAAAGGAGTCAGAAGTAACTTGTAAAACACAAAGTCTCCAGCTCGTCAGTTTTATCAGTGCTGTTCATACAGAATTAAATAAGAAGTAGATACCATGAGGGCTGGAGCACCTCTTCTGTGAAGACAGGCTGACAGAGCTGGAGTTGTTCAGCCTGGAGAAGGGTCCAGACCTTAGAGCACCTTCCAGTTCATAAAGGAGCTACGAGAGAGCTGGAGAGGGGCTATTTACAAGAGTCAATATATGGCACATCACAAACCTATTCCCATTCGTTTCACTTAAAAGATCTGTGAGAAAAACCGTGTCTTCGTGTTTCAGCTCTATTGGAGAATCCAAATCAGCCTCACAGGGCTCTTAGGAGTTATCCTCCTTCACATGGCCACTGCAGGGAACCCGAACTTGGCCATGGGATGACGCCACCTCTGGGACAGAGTGTAGAGGCTGGGAAGGTGATGCACTGCAAGAAGATGCTCTTCTCCAAAGGGAGCCCCCAAAAGCTCCTTCCACCTGTCTGAGCCTCTGAGCTGCTGAATGCCTTTCTGTCTGCAGGCCTGGATGGCTGCATTAACTGCAGTGGAATCCTTACACATTTATTTAAGATCACCGTGTCAATACAAGCCACAGCTTACCAACAGTGTGCGTGTGTGACAGCTGCAGGACATGAAATGCTAAGGCAAACTCTTGTTTTCATTACTTTTTGCGTAGCTGTTGGCACATAAATTACCACTTCATAACAGCCCCTTTGAAATTCTTTTGCATTAACTAATGCAACTCTCTGTATTTTTACAGTGTGATCATGGCTATCAGCTTCCATCTGTTCTACTGTCCTTTTGGAATGTTTTCGCTGTGAGGAAGTAAACAAAAATAGATCACTGTAAAAACAAACCTGCCTGACAGTCTAGACTGAGGGTCTAATTAAAAATAAGATTTATTAGAATAGAGAGAAACGTCGCAGTAAAACAAAGACACGGTTTCTCTAACATATCTGGTATTATTCTTGGCAAAGCCGAGTCAGGCTATAAATTCACTGAAACAAATCAGTATGGCACTGATGCACCATCCTGATCTAGCATCGCTTTTCCAGACTTCGGGAACGCGTTAGGAAAACTCTTTGTTTCACTTCACTTTTAGCCACCATAAATTCCTTTTCTAATTGGAACACGACAGTGTTAAGGCTTGTCTCCACACAAGGTCTTGCACAGAGTAAGAATCCAAACTGAGTTAACAGTAACGCTACTCCCTAGTCTAGACATAGTTAAAACAAACTGTACCAGCAGAACTATGTCATGCCAAGGGCTTGCTTTGATATAAATTAAATGGACACCTTGCTCCTGGAGCGGGGGGAAGTGGCAATTCAAATTTGAAAAGACTCAGAACATGGAAACTTCAGCCAGTCAAAAGGGAACGAGCATCCTTTGGTGAGGTGCAGTCTCAGAGAAACAGCACAAGACAACAGAAAAGATCTCAGACACCACCACCACCACCGTCTTGCCCCAGTAAAGACACAGGTGAGGGCTGGGGACACCAAGAGGGCAAGCAGGCTTTGTGACCAACTGCTGGAGCAAATGAGCAGCCACTGATTGCTTCACCCAGCACATGGAAAGAACTCTGCACTCCCTCAGCCCTGGGGGTATCATTTTACATGGAAAAGGACTCGCTTATTAACATCGATAGAACCCAAGATCCATTTGGAGATTTGTGTGAAGAATTTAACACTTAGCAAAAATAAGCACATGAAAATTTTGCCCTGTTTTTTTGGCTATTATTTCTACTGTTTGCATTAGAGACGCATGAAAAATAATATTTTCCGTAATAAAGAATGTTGTTTTTAGAAGTCTAGCAATTTTTACCATAAAAATTATGAAGTGACCTCACATGCAAAAATGCCCAAAGGCTGCTAAAATAGCAAAGAAATGAGAAATTCTAGATATTAAGAACACGTAGTAAGGCACAATCATTAAAGATATTAGAGAGGATGAAAAAAGGGCCAATTTTGAACCAAAACACACAAATTGGTTTTGAATAGTTTTCCACATAAGGAATATTCATCTCCCACTCTAGTTCAAGGACAGCTTAGAGATCCTTTTTCAGATTGTGCAAATGACAGCAGTAACTTAAATAATTACACGTTTCTTAGAACCAGCAATATCAGCTCTAGGAAGAAAAAAAAAAAAGTGTCTTTGGAGCTGGGACAAGGCAGCAGATTTTCATTGTTTACTCCAACGTTTCATAAGCAGTTTCCTTTGTCAGGCAACAATTGATGTGCCATGTATCATTAAAGAATGAACCAATTTATAAATAGCATGAATACAAGGAGAACCCCATTGTTCTTATTTGTGCTGGTAAATACGAGACATGCCAGATAAGACTTCTCTGAAGTGGGTTTCAGATTCCCTTACTAAATTTAAAGCCTTCCACTAGCCAGCTTGGCTAGAGAAGTAGCACCTTCAGTGTCTGGCCCCACCAGGCCACCTCTTTTCCTCTCTCAGTCGGATGATGAGTGACACCACACCCCTGAAGCGGTACCCAGCCCAAGGGATGCAGCACAAGGGATGCGGGAGTGACACAGAGCTAGCTCAGCCACAGGACGTAGCCTGGGCTGAGACACAAAGCTCCACATCAGCTATTTACACCATGCAATCCCGGGTTTGTGGCCATGGCTGCAGTTCATACTGAGTCAAGGCAAAATGTCCTGTCATTTTCTTTCCAGGAGGCCAGGGCCATTCATTCTACATGTCTTCATTAATTTCTAGATCTTTACTAAGCCAGCAGCAAGCATTGTCTGAAATCCCCACATCTTGCCTGAACAAAGAACAGACAATTCACCAGCTTGGAAGCCCATGATTCCCAACAGTGTCAATCATGAAGCACTCACAAGATGAAGCTACAAATGCACAAGCGCAAAAGAAAACCCAGTGTCTCATTTCTCCCTTTCTGCAAATGAAGACAATCCCCCCTCTTTTGAGAGGATCTTAACATTCCCAGGTAAAAAGCACTAACAGGACCACTGATCTGCCTCTCCAAGTATTTCCATTTTCAAATCAACACCATCACTAAATCTTCCATTTGAAGTCTATACACTTTCCTCATTTACAGCCTTCTCCTCCCTTCTTTGGAAACGATGAACCTATTTAAAGTATATGAAAGATGTTGAACTGAACGAGGAGTTCACCTCCCAAAGTGTTACCCCCTCTCAACTGGCATAGATGATCTATCCATCACTATGTAGGATATATTTACAGGGACTACTGGTTCCTAGCAAACCCACAGCTCAAGGAAGCCACCCACTGAAGGGTTAAACATGCAAACTGGAGATCCTGTCTAATTCCTCTTAATCCCTGGTAACACAGTGCAGAAGATGAGGTATTGTCCCTGGGTTCCTATTATTGCTGCCAGACGCAAACCAGGGTACAACACACGACCACCCAAAATATCCCGCAGCACACGGTCGTTGTTTGGGGAGGCAGGACTGAGGGGAGTCATGCGGTGTGCAAGTGATGCCAGTAGGCATTAGTCATTCTACATTAAATATAAAATCATGATGGTAAAACCCTCAGCCCTGACCAAAAGGTTAAAAGAGAATTTATGTTGGAAAGCTAAGAGAAAGGAGTTTAGCAATTGCTGAGGGGTTTTTTCCTAGCAGGAACATTTAAAAAGGTATAGAATGGCAAACTGAAGGGATCCCTTCAGGACACCTACATCATTCTTTTTCACATGAGATCACCAGTGATGATTGTATTAACCTAATGATTAATACAACAGGGGGGAAAGCTAAGACTGATCACAAAACACATTCACACAGCATCAAATATTATATGTTTTGTCACTGTAGATTAGAAATAGGATAGAAGTCCAAAATAAAATTAAAAAGCAAGCTTTCAAATTCAACAACTACCATCCAAAATTACACCATCTAGCTGTAAAATACACTGGAATAAGCACTTGGGTTTTCTTTACAAATCTCAAATATTTGGTATTTGAAGAAAACTTTACCTCACTACTTGCACCTTGCTGACACACACCCCACCACCACCACCACCACTCTTCTCTCCATACAGTAATAACAAACACAGGAACATACACAAGATAAAAGCTAGTGCGAAAGAAACAAGCCACAATTTGTAAACAAACCTCTTTGTTTCCTAAACTTTTACTGTTACTTTACTGAAAATAACACAACCCTTCAGTTTCAAGGCATGTCAGCTGCTTTGGGTTCAGCAAGGGATTCCCCCCAGTACTGCCATTGCAAAGCTCTGCCCGTGGACACTCTGACACAAAGCACTGAAATACAACCCTGGGAGCTGTGCAGTCAGTGGGTCTTTAGCCTGATCCTACTGGGCAAACCCCAGAGATGGATAAGAAATATCAGAAAGATATTTTATTCTTCAAGTAGAGCACTAGGTGAACCTTTTCCATATATTTGATATTATTTAAAAAAAGAAAGAAAATAAATTAATGACAGAATTTAGGGGGAAAAAAATCACACCATTTCCCAAGGACAAGGATTAATTCACTTCTAGAGCAAGTGGTTTCACGCAAGCCTGCTCTTCTTTTATACTGCCTGCTGGCAAGACAAAGCCTGGTCACTGTTTCGAAACTGTAAATATCTCTATTTCACACCAGGTATCTGTCACCCAAACCCATTGCTGGAGTCTGTACTAGACAAAAGATCTATTAACTTCCTTACTCCCACTGCTCTCCTCGCCAATCTCAGACAGCACTGGGCAGCTCCCCATGCTCAGTGGTTCACTCACATGCCACAGTGCAATTAAGATGATTTCTGGCATCAGGGCAGATAGTGTAGCAGGCAATGAAGAATAATCATGTAGAATAAGAATATCCTAATATTGATTTCCCCTTTTCTTTAACCATAGGGAGATACAAAACCCAACATACTCTTCATAAGAGAAGGAAAAAAGAAAATACACAATATTCATGTTTTTCCCCACCAAAAAAAAAAAAAGAATCCAAAACAAAACCAACAAACAAAACCAAACAGAAAATAAACAAAACTTACACCCAGGTTATGTGTGCAGAGAGCTGTCAGATATAGTGACATCAGACCTACTGAGCTGTGTCTGCACACCTGCATTGATGCTTTACAACTTCTCTTGGGGGAATCTAAAGTCAGCCAGTCTTCATGTCACCATGTATATACCATAAAATTAAGTTGAAGACATTATGGACCAAAGAACACTTCAGTTTAGTGGCTGTAAATATTCTACAGGTTCCCACACGAGAACCAGTGTTCTCGTTACACCAGCAGTCAAACCATCACCTTAAACCCCAGGACTGGAATAAAACACTAAACCTCCTGGATTACACACTTGATGCACAGATGACACAGAGCATGAGCGTGCTTTAAGGTGGGTTGCTCGTGTACTTGGGCACCTGCTAATTTTTTACAAAGTAAGATGGACAGCAAACTTTAAGACCAAAACGTGGGCACCGCATACACCAGGCCAAACCCCAAAAACGTTGCCATGCAAAAGAAATGTGGAAAAAAAGCTGTGTTGCTTATTCAGCACCCACTTAGAGTCAGCTTGCACAAAGAATGTCACTGCAGTAGGTCTTGTGTTGGACAGCAAAAGCCTTCCAGAGAAATCCCATCAGTTAAGAGCAAGACTGCATATGGTTATGTTTTTGAAAGTTGAAAGCTGATTATAATTTATAATACATTTATAAAGAAGCACAGTAAGCTAATTACATTTGGGAGAAGACACATTTTAGAGGCTGTAAAGACACAACTAGTAATAGGAAATTCTAACTCCCAATTACGCCTCTCAGTGTTCTTTACAGAATAAAACATTTGCTTGTGATTTCAGAAGCAGTTTGTATTCAACAATGTAAAAGATGTTTGAAGTTTCAGTGGTTGTTCTCTTCCCTGCTCAGCAAATACTCATGTTAAATGCTTTTACAATATGTAAGAATATTGCAGCCATAGAATTGGGTCTCCTATGAGTCCTTTCCCAGTCAAGAAACTCTTTGCTCAGACTCACGAGTTGAAGGGTTATGATCCAAATATCCACTGACAAAGGCCCTCAAAACAACTGTACGTCAAGACAAAGTATGACATAATAATAAGGAAAAAATTATAAAAGTGTATCTTTTAAAAATTACAAGCAGGGGTACAAAGATATGCACAACAGGAATATTCTCATTAAAATAGCATGAACTATTTAAACCAGCAGCACTACTAAAACAGGTCATTTTCCAACACACTGCTGTTTGTCAAAACACGACCATCAGCAGCACACTGCACACACACCAGGACGGGGTCACATCTCTGAGATGGAATAGTGCTCAAATTCCCTGACAATCACTTCAGAGAGGATCTGTCACTGCCAGGATAGGAGAGCGAGGTTACACACCTACACAGATCATACTTAACCTGCAGAAGAGACAACAAAAAAGCAGCCATGAAGAGAAAAATGCACAGCTGCCAAGTAAGAATTGGAAATACCACTTTTGCTAAAATCAAACAAAAAAACCCACCCAAACCTGCAAACCACCACAGTATCAAAACTGACTTAATTCCCAGGAGGCAGTATAGCTGGGGGACCTGTAGGGCTGTGCAGTACTGAGGGAATATGTTCAGCTGGAGAGGGAAATGGTTGAACCACTACACACTACCAGCATCCTCTGCTGGCTGACCCACTCAGCAGTGCCAGCCCCAAATTTCCAAGGAATGGCAAGTCAAAGGCTCATGGCGAAGTGCAGAAGGCAGCTCCAGGAGATGCTGCAACTTAAAGCAAACACAGGACTCCTTTTCACACCCGGCTTCTCAGTATTCCCGCAGAAGACAGCAGGAACAGTGTGAACGATCAGCTCTGTGACTCAAGACAGAGCAAATAAAACACTTGTACTTCACAGATGATGTTCCAAACCTGTTTTCCACCCGTTGCTTTTCAAGCTAGTGAGGCAGAAAACCTTTAAAGACCCTTCAGTCAAGACAAATGGCTTTCTGATAAGGAAAGTTTCCAACTAAAATGTTACACTTTTACCACCTGTCACTTCCAGGAACAGAAACAAAACCCTTTTCACACTCATCAGAGAGTTAGGTAAAAAAGTAACCTAAATTGGAGGTGTGTGAGGAGACCTATCATCCCAGGGATTTAGCCAGGGAGGGACAGCAAGAACTTCCATGACTGGAGACACCAGATAAGCTGTTCAGAGCCAGTTCTCATGTCCAACACTGACACCACTTCAGTGAAAAACCAATCATAATTCTGGAATTACACAGGAGTAAAAAGACAGGGAAATAATTACTGAATAAACCTTTACCTCTGCTCGTTGCGTGCGGGGCAAAACAGAAGACTTTTCAATGGCGTAAACATCCACCAGGTAGAGTCGTGCTCCTTGCTCCCTGTCCAGAATGGCAGCGGTCTGGATGACCCCGGTGTGGCGCCCGATGGTGAAGAGGCGCCCGAGGCTCTTGTCGTCGCAGCGGACGGACACGATGTAATATTCCACCTGCGCCTCGGAGCCCCGTGGGCTCGCCGCTTCCAGGGATATCACATTTGTCCCAATGGGCTCGCCCTCTTTCAGGATGGTGATGTATTTTGGCTGAGTGAAAACAGGCCCGTCAACCCCCTGCAGAATTACAGTCATCTCAGTGGTGGATTTTCTCCTTTCGGGGCCGAGGTCGGTGGCAGAAACTATGAGATTGTAGATGAGCTGAGAAGGCACCAAGGCTGAGGCTACTCTTAAATCTCCGCTGTAGCGATCCACAATGAAGGTTTCGGTATCTCCATTGACTATCTCATATTCCACCTCCCCATTGGCACCCTCGTCAGGATCTGCAGCGATAATTGTGGTTAGGATTGAACCGATCACAACCGAGGGGTCGGCTGCGAGGGCGTTTTGTGATACAAACACAGGGACATTGTCATTTTGATCTGTCACCAGAATAGTCACGTTCTTGAGAGCAAATCGCCTGGACTCCACAGGAACAGCCTGATCCGTGGCTTTGACTGTTAACTCAAAGAGATTGGCAAACTCCCGATCAATTTCAGCATTGGTAAATATTGTCCCTCTCACTTCATCTATACGGAAGTGATTCCCCCTTGGCATCTGCTGGATGATTGCATAAGTTAGCTGCCCATTAATATCTGCGTCTGGATCGTGAGCAGTCACGGAAATGACAGAGCTACCCACAGGAACGTTCTCAACAATTGATTTGAAGATGTCTCCTGGAGGAAAGTGAGGAGGGTTATCATTGAAATCCCTAACGTGTATTACCACTGACATCGTAGAGGACCGTGGGGGCCTTCCTTGGTCTTTTGCCGTTATGTTTAGCTTATACAGAGATTGTGTCTCAAAGTCCAGTTTCTTGGCAAGAAAAATACTCCCGGTGTTGGGACTGATGCTAAAGGTCCCATGATTGTTTGTTCCCGTAATGCTATAGTGGAGGTCAGCGTTGTCACCTGAATCAGAATCGGTGGCAGTGACAGATGACACCAGTTCACCAACCCTCATATTTTCCAAGACATCCACTAACAAGGTTGATTTAGGGAAGGAAGGACTGTTGTCATTTTCATCCAATACCTCAATGCTCAACATGCAAGTTGAACTTAGGGAAACGGCTCCAGAGTCTACTGCTTGGATAACAAGGGAATACGATGCAGTAGCCTCATGATCTAGTTTGCCTACTAAGGTCACTTGGCCTGTGCTGCTGTCTATTGCAAACTGATTTTCTTCGTTTCCCTTGATTACAGAGTAGTGAATCAACCCATTAACCCCTTCATCAACATCTGAGGCAGAAACTCGCAGCACCTGTGTCAGATTTGCTGCCAATTCTGATATAGTAGCTTGGTAAAGATCTTTCAAAAATTTGGGGGCATTATCATTGATGTCTTTCATGTAGATCTGTACAGTTGCCTGATCCTTTAGGGGCTTTGGCAACCCTTGATCTGTTGCTATTACTGTGAGACTAAATACTGCAGCTCCCCTCTGTCTCATAAGAGCTTCTCTGTCAAACTGATGAGTGCTTCTGATTTCCCCAGTTACTGTGTTCAGCTCAAAATCGGGCTGCATATGCTCAAATGAATACCTGACCTCACCATTTGGCCCAAAGTCTTTATCTACAGCATTTATTTTACCCACATACGACCCGCCCCTCTGCTCCTCTTCAAAATAAAACACATAGTTGGTACTGTTGAACAAGGGCCTGTTATCATTTACATCCTCCAGAATCACCGTAACGTTCACAGTAGCATTGAGTGGCTCTACTGCTCTGTCAGAGGCAACAACCAGTAAAACATATCTTTCCTGAAGTTCACGGTCCAGTTCACTTTTTATATACAGCTGACCATCTGGGAATATGCCAAAGGCATCCCCAGCATTTCCTTCAATTATACTGTAAGCTATTTCACCGTTCACTCCCGAGTCTTTGTCAGAAGCCTGTACCTTAAAGAACCTGGAATTCACAGGCTCTGACTCCAAAATGGCAATTTCATAAGAAAGCTGGTCAAAAACAGGAGGGTTATCATTTACATCATGGACAGAGACAGTCAGGATAAAGTTGGAGGACAGCTGAGGCACCCCCATATCCGAGGCCAGGATTTCAACCTGGTAAGACCCAGCATTAATGTCAAGTGGCCCCGTTAAGCTTATAGCACCAGTTTGTTCATTGATTGAGAACAAGCCCTTTGGGTTTTGCTTAAGGCTGTAAAGGACCATGCCATTAACACCTTCATCAGGATCAAGAGCTTTGGCCTGGAATACGGTATGCCCAGCTTTCCAGTTCTCAACAACATTTACACTTTCCACCATGTGAATGAAGTGTGGGGAGTTGTCATTTAAATCTTTGACAGTTATATTGACCACGGCATCACCAGTTATCGCCCCACCTCTAGCAACCACCTTCAGCTGGTAAAACGCTTGCTCCTCCCTGTCAATAATACTGGCTGTGGTGATCTGCCCCGTCACCCTGTTGATGGCAAACACGCCCCTCTGGTCACCTGTCGTAATGAGGTAACTGATGTTGGTGTTGAGGTCCATGGTGGAAGCAAAAACAGTACCTACGTGGTAACCCAGGGCAACATTTTCAAAGACAACAAAACTGTACGTGCCCTGGCTGAAAACAGGGGGGTTGTCCTGGGTGTCCAAGACAGTGATGGTGACAATGGCTTGGTTCTGCGACTGAAGATGGCCACCGTCAGTGGCCACGATCTGCAACTGGTAAGCAGTTTTCTCCTCCCTGTCGAGGGCTATTTTTGTTGTGATGACTCCTGTCTGGCCATGGACCTGAAACCTGGAGGTATCTCCAGCTGAGATGCTGTACTTGACTGTCCCATTGGGTCCCAGATCGGGGTCCGTGGCAGACACGGTGGTCACATAGGTTCCAGCTGGCTCATTCTCTTGGATATGGGCAAAATACTGAACAGGGTAAAACACAGGGCTATTGTCATTCACATCCAGGATGGTCACGTTAACTCGGGCTATAGAAGAAAGGGGAGGAGAGCCCAAATCAGTAGCCAAGACCTGCAGGGAGAAGTGAGACTGCTCCTCCCGGTCCAGCTGCGAGATGGTGCTGAGCTTGCCCGAAACTGGGTCCAAGCGAAACATATGGCGAGGGGTCACAGAGGAGGGGCCAACTGCTGCCAGCGCTGGCTCAGCTTCCTGCAGGGAGAAGCGGACAGTCCCATTGTCCCCCAGGTCCCCATCAGTGGCACTTAGGACAAGCAGCTCAGTTCCTGATAGGGAGTTTTCAGCCAGGGACACCTGGTAGCCCTCAGGTTGACCGAAGCGAGGCTTGTTGTCATTGACATCCAGGATGGTCACCACCAGCTGTGCGTAGGAGAATTTGGGCTGCACCCCCTGGTCACGGGCACTGATGTTGAGCACCACCTGAGAAGCAGTCTCCCGGTCCAGCCTGCTGGAGCTGGACATGCCTGCAGTATGCCCGGCAGTGCCACCCTCGGGGCCGGCTGTGGTGACCAGCCCGCTGTGCTCGCTGATGCGGAACCAGCCCAGCTCGTTGCCCGAGACAATGCTGTACTTGAGGTTGGCGTTGAGGCCCGAGTCACGGTCTGTGGCACTGAGGCCCCGCACGTAACTGCCCAGGGGCACATCCTCACTGATGTTCACCCTGTAAACCGACTGCCCAAAGACAGGCGGGTGGTCATTGATGTCATTCACAAAGATCACCAGGCTGGCTACCGAAGAGCGGCTCACGGGAGCTGCCACCGCTCCGTCGGGGGAAAAGACGGAAGTGGGGGAGCCTGGAGGTGGCGGTGGGGCCCCGTAGTTATCCGCCACTGCCACGGTAAGGTTATAGGCCGGGATGCGTTCCCGGTCCAGCGCGGCCGCTACCTTGATAAGGCTGAGGTTGGGTACCTTACTGCTGTGCACCTCAAAGTGCCGCTGCTCGTTTCCCGCCAGGATCGACACGGAGATGTTCCCGTTGGCTGCGGGAGAGTCAGCATCGCTCACCGTCAGCAGGGCCACCACTGTGCCAGGGGCCGCGTTCTCATCCACAGAGGCAAACCGGGAGGTGGCCGGGAAGTAGCGGAACTTCACCCGGGGCTCGTTGTCATTGACGTCAAGCAGGCGGATGAGGGCCTCGGCCCGGCCGCTCAGCGCTGGCACCCCGCGGTCCATGGCCTGGACCGTCAGCGAGTACTGCTGCCGCATCTCGTAGTCCAAGCGCTCACGGATGCGGATCACCCCGCTCTCAGGGTCCACCTCAAAGGGGAGGCTGCCAGCCCCATCCCCAGCACCACTGCCGCCACCATCGCCTCCTTCCAGGCGGTAGCGGATGTCAGCATTGGTGCCCTCATCAGCATCAGCTGCAGTGACTTGGAGAACGCTGGCCCCGACAGGCGCATCCTCAGGCACCCGTGCCTGGTAAAGTGTCTGGCTGAAGATGGGTGGGTTATCATTGATGTCCTGGACGGTGACGTTGACCTGAAGGTACCCTCGCCGACGGGGCTCACCCTTGTCCTCCACCTGCACCAACAGCTGATAGGTGGGGGTGGCCTCCCGGTCCAGCCCTCCACGGGAAACCAGGTGCAAGAAAGCTCCCTCACCGCTGGGGTTGAGGGTGATGTTGAGGCGGAAGCGGCCCTCCTCGTTGCCGGCCACAATCCGATAGGACCCGTGGTCCACGCCATTGGTGCCACTATCGGCGTCGGTGGCAGTGTCCAGGATAAGCTGGCGCCCGCTGCCCGTGTCCTCCTTGAAAGTCACCACGATGGAGGGGTCGGGGAAGACGGGCGCGTTGTCGTTGAGGTCGAGCACCAGGACGCGCACCTCGCTGGGGTAGGTGGGCTGGCTGGAGAGCACCACCAGGTCCACCACGTCGCTGGCCAGGCTCTCGCGGTCGATGGTGGCGCGGGTGTGCAGGGCGCCCGAGGTGGCGTTGATGGCGAAGAGCTCGTGGTGCTCGCTCAGGCGGTAGGTGAAGCCGGGCCGGGTGGCGATGGTGCCCACCCAGGTGCCGGGCGGCTGCTCCTCCAGCACCCGGAACACCTGGCGCGGCTCCGCGGCGGCGGCGGCGCTCCCCAGCGGCGGCAGCAGCGGCAGCAGCAGCGACAGCAGCAGCGGCGGCCCGCGGGCGGCG